>CM038110.1:42281524-42411122 GCA_001642375.2 Mentha longifolia
GTGTTGATTGCTTCCGCCCAGAACTTCTTGGGAAGATTGGTTTCATTCAGCATCGTGCGAGCTGCTTCCTTTAGAGACATGTTGCGTCGTTCAACAACACCATTCTGTTGAGGTGTGCGAGCTGCTGAAGTTTGATGTGTAATTCCATTTCTAGTACAGTAGGACTCAATCATATGATTAAGAAATTATGTTCCACGATCGGATCTGATTGAGATCACACTTTTGTTTTTCATGTTTGACAGTCTGGTGAGCAGCGCAGGTAGCTCTACTAGTGTCTCCTTCTTTTTATGTAAGAAAATAACCCAAGTATATCGTGAGTAATCATCAACAATAACGAGAGTATACTTTTTACCATTAATGCTTCTAGGAGTTACTGGACCAAATAAATCCAGGTGGAGTAATTCCAAGATTCTACTTGTGTTGTGAGCTGCAATGCTTGGAAATGACGATTTGATCTGCTTTCCAGCTTGACAGGCTTCACAAACATGATCTTTGTAGTAGACTTGATCTGGAAGGTCATCTGCGAGCTTCTTGCGAGCAAGCTTGTTGATGGCTTTGAAGTTTAAGTGACACAGTCTCTTATGCCATAGCCAGCTAACTTCATGTGCAGACTTGGTGACCAGACAGGTTTCTTTCTCATCTGACCATTGTACTATGTACAAGTTATCCTGCAAAATACGGTAAGAATAATTTCTTCTCTTTCCTTGTTCTTTATAGCACATTTGTTAGCAGAAAATTCTACTCTTTTTCCAGTAGAGCAGAACTGTCTTACTGAAAAGAGATTATGATTTAAACCTTCAACATATGTGACGTTAGATATTGTTCTTTTACCAACAACTAGATTACCGTAACCTCTTGTTTTCCCTTTAGAGTCTCCTCCAAAAGTGACTAGACGTCCGTCACATTCAATGAAGTTTGTAAGCATGCTTTTGTCGCATGTCATGTGTTTTGTGCATCCACTGTCAATGATCCAGACCGCGCCGCGAGCTGCTCGCTTTCTCCTTTGAGTTTTCCCATCCTGCAATTAGACAGTTTTAGCAACCCATATGAATTTGGGTGCTTTGTTAGCAGGTTGAGTTTTAGCAGCTTGGTTTCCAAGCTTCTTCTTTTGGAAACTCCTTCTGTTGACTCGTGGCTTGGTCCGTTGCTTATTTGTTGAGTAGAAGGTTTCATTAGAGTATGCAGATTGTTGTTGGTAATGAGCAGGTTGATAATGATCATTTTGATAGTACTGCTCCATATATCCACATCTGCAGCGATCATTTCCAAATCCACTTCCATGTGGAAATTGATAATGCCTACTTGACAGCTCAGGATATTGGTACCAATGATGGTCGTACCAATAACCTTCATTGTCAAGTGTTTGTTGATTTGGCCACTGCTCATGGTAAATGTTTGGTTGTGGTTGAGCAGTTTGAATGATTCTTGGTTGAGAGACTGCATTTCTTTTACTAGCAGTTTGCACCATTCTTAGAGCAGGTTGGCTTCCTTTTTGATAAGTTGTTTGACCATATAGTTTCCTAGGTCGCTCAACCTTTTGTTGTTCAACTGATGGCCTTGGCTGCTGTTTCTTGATAGCAGGCTTTCCATGCTCTTTCACCAGGATTGCTTGTGGTTGTCGGGCTGGATTTTTCAGTTTAAGCTGCTTGTCTGGTAGAGTGTGATGAGCTTTGCTTACAGCCAATCCTTTTTCTTTCTCGAACAAGACCTTCTCCTTTTCTTTGGCTCCGCTGGTTTGACCATGGAATCCAATGCCAAACTTTATCTGAGCAGGTCTCTGGGCAGCTTGCAGGGCTTCAAGCTTTTCACCATTTTTGTTCATTTTCATCAGAACTTGTTGAAGCTTGAGCTCTTTCTGCAATAGCTTCTCATGCTCCTTTGAGAGATCTACCAGTTTGCCATTCAAGTTGTTGATCTCACTGTCCTTTTCAGTGAGCATTTCTTTAAGGTTTTCTTCCCTTAAAGCTGATTGACCCATTTGGACTTTTAGGGTCTCTATCTCCTTTTCTTTTGCTTCATCATAGAGAGTGAAGTCTTCATTCATGGCAGCTTTGAGTTTCATATTTTCATCCTCCAGCTTGGATCCTTCTTTGACTACTTGTTTAAACATTTCTGAGAGCTTCTTGTAGTCATCAAGCTGTTGTTGAAACTCTTCATACGTTGGCATTTCAGGTATTTCAATACCTGCATGTTCGGAGTTAGTTGAATATGAAAATGAGGTTTCAGTATCAACCTTGTATTGAGCAAGATCGAGATCTTTTCCCATGTAGCATTCCTCATATTCAAGTTCCTCGTCAGCTAAGCGGCATTCCTCCTCATCCAATTCATCATCATCTTCGTCGGAGGAGGTTGAGTCTGATAATGTGGCAATTGCTTTGGCCTCTTCCTCAGCTGCGATCATGGCGTTGCGCTACTCCTTAAGCTTTTGATCTCTTTTTGCGCGGAGCTCTTCGCGTTCAGCCTTTGATAAGTCTGGGCAGTCTGACTTATAGTGATCTGGTCTGCCACATTCAAAACAGCCACCCACGGGAGTGTTAGAAGAATTGAATTTAGAGGGTTTTGATATACCTTCACCTTTCTTGTTGGAAGAAGATGTGGTTTGATTTCTCTTGAAATCCTTGTGATATTTACGGAATTTGTTGAAACGTTTTTCAAGCTTTTCATTTCTCCTAGCCATGAGTGCATAATCTTTCAACAATTTCTCCATTTTGGAGTATAAATCCTTTGGGATTGCTTTTTCTTCTATAATTGATGCAGCTTTGAATGCAGCATCCTTTTCTTTCTTATCGGGCTCGGTCTTCTTACTTGAAGACACTTGTTCTGACCCGTGAAGTCTGATCATTTCAAACTCATTCCCGATGAGTAGATCAAACAGTTGCTCGGTTGACAGGTTGCTGATATCCGACCTGCCACGGTTCATGGCACTGTACACATGCCAGCTTGCTGGGAGAGATTGGATAACTTTGAGATTGAGTTCGCGCTGTGTGTATTTATCTTTCTTGAGAGCTGCGATCTCCAAAGTGATCATTGTGAATCTGTTCTTAAGCTGGTCAATGGTCTCCATTGGCTGCATTTTGAATTCTTCAAATTTACTGCATGCCACTGACAGCTTGTTTTCCAGTATTTCTGTTGATCTAAGGCTTATGGCTTTTAAGGTGTCCCACATTTCCTTTGCAGTTCCAAGATTTCTTGTCTTGGCCAGGTGGACTCCCTTAACTGTGCTAGAGATCAGCCCTTTTGCGAAGCTGTCAAGTCCAGCTTCCTTTCTTTCTTCGGTTGTGTATTTTCTAGGATCTTTGATCTTTGGCACATACGTTGTTTCGAAAACTTTTTCTCCAGAAACATCAGTATCGTAGGGTTCATAGATTGGTGTTGAACCATTCTCGATGACATCCCACATCAGCACATGATGAGCTTGGAGGCACATCTTTATTCGAAAGCTCCAGTCTTCATATCCCTGCACAAAGAAATCTTCGCAGACGCGGAGAAGTGAAGCTTCCATAGTGACAGTTTATGTATGTATGCACAAACACAATTCTAGAGATCTAGTTCAATTTGACACGAAAATACAATAAGCTTCTAGTATTCAGAAGCAGTGGCCAAAAGAACCACCGCTCTGATACCACTTGTAGGCCCCGATAAGTAGTCATTGGTGTATGGGGGGAAATACACCAATTAGCCAACAGTTTTGATTTTTCAAAACAATTTGATCTTACTGAGTCGTCACTTCAGTTTATCAGAGCACTTTAGTTTTTCCAACTCAATCAGTAAACTGCTGAGCTTGCAAAACTAACTTGCGTGCGGAAGTTTGGTGGAAAGGTTGGCTAACCGTTTTCAACACAGTTTTCAAAAGATTTCAGTTCAGATAACTGCTCATGCAAGACAGGTGACAGTAGTGCAGGTTGTGAACATGCAAACTGTGTAAATAAAGATGTAAAAGTAAATAGCAAAACACGAGGAGTTTTTATCGTGGTTCGGAGTAAACAGCTCCTACATCCACGCCAGATCCCGTCAAATCTATAATCCCTTAACTTGAGATATTCGCTCCTTTTAACACTGGTGGAGGTCCAGTCCAAATTCAAGTCTTTCTTTAGACTGAATCTAGCACGATTCTTGAGTCGTGTCTCTTCTTACTTTACATACAATCTTACCACCACTAAACAACTAGCGCTGATATCCAAACTAGAAAGCTGTAAATAGCTATCGTAGTTAGGAATACACAACTCATTCAACTACACTAAATATCAACTGTGATGGTAGTGAGAGTGTGTGTGATGTGTTCTAGTAAGACAGTTTCCAGAGAGATCAGAAATCTACAAAGATCAACACTTGGGAAAGCTCTAGTAATTTCGAGTGTTGATTGAATGAATTTCAGCTTGAGATTTCTGCAGCGTTTCGGCTTGTATATTGAGTTTCCCGTTAATCTTTCTGGAATGAGTTGAGGTATTTATAGTGAAGTATTTGAAATAGAGCCGTTGGAAGTGTGTCAGGATTTGCAGTACCGTACACTGACGCAATTCTTGTCGTTGGGTGAGAACAGGTTTCTCAACCACAGCTCAGGTTGGTCTTCACAGGTCGACCATCCTATACCTCGAACTGTCTTCGGTTTTCTGTAACCTTCGTGTGAAATCTTCGAGTATGGTAGGAGCAGGTTACATAGACAAATTTCCTAATGGAACAGTATGACAGATTGAGTAGATTAGGTACAAGGTTGCACTACCAACCTTGACCTTTACATGAGCAACCTGTCCGAGTTAAGTTTGACTGATCCAAACACAGAGACCAGCCTGTTCCACTTAAAACCTATATCTAAGTGTGGTTTCTAATAGCATTATCAAAACTCAGTTTCAAAGGGTTCCCAACAATTATAATATCAAATTTAGTTTTAAAAAATACAAAATTTACCCATCTTTTGGTATGGGTGGACAATAATACTCTTATGTTTGAGCACATGGTCACTCTCTCCCCCTTCTCTCTCTCCTAGGGCTGCAACAAGCCTTTCAAGCAGAAGGAAATCAAAGTCCTACTGCAAAGTAATAAAGTGGATGTTGCAGTCCTCCTAGAGACTAGGGTAAAACAAGGAAAATCTCAAAAAATAGTAGACAGGATATGTAAGGGGTGGAATCATATTAATAACTATAGCTCAGCTGTTAATGGAAGGATATGGATTAATTGGAATCCAAGGAAAGTGGCAGTTAGATGTGTTGCAGAGCATGAACAAGCCATTCTGTGTGAGGTTTTGCAAGTTCACACTAGTCAAACTCAACTTTTACTTGCCGTTTATGCTTTTAACACTATGGATCAGAGGAAACAACTGTGGGAATTTGTAAGTCAGCATGTATAGGATGCTCAACTTCCAGTGGTAGTAGGAGGTGACTTTAATGCCATATTTTCTGTAGATGATAGATATCAAGGTAATAGTGTCCATAGTGCTGAAGTGGAGGATTTTCAAAACTGTCTTGATGTGTGTGGGCTACAGGAGGTTAGGGCGATTGGTCCTCAATTCACTTGGACCAACAATCAAGAGGGTGGAAATAGAATCTGTTCAAACATAGATCGATGCTTTGCAAATGCTAGGTGGTTGTCTGAATACACAAGAGTAGTAGTGGAGAGATTAGAGAAGAATATATCAGACCACTGCCCACAATTACTAAACTTTTCCATTGAGGAATCTAGAAAATGAGCTTTCAAATTCTTTAATGTTCTTGCAGACCATGAGAGCTTTCCACAGATTGTTCAGGAAAATTGGAGGAATAGGAGATCTTTCTGCCTGTTAAGAGACATTTGGATAAAATGTAAAAGGCTCAAAGCACCGCTAAAAGCTTTAAATTCTAAATGGTTTTTGAAGACTACTGAGAGGGTCTGTGGCATCAGGGAGCATTTGTTATCTATTCAGAAACAATGCTCTCAAGATCCTACCAACCTCCCTCTTATTCAAGAAGAAAAGAGGATTATAGAGGAACTGGAAAAATGGAGTCACATTGAGGAGAGCATATGGCAACAAAAAGCTCGGATTGCCTGGCTTAAACTATGGGATTCTAACACAAAATATTTTCATGCCTTTGCCAGAGTGAGACAGAACTCCAATGCTATTCAGAGACTTGTTAGGGGTGATGGATCAGTGTGCTTGGGACAAACACAACTTATGAAGGAGGTGAGGGACTTCTATAAACAGCTAATGGGGACAGCTGCAGAGGAATTGGATATGGTAGATAAGCAAGTTGTTGACAGGGGTCCTAAACTGAATGCTCAACAGCAGCAATTACTCAATGGGGAATGTACTGCACTAGAGGTTAAAGAGGCTCTCTTCAGTATGCCATCTAGCAAGGCTCCAGGTATAGATGGGTACAATGCTTATTTTTTTAAGAAGGCTTGGCCTATTATAGGCCATGAGATAGAGCAAACTGTGCAACAGTTCTTTATCACTGGATGTTGGATCCGGGGTCCCTCGGATGTAGATTTAATTAATTACAATAATTATTAACATATGAATTCAGATCTTGAAAGCGGAAACAGATCTAGAATCATATATATACCTGTTTGCGTAATCACCGGTGGAATCTGAGTCGAGGTAATGATCTTCCACGCACTAGATCTCTGCACACGAGATCTAGCTCTTGATCGTAAACCCCGAGATCTTCTGGAGTATTCCCTAGCAACGAGAAGAATTTCGAGTGGGCGAAAATCTATCTTCTCTGCACTACCCAGAAGTGGCTCCCCCTTCTCTCAGATTTGTGAGGAATGAAAATCCCGTATGTTCACTCTCCACTTATCCCTTATTTATATAAGAAGTGGAGTGGTGGAGAAGTTAGGGCCTTCGCTAATGGGCCAGGCTATGCTCTGTTGGGCTACTCCAGGGATCTTGAGGAGGACATGGACTGGGTCTTCCAATATAATTAAATAATCCAAGTATTCTCTGGCCCCGAATACTCTATTTAATTATATTAATATTATAGCCTTTCCACTATAGTAAAATAATATTGCATCGCCGTCCATTCCCAAATTACTACATACCGGGCTCCTCTTTGAATTATATTATTTCCCGTGTTTAAGATATCGCATGTCCATTAATTAATTTAAGCTACTGACTGCTCTAATTAATTAATATCTTATTCCGAGAGTGTACCCGTTCGACCTTATTATTATATCGGAACTTAATCCACCTGCAGGGTTTTGATATAATAATCCTTAGAACGCCTCAAGGGGACATCATCAACTCGGCGCACCGAGACACGATTTCTAGCTATAATATTAATTATCATATTTATAATATTATTACCCAAGATACGGAGATTCTTTGAGTTGCGATAACTCTCACTCATGGTAAATCAAAGTAATAACAATTATAAATACATAATTGAATATTATGACAACTAGAATTAAGAAATAATAATCGTCCGAGATGTGATCCTTAATAAGTCAGTATAAAAGGATTTATCTCACCTCGATCCCGTTCAGTGCAACTCTGATCGTATGCACTAGTATAAGCTAATAGCCAAGACCAACTATTATCCAGCTTATACTACAACCTTAACAAGTAATTTGTCCAAGATTACTTTCGGTTGCGAACACCATTTAACTATATAAGAAACCGATAATATGATCTTTCGTGCGACCACCCACACCATATTATCTATAATATATAGTACCGGACATTTATTTGCATAACCATAACACGAATTAATATGCAAATTATATGACAATATATTTATTTCCATAAAACAGGAAGATACAGTTAATATACACGCATAAAAGTATGCTTTGCAGTATATAACCCCAACAATCTCCCACTTATACTCAAAGCATGCTTTTTAAGTATACCACTACACTAAATTCTCTCCCACTTATACTCAAAGCAATGCTGCCATACGTCTGATTCCCTTTCCCTTCACACCCTTATCGAAAACCTTCGATGGCATGCTAATCGTGAAGGAAATTATCAGGGTATCTTCCGACGTAATCTTTGACACCACAACGTCTCCTCTCATTACAATTACTCGTAATATAAAGTACTTATTTCCGATGTATTTACTGGCCTTATGGTCTTATGATTCCTTTGAATTTGCTACTGCACCAAAACTGTCACAATAGATTGTGATCGTCTGAAGCAAATTTGGAATCATATCCAAGTCCAACAAGAAGTTCCGGAGCCATCCAGCCTTCCAACTAATGGCTCCACCTCCCAGTCTAAAACACATCCCGAGGTAGACTTTCGAAAATTCCTATCTGATTGGAAATCAGTATAACCCAATGGGAATAGACTGTTAAACTGAAAGATCAACATATAATCTCGTGTCCTTTGATTATATTCTTCACAGCAGTCTATTGCCTTTAACTAGGGTTAGATTGGTATCTGAAAACCATGCCAACGGCATAACAGATATCAGATCTGGTGTAAAGCATAACATTCATGAAGCTTCTTATTGCATAGGCATAGGGAACCGCCTTCATGTCATTTATCTATCTCTATGTCCTAGGACACATTTCTTTAGACAAATGAACTCCTTATCAAAATGGCGATTAGCCTTTTTCGGAGTTTTCCATGCTAAAAACACTTTACTACCATATCAATATAAACCACTTGTTACAAGCACAACATTCTCTCCTTACGATCACGAAAGATCTTATCCCAAGAATGTGGACAGCTTTACCCAAGTCCTTTATATTGAATTTCTTGGACAACCACATCCGTACGTCCGATAACTACTCCACGTTGTTGCCAATCAGGAGTATGTTATCAACATACAGTACTAGAAACATCACATCATTTCCGTTGCACTTCTTATACACACAACTCTCATAATCACACTTGAATAAATCCATATGACTGGATTACCTCAAAATGTGTGTTCCAAGACTGAGATGCTTGCTTAAGTCCATAAATGGATCGCTTAAGTTTGCAAACCAGATGCTCATTCTCTTTGGCAATGTATCCTTCTGGTTGGCGCATGTAAATGGATTTCTCAAGACTGCCATTTCGAAAAATGATCTTGACATCCATTTTGCTAAATCCCCAGATCTATATGAGCCGCAATGGCTAAGAAAATCCAGATCGACTTAAGCATAGCAACAGGCGAGACTTTCACCATAAGCCTAGCTTTAAAAGTCTCAACCTTACCGTCAGATCCTTTCTTACATTTGTAGATTCCCTTACCCAAACGGGAGTTACCCTTTAAGGTAGTTTCTACAATGTCATACACATTTTATCATGCATGGATTCAATTTCAGAATCCACTGCAACTCGCCAAAGCTGTGCATCTTTCTCTTGGATTGCCTCTATTTGTCCATAGGTCAATGTCATCTTTACCTGGTAAGATATCCGAAGATTCTCCCAAACACAACCATCTTTCAGGTTCAAAAGATGACCCTCCCACTACGACAAGGCTCTACCTGAGAGTTTGTGTTAGTGTCAACATGTGGTGCAGTTTGTGGTGTAACATCTAGTACGGGTGGTTCCGGCACCGCCTTTTCCCCTCATTTCTAAAATGATCTCACTAGTGGGTTTATTACTATTCACATAGCCTTCTTCCAAAAATCTAGCGTTTGTGCTAATTCCGATCTTTTGGACTACAAGACTATAGAATAGACCACCTCTCGTTTACCTTAGGGTATCCTACAAATAACCATATTTCAGTACGAGGTCTTTAAAGGGACCAAGTTTAGAACATACGCCGTTATTTGTAAACCCTAATACGTAAAAGGTAAATCAAAATAGCTCATCATCAACCGAATCATTTCTAAGAATATTAGGTTCCTTCGTCCTGCCATGCCACATTGATGTGGTATTCCTGGCGCAGTAAGCTGGGATGCAATTCCAGCTTTTGACATGTGTTCCAAAAATTCACCACTAAGGTATTCACCTCTTCGATCAAACCGAAGAGATTTGATATATTTACCATGATGATAATCAACTTTAGCCTTGAACTCCTTGAATTTATCAAGGATTCAGACTTCTGTTTCATCAAATATATCCATGCCTTGAGTAATCATCAAGAAATGATGAAGTACTCATAGCCACCCCTTAGCTTGTACCGATATTGGACCACACACGTCCGCATGAATCAAATCCAACATACTTTCTAATCTATTGCCCTTAGATCTAAGTAACCAAGACTTTAGATACCAGATATATGTTTGATTCATACTCGAAGGTTCTTTACATTTAAAGAATTGATGTTGTGCTATTTATTGCAGTTTGCGCACAACTAATGTACGTCTCCCACTGCATTGACCTCTACTTTCTGTAGTGTCTCCCACTGCACTGACCACTACTTTCGTAGCGTCTCCCACTGCAATGGCTACCACTTTCGTAGTGTCTCCCACTGTGATGGTAATCTCGACCGCATTGAATAAATGCACAAGATATACCTTGACCATTGCCTCCATTCAAATGAGGACAGGCCGCCATAATTTGTATTTTCTGCTTACAACGGTAACATTTTCCTCTTGGTTTCTATATCCCACCTTGAGTAGTTATTCACCTTCTGAGCGTCACCTCCTTAACCACCACCACCTTGCTTCTTCTTCCTTTAACCATCCTTTGGTTTAAAAGGAATAGAAGCTGTGGTGATCAATGATTGAGAACCGGTTTGAAACATCTCAGCATTGATGAGTTCACTGAGCAATTCGGTTAACTTGTACATGAATTGATTCATGTTATAGTTGAGTCGAAACACATCAAAACTCATAGGGATCGATTCTATTATGACATCGACCTGAGTTTCCCCATCAATTTCATAACCTAGAATCTCCATTTAAGACAACTGATCATCTTAAGAACATGGTCCCTAATAGGAGTACCTTCAACCATTTTCATCGACAAAAGAATATTTTGTCGAACTTGGTATCCATGATGACTAAACATCTCCGTGAAACTAAGCTTCACACTGTTTAGGCATACTCTCCTTAGTGGTACATAAGGACATTCCTCAGTAAGGACAAACTTGTGTTCGTTATCAGTCAAGACAATGTCCAAGTTATATTTCCAATCGTGATAATTGGAACTCTCGAATTTGTTTTTCAATGAGTATTTAATCAAGTGAACCGAAAAACATAGTATAGCTTGGAAATAAAAATAACTAACACAAAGTTAATGTCATATACTTTGAAGCATTCATTATATTGTAAAACCTTAAATCAATATAATATGCAACCCCCGACTCCTCAAGATTTTATATGTAAGCCACGTAGGGTGGACGTTTACATATAATCTCTATAAGTAGGTTTTTACGCCTTTAATTTCATTATCCAATCAACCTTCACCTTATGATTGATGAAATTAACAGTCGGTCACTCCTAGCCATGTAAATTAAATTAATTACCTTTCCGTCGGGAAATAATTAATTAATTTACATCTAAGTGAAATACCATAATTTAATATTCCGAAAAATACCGTTTTATAAGAATAACCCTACCGTAGGGAGGTGATATCGATATAAAACTATTTTTCAATATTATCCATCGAAATTTCAAAATAATGAAATTAATTAACACCTCCGAAGGGATATGCCCGGATCAGTGAGCGAATGTTATTTAATCCATATTTTGAAATTCTAATTCTTTTTAGGAAGTTTAAACCAATGAAATCCATAATTAGCACCTCCGTAGGGATACGCCCGGATCAGTGAGCAAATGCTAATTAATTCATTTTTAAACCAATTATGGAGGCTAGATTAATTTAGAATTTTCGATTAAAATTAATATAATACCACTTAGTCATTTTAAACCAAGGTTTTATTTCATTTTTCAAGCATAGCATGCAATTAAAAATCGCGAATAATTAAACAACATGTCATCCACAAAACATCAAAAAAATTAAGCACAAGATAATTAATTAAATAAATAATTATCCAATCATCATGGCCTTCAAATTTCTTCGAACGAGCTTGAAAAATCGAGACTAGAGTCGAGATTGAAATTGGGCCGAGGGAGAGGCCCAATGGGCTAGGGCTTCGGCCCGTTAGAGTTTTGGAAACCCTAACACCGAAAACCCTAGCTGTGGGGACATTGCCATCTCCTTCAGCCCCGGCCGTCGTCTTCAGCCGCACCACCACCTTCATCGCCGCCGCTGCTTCACACGAGGTCGAAGACTCGTCCGCCGTCAGGTTGTTATGGCTCTCGTCTTCCGGAACTGGTCTGAAGTGCAGCTGAAGCTCAGCACCGCCGCAGCCACAGTCGCGCAGAACGACTGCAGCCGCTGCTGTTGTTTCTTCAATCCCGCCACACCACTGCCTGCTCCTCTCGCCATTCTGCAGCACATCGGCGTCCATAGGGACGCCGTTTACCCGGAGCATCGAACCAGCACCGCCACATTCCACTAGGGTTTCACAGAAACCCTAGTTGCAGCCGCCGGAAACAATGGTTGACAACCTCTTCGCCGATGGACGAGCTGTCACCGCCGCTGCTCCCAGTGCTTCAGCAGTTCCCCGGCGTGTCTTCGTCGTCGAGAGAGGTTCATGGGGCTGCTGTGTTCCCGACAGGTTGCAGCAATCGCGGTTTTGGGTCGAAACCCTAGCCGCGATGCTCCCAATCGCCACAGAGCCACCGTTACCATCCTCGACATCCGACGATGACGTCCGCAGTCTTCTTCCCTTTCTGCCGCCATGGACGGTGGCCTTGTCCTCCGTTCATGGTAGCTCGATCGATAGATTACACCAATTTGAATATACATCGAAATTCACAAATAAAATCGAAAAACAAATCTAATCTAACACGATCAACCCTCGTGTGTTTACAACGCAGCCACAAACAGGCTGATTTTAATACATAATTAAAACCATAAACATTCATATTAACCATGATAATTGGATCTCTGCAAAACAATCAATTGCATCCAATACAAATAATATGAATCTAATAATTATACTTAATTAAATCTACAGAGCCGAGTTGGCTCTGATACCAGTTGTTGGATCCGGGATCCCTCGGATGTAGATTTAATTAATTACAATAATTATTAACATATGAATTCAGATCTTGAAAGCGGAAACAGATCTAGAATCATATATATACCTGTTTGCGTAATCACCGGTGGAATCTGAGTCGAGGTAATGATCTTCCACGCACTAGATCTCTGCACACGAGATCTAGCTCTTGATCGTAAACCCCGAGATCTTCTGGAGTATTCCCTAGCAACGAGAAGAATTTTGAGTGGGCGAAAATCTATCTTCTCTGCACTACCCAGAAGTGGCTCCCCCTTCTCTCAGATTTGTGAGGAATGAAAATCTCGTATGTTCACTCTCCACTTATCCCTTATTTATATAAGAAGTGGAGTGGTGGAGAAGTTAGGGCCTTCGCTAATGGGCCAGGCTATGCTCTGTTGGGCTACTCCAGGGATCTTGAGGAGGACATGGATTGGGCCTTCCAATATAATTAAATAATCCAAGTATTCTCTGGCCCCGAATACTCTATTTAATTATATTAATATTATAGCCTTTCCACTATAGTAAAATAATATTGCATCGCCGTCCATTCCCAAATTACTACATACCGGGCTCCTCTTTGAATTATATTATTTCCCGTGTTTAAGATATCGCATGTCCATTAATTAATTTAAGCTACTGACTGCTCTAATTAATTAATATCTTATTCCGAGAGTGTACCCGTTCGACCTTATTATTATATCGGAACTTAATCCACCTGCAGGGTTTTGATATAATAATCCTTAGAACGCCTCAAGGGGACATCATCAACTCGGCGCACCGAGACACGATTTCTAGCTATAATATTAATTATCATATTTATAATATTATTACCCAAGATACGGAGATTCTTTGAGTTGCGATAACTCTCACTCATGGTAAATCAAAGTAATAACAATTATAAATACATAATTGAATATTATGACAACTAGAATTAAGAAATAATAATCGTCCGAGATGTGATCCTTAATAAGTCAGTATAAAAGGATTTATCTCACCTCGATCCCGTTCAGTGCAACTCTGATCGTATGCACTAGTATAAGCTAATAGCCAAGACCAACTATTATCCAGCTTATACTACAACCTTAACAAGTAATTTGTCCAAGATTACTTTCGGTTGCGAACACCATTTAACTATATAAGAAACCGATAATATGATCTTCCGTGCGACCACCCACACCATATTATCTATAATATATAGTACCGGACATTTATTTGCATAACCATAACACGAATTAATATGCAAATTATATGACAATATATTTATTTCCATAAAACAGGAAGATACAGTTAATATACACGCATAAAAGTATGCTTTGCAGTATATAACCCCAACACTGGATACCTCCCAAAAGAGATTAATGTTGCTCTTGTAACTTTACTGCCAAAGTGTGATAATGCCACATCAATTAGGGAGTTCAGGCCTATAGCCTGTTGTACTATATTATACAAAATCATCTCAAAAATCCTAGCTAACCGGTTGAAGGGGGTGTTGGACTCAGTCATTAGTGGGAGTCAGTCTACATTTGTAAAAGGAAGATTGATATTTGATAATATAATAGTTAGTCATGAACTGGTGAAGGGGTATAGTAGGAAGAAGATTTCTCCTAGGTGCATGGTGAAAGTAGATATTCAAAAGGCCTACGACTCTGTAGAGTGGCCTTTTGTGAAATATATGATGGTTGAATTGGGATTTCCTCATAGATATATACATTGGGTCATGGTTTGCTTGACAACTGTGGAGTATGTCTTTACTGTGAATGGTGAACAAACTGAACCTTTTGCAGCCAAGAAGGGTCTTAGGCAAGGAGACCCTATTTCTCCTTACTTGTTTGTGATTTGCATGGAATATCTGAATAGGTTTCTACTTGGGCTGAAACTTGATAAAGAATTTCACTACCATCCAAGATGCAAGAGATTAGGCCTCTCTCATGTATGCTTTGCTGATGACCTCCTCTTGTTTACAAGAGGTGATACATCTTCTATTAAACAGTTACTGGGGGTTTTGGAGAAATTTGCTGCAGTGTCAGGGCTCAAAGCTAATCAACTGAAAAGCAATATTTACTTTGGAGGAGTTGCAGAAGGTACTAAACAGGAAATATTAAGGATTTCAGGCATGCAGGAGGGATCACTACCTTTCAAGTACCTTGGTGTTCCACTTTCTGCCCAAAAACTGAGTGTACTTCAATGCCAACCACTGGTCAAGAGAATATTACAGAGGATCAATTGTTGGGCAACAAAATTTCTGTCATATGCAGGACGAATACAATTGATTAAATCGGTTCTCTTGGGTATTCAGACATATTGGTGTCAGGTTTTTATCTTACCACATAAGATCTTGAAGTTAGTACAAAAGGCTTGTAGAGTGTTCCTATGGATAGGGAGAGCAGACTTATCCAAACGAGCTTTGGTTGCCTGGGATAAAATAGAGCTACCTTACTGTGCAGGAGGGCTGAATATTGTAAATATGAAGTGGTGGAATAGAGCAGCTGTTTGCAAACTACTGTGGAATGTAATACAGAAGAAAGATAGGATGTGGATTCAATGGATTCATGGCTATTATATAAAAGGAAAAGATGTTTATGATATGGAACCACCGCAGCAGAGTTCCTGGATGATAAGGAAGATCTTTGGGGCAAAGGAATATTTGAGTAAGCTGCAAGATGGGAGAGAATGGGTACAGCAGCCACAGTTCTCAACTAGGAAGCTCTACAAAGCATTTATGGGGGAACCTGTTCGTCAACCATGGGCTAAGATGATGTGTCAGAACCCTGCACCTCCAAAGTACAAATTCATAACTTGGCTACTGATGCATGAGAGATTAGCCACCTGCAGCTACCTGCTGAAGATAGGTATACAGGTTGATCACATGTGTTGTTTCTGTGGGCAGGAACTTGAAACACTCGATCATATGTTCTTTGGGTGTGCATTTTCTGCAGCTATCTGGACTGGAGTAGGTGCTGGGCGTGGGATCAGTGGTAGACCGCGGCCATGGAATGAAGAAAAAGATCAAATCATAGCTCATTGTTCTACTAATAGTGGTTATCAACGGGTGTATAGATGCATGGTTTCTGTGATAGTATATCATGTGTGGAAAGAGAGGAATATGAGGAGAATGCAGGGTAAGCACAATACAGTTGATAGTATTACTAAACAATGCAAAATGGTATTGGCTTGGTGTGGAAGAAATGATAAGAAGATTGCTAGGTGGTTTACTTGAGATACAGTGATAGGATTGTTGTCAGTAGTCAGGATTATGAAATCTCTGTACTTATGTAGGTTGTTGAGTTTGTTGAATACAAAAGAAAATTCGTACCAAAAAAAGTAGCAGCCCAGCCCGACCCGACCCGGCCCGGCCCGAAAAATTTAATCTATTTTTTTTTCGAAATGTGCAATTACACAGTACGTTTATGTTCATTTAGTACTGTTTACCCAGTAAGTGGTAAACGAATAATGTCAATTTGTAACTGCATTACGCAGTACGTTTATGTTCTTTTAGTATTGTTTACCGATAAGTGGTAAGTGGTAAATGGATAATATCAAATTGTAACTGTATTACGCAGTACGTTTATGTTCTTTTAGTACTGTTTATCAGGCAGGTCGGGCCGGGTAGAGCGGGCTGGGCCGGCCGGGTCGGGCCGGGTGGGGTCGGGCTGGGCTACTACTTTACCAACCCTAGGGGAGAGGGAAGGACATTTTTGTCTTCTAAAGCAAAAATTGGGTATTTTTTGTGTAAATTATATTTCAAAGCTAAAATTGATTTTACAAAGTCAAATTGGGTAAAAATGTATATTATCTTTATATATAATCCACATATATTCTCAGAATTGGAAAATAAAATTAAGATGAGACTCATATTCTAACAAAAATGGAAAAATTACTAGGGTAAGACCTCATCGACAAATTAAAATGGAAAAATTAATAGACAAAAATTAACGTTGAAAATCGGATTCGAGACTTTTTAATTTCTCATTAAGGAGAAACTTCGTGTGCTCACTCTGTTACTAGGGTAAGACCTCGTAGACATTTGAGTGGCAATCTTTGTATACAAACCATGTAAAAAGGTTATGTGTTTGAATTGTAATTGAAACGTACAACTATTCAATCTTAGGCTCATAGTCATTCGGACTATTTCAACTGCAATAAAGAGATTATCAGTGGTAATCAAGGTTTTATTTGATTTGGTTTTATTTACTTTTCTATGCATTTGTTTGTTTAATATATTTAGATAATTGTTCCATTTTTATCTAATTAATATAGTTAATTAAATTCATTACTCTAACTGTCGAGAGAGTTTCACTATGAAAGGAATGCTCCAATGTCCACCGTGGGCATGCTTAATGTGTTCACGAATGATATGACAATATTATAAAATAACGAAACTAATTTACATATATATCTTAAAAAGTCAACCCTGCCAAAAAAAAAAAAACTCAATCATACTAAAAAAACTCAGCCCTAAATGAATAGAATAACCAACGTGATACTGCCACATCAGCGGTTGACACATTAAGTGTTCTCACGATGGGTAGGAGAGCGTTTCTATTTACTATAAATATAATAGCAACTTATCTACATAATTCCTTTAACATTACTACAGTATATAATTTGGTATCTTCTTTTAATATAATTAATGTGTATTTGGAACATTGTGTGCATAGCACGCATTGCAATACTAATAATTATCAGTACTCATGCTGCTATTCAAATGCTCTTAAACTCTCACGTGTCACAAATGATCGAAAAAAGTAATATATCTAATAAATGTTCTATAATGACCAACGAATGACAAAGATCGTTATTCCTACCAAATATTATATAACGGTTAACGGGAAACAAATATTTTCTATATTTGTCAAATTATTCAGTAACAAAAAAACAACATAGAGATGATTACAAGCAAAGTAATGAAATGTCAAATTAAGTTAATTTAACACATGCCCAATTAACTGATCACCGGCTAATCCACGGACTTTTCGGTCTAATCCAATTGGATTAAAAAAAAAAATCAATTCAGCCCGTGCACGCTAATCTATCAAATTGAATAATAGTTCTGCAACGACCAACGAACGACAAAAATCGTTATTCTTACCAAATACTCTATCATGCAACGGTTAACGTTCTGCAACATCCAACGAACAACAAAGATCGTTATTCTTACTAAATACTCTATCATGCAACGGTTAACGTTCTGCAACGACTTCTCGAATGACAAAGTTCATTATTCTTACCAAATACTCTATCATGCAACGGTTAACGTTCAGCAACGACCAAGATCGTTATTCTTACCAAATACTCTATTATGCAACAGTTAACGTTCAGCAACGACCAATGAACGACAAAGATCGTTATTTTTACTACATACTCAATCATGCAACGATTAATGTTCTGCAATGACCAACAAATAACAAATTAAAGATCATTATTCTTCCCAAATACTCTATCATGCAACGGTTAACGGAAAACAAAGATTATTTGTATTTGCAAACTGAAATCAATAATTGTTTTACTATAAAGAAAAAAAAAACATGCCATTTCAGTTCCAGATCACAATTAATCAATCTCCTGCGCCCAAAATAAAAAATCTACCACGGAGGAATTCAAAAATTGAAGAAAATAAATAATGATAGAAAAAGAAAAAAAACTTATCACACTTAACACGTCTCACAAAAAGAAAAAAATATATATATATTCAGCGGAAAGAAAAAAAGAAGGAAAAAATAAAAATAAAAAGAGATTCCTCCGCCACCCTTAATAATCCTTTCTGGAGGATTGTTGAAACCCTTAATATTCAGCACAACTCCTTCATTTCGTCACTTGTTTCTCTCTCTCTCTCTCTCTCTCTCTCTCTCTCTCTCTTTCTCTCTCTCTCTAGATCTCTCTCTCACTCTCTCTCAGTTCCAATCAAGCTAGGGTAGAAGAAAAAATGGCAAACGTATAGATCTCTCTCTCTAACCATTCTTTCTTGCATTCGCTCTCATAAATGAATATATATATGTATATGTTTTGTTTGATTACGTTTTATCTGAGATTAGTTTATTTTAATTAATGTAAATCTTCATTTTGCAGAATGGAGAAATGGTATGGGACGAGGAGTTCCTTTGCCCTAGGGTGAACGACGTTCTCTTCGCCACCCCCATAAGGGAGTACCGCCCTCCGGCGGCGGCGCCGCCACAAGAAGCCGGAGTTGCGGCGGAGCAGCAACGCCCTCATGTTTGTCCCCTCATTCCCTCGTTTTCTGCGTGTTTATATGTTTATGCAGTAGCGCAACTAGCTAATCATTTTTACGTCACGTTCTTTTTCTTTTTCTTCTTTTCTTTTTCTTAATCTATTCGTAAACATTTTTTGTTCATTTTTTTTTTTAAAAAAAATCTATTTGTATATATTTCATGTTGATTTTGTTAAGTGTTGCTGTTTAAGTCAGATCTAATTGTTTTTTCGAAAAATCTTTTTAATTAAAAAGATTTGATTTAGTCACCTAGATTTTGCATTTAATTTTCTGCCGAAGAAGATTAAGCTGGATTTCTGGGCCTATAATTTTTTTTTTAAATTAAAATTTCAATTTCCTTACCTAGATTTTGCATTTAATTTTTCAGATCTATATATTTTTGCCTCTTTTTTTTTGTATCAAATGCTATTATATTAGTGTATAGTTATTTTTGCAAAATTAATATATTCTCTTATATCCATAAAATATTTTATTTTATTTTAATATATCTTTTTGTTCAGAATTTTATTTTGATACATATAATTTATTTTTGCAGGAACAACCACAAAATTGTGGACGCAGAAAACGTAATCTCACTGCGTCCGTTAGTTTAGAAACAAAATATTATTCTTGTAAGCTCTTTCGCTGCGAAGAGTCTTCAGAAATTATTTTAGAAATGCAGGAGGTATAAATATAAATTTGAATTATGTTAAGAATCAAATTAAAAATTCATTAGTATATACTATTGACTTTTGTGGTTATAGGTGGGCACAGAAAATAAAACATTTTATGTTTTAAATCCATGCGAGAGGGCCGGAAAAAAAAGAATAGAGGTCAAGGAAACTCGAGTTGCCCAAAGAGTGATTTCTCCAGTCGTCGGAGAAATTTATCCTGATTTCAAAGGCAACAAGACTAACCTTTCAATTGAGCAACGATTGGAAGGAAAATGGATCGTCGAGCTTCGTGAGCGCGTTGACTCGATGAAATTTGAAAGGGTAATGTGACATAGTTTGCACTCTAACATAAGTTTGATCTTTTTTTTCTTTTTTTTTTCATTAGCTATATCTTTCAATTTTTTGATATTTATTTCGCCATACTCCATCCCTTTGTCTCGTTGATAAAAAGTTAGTTGACTGTCTTTTTATCTCAAAATAAAGCAGTCAACTAACCATTTATTAATGTGAGTGAGGAATCTTAATTTGTGTGGGAAAAAAATCTTACCAAAAAAAAAAAAAATCTAACAAAATGTGTAATTTATTTTCCAGTTTTATTCCCATGAAAGGGTTGATAAAACCTTCAGATCAATGAATGATGTGGCTACATTCATTGCTTACAATATATACTAAAAATCCGGTGAGTTAATTTTTAATTGTTTTCATTCTTAAGCATTTTCATTTAATTTAATAATCCATTATATAAATCTAACGTATATTTACTTTATATATTTCAGGGTATGAATTGGGTGTCTCCGCGAAAATGCCCATGATGTTTTCATTTAAAATAATTAATTTTCGCATTCTGTTGTATTTATTTTCATAATGTAATGATTTTCTTGAGAATGAGAATTGACATTGAATGTTGAGAAAATAAGAAATATTTTGTGTATATATATTGAATACATTACCAAATTTATATATCATGCACACAATAATAAGAGATACCATATTATATAAACTTTATTACTCTTCAGAATTTAGGTCCCTATACTAATTGTTCATTTCCATATAAAAAAAGGGAAATAGAAGAAAATATTTCAAATAAATGCTCAACATATACACCTAAATAAATCAAAAAAATCACAAAAAAACGGTAGAGAGAAACAGAATAGCTTAACAAAGTTTAAAAGCAAAGCAGTTTAAACTTTTACGTGATGAAATACAAAGTAATTAAGCAGTAGTCCTATCCAGTTTTCAAGTCTAATAATCAACATGAATTCACAAAGTTATTCCAACGATTCCCTGAAAATCCTTTCAGTATATGGAAGGAGGAGAGCGTCAGTTACCTTCATCTTCCATTAGTGGGCCCGATTTGCTCGACGAACTTCACGAGTCGAACGTGCTTCGCTGCCCACTGCTCCGCCAGCTTCTGCTCCTTCATCTCCGCCTCCCTCCTCAGTCCGGCCAGCTGCTCTCTGTAGTCCGCCTCGATTCTCTCAATTGTCGCCTTCTGTTCTTCCCTTAGAGCGTTGATTTTAGCTTCGATGTCCTCGACTTTTTCCCTCTTTCGGCTTGCTTTCTCCGATTCGAGCTGTAGCTCGACTCTCTTCAGCCTCCACGCAGCTTCCTTTCTGTGCGCAGTCCATGCTCGGTGCCCTTCCTCGAGCTCTCTACAGCACTCGACGAGCTCAGAGACAAGCCCGTTTTCATTTCCCCTCACGACTCCATGTGAGGGGTTGGTGTTTTCAGAGGTCTGCATCCATGGATGAGGAATTGATGGTGGAGGTGGTGGCGGAACTGTCAAAGGCGAGAGGCTGAGTGTGACCGAAGGAGATGACGGGCTAGCACCCGAACCCGCTAGCCATGGAGGCAGAGACGATGGCAGCGAAGGAGGAGGAGGAACCGTTGTTTGCTCCGAGTGCAGAAATCCACTGTTGGTGGTAGGCATTGATGCAATATTCTGATCTTTAACGAGCTTCTCTGCGAAAGTTTCCAAGAGATGCTCGTACTTGGCCTCGTCCAAGGGCTCGACTTTCTTGAAATTCTCGTTGTGCTCTCGTTGCTGTTTTTCCTTGAAGACTTCCCACCACTTTCCGAGACGCTTGGCAGTTCTTCCGGGTACTTCAGCAGCGATTTTCTTCCATTTGTTGCCGTGCTTGGACTGCAAGTGGATGACGAGGGACTGTTCTTCTTGAGTGAGAGAGCCTTTCTTGATTCCGGGCTTGAGATAGTTCTTCCACCTCTCGAGGCAAGATTTGGCGTCTCGATTTAAGGGGTGGTGCATGCGCTCGGAGACGAGGTGCCACTCTCGGGGCCCGTACTGCTTCACATAGGCACGTAGCAGAGCATCCTCTTCACTTCGCCACCGCTGCCTTTCCTTCATTTGTCAGCAAAAACTCTGCCCATGACCCACAACTCTTCATAATTCTCTGCTAATAACAAGAAAAAGAATTAGGTTTCTCATTCATAGACACTACATTAAGATCATGCTTTCAAAAATCTCACATCTTGAATGTGATTAGAAATTTGAACAACAAAGAAAATGGAAATAGTGAAACATGGACATGAATTTGAGACTATTCAAGTTCAATACTTAAGCAAAATTCGATCAACCAAGAAACGGTAATCCCTACGCCATCATCGATATGAATTTGCAACCTCATTTCTTGAATGTGATTTAAATTCAATCAAATTTGATCTTTGATTTGACCAAGAAAATGGAAAAACTACACCATCAACATGAATTTGCTACAAACATGCTTCGATTGTGGCCTAGAAAGAAGGCCTCAAACTAAAGTGCATGACGTGTTTTCAAACAGATAACTCGCTATGTGAATTCTCGAAACTATATCATGTCAACCTAGAAGCAGAAAGACAACACAAGTGAGATATACAAAAGAATGAAGCTCTCATATTGCATTACCTCATAGATTACTACAAACTATTGCAACAAATGCAGCAATATACACCATCTCCAAACGTTTTCCGAGCTAGATGTATGGAGTTTTTTCTATTCGAAGTAGATTGGAATAAGAAATTCAAGTGCATCATAGAGTTTGAAATTCTAAATCATGGGGAAAATCTTCATATGATAAAAGATTTAAGAGCATTCTGAATTTTAAGGTATATATATATATGTATCTACAGCTAAAATGCTTTGCAAAATATGAACATACTGCATATATAATATATAATCCTATCTTTTTCAGAACATCCAAACAAACTTTCATAGAACTCTCAGACAACTCATAATCTAAAATCATAGCAAATTATGGAATAAGAAATCGAAAATAAACAAAAATCTACTGTGTTTTAGCATGTAACAACATTATCTGCTAAACAAAGAGACTGCCAAAATCTTGTGATTGTGTATATTAAACTAAATAAGACAGGAGTTTCACATGCTTAATTACACAATTATCTATCTCTTAATCTTTGAACCTAACATAGCTGCATACA
This sequence comes from Mentha longifolia, assembly GCA_001642375.2. Lineage (NCBI taxonomy): Eukaryota > Viridiplantae > Streptophyta > Magnoliopsida > Lamiales > Lamiaceae > Mentha > Mentha longifolia. The sequence goes on from CM038110.1 coordinate 42,304,768, forward strand.
ATTTATCATATATTTCTACATCAAAATAAAAATTGAGCAATGCTCAATCTGTAAATTCTGAATTCCAAGAAGATAAAGTGGGTGACAAGGCAAACCAAAATGTGCAAGATAGAAAAGTCCAAGAAAACAACTTCACAAAAGCACCTCGAGTTTACATATCATCAGAATTTACTGAGAACGATTTTTATTTTTTTTTGCCAGCATCCAAAGGACTCCCTTGCATGAGCACACATTATGCAAAGAAAAACACATTTAGCAGAGTTTAAGGAAACAAGAAGAGAAAATAAAAAAAACCTTGAAGCAGAGAACAGAGCTTACACTAGCGTTCAAGAAACCCTGTTTTCTCCACAGCCCATCTCTTGATTTGAGACAAAGATCAAATCTTTACTACAAGAGAGAAGACCCTTTACCCCAAGGAAGGATGGAGATCTGAGAAAGCAAAAGAATTAGGAGGTAAAAAACAAACAAGAATCACGCGAGTGAGGAAGAAGTAGCAGAAAAACCAAAGAGAAAAATATTAAACAAGTGGCTCCTTTTTTTCCTTTAAAAAAGTTGCGATCCTGACATAGTTATGTCTGAGCTAAAATGGCTACACACACACACACACAATTATAAGCTTATCACACTCACTCACTCACTCCCTAGTTATAGAATTCAATAAAAAAGAAAGGGAAAAAATACACCTTTGTGTATGAGGAATGAGAGTAAAGAAAAGGGAGGTAGGGAGGGGTCAACGAGAGGGGAGAGAGAGAGAGAGCGAGGGGAAAGAAGGAGCAATAATGGGGGAAATTCTTCGTAGCGTACAAGAGCCTAGGTCTTTGCAACTATCATGATCAAGGGTATAGGTATAGGTATAGGCGGAGAGGAGGGATGATATTTCACTGCTCACCTTTAAATTTTCTCACTCTTCAACTTTTTCCCATTTTCTGCAAAACCTGCCCCCCTTCGACGTGACTACACTACTACACCTTGACTGCGACAACTCTTTATTCATGCCCACCCCTCCCCTCATTTCTCTCTTTTTTCATTTATTATTATTATTATTATTATTTAGCTCGATTTCATCCTTGTAATGTAAATTTACCTCTCATGCATAAAACTCGACGCACCATATGATACCTAATGTCATTTACTCGCTCCGTTTTTTTTTTATGGCTCACTTATATTCAATATATGAGGTATATATAAGTGAGTCACTTTAAAAAAAATCAGAGAGTGTATAATCTTGTAGATATAGATTATAGATATGTATGCATGATCTTAGTATGGGATATTTGTCACATATGACCTTAATAATTGATATTATACCACACAGTAAAAATATAGTTTATGCTGCCATAGATGTCATAAGCAATTACGGTTTGAATATATTTCACTAGGCGTAGTGTCGATACACAAAGGGTTTTTTTTTTTTTCCTTTGATCGGAAAATAAAAGTGATTTTATTAAATTAAACTTGGCACAAGACGTGCCAAACCCATCAATTACAAGCCGTTCCAAAATTCCTTCATTTTAGCCCCGCTCCAAAGAACGAAACTAAGATTCGAGTTCTTCTTTCCTTTAGCCACACACCAACACTAAAAACGGCATTTGATTTCTTCCTCTAATCTTCGAAAATTCCATTCGTCTACTCGAATTTCACCGAATTTCTCCACTTCCTCACCACCCAAACCACATAAACCCATAAACCTCCCAACCTTTTCCTCAACTTACTATCATCAAGAAGCTCGAAAAAATTCGAGTATCGATCAACAGAGTTAGTCAAGCATGTTGTGTGTTTGTAAAGACTATACAAGAAAAATGTAAATTATGAACTTCGACTCATTTGATCTACCTCTCATGACCCTATGTTTGTAATTGGTCACTCTATATGTTTTCACTTGGTGTAGTAATCGGCGTTTTGTTGGCCAGATTGGGAAATTCAATTTAAGAACCAAAATCAACTCAATGACCCCTTTGCAGACTCACGATACACAATACTCCGCGTATCAAATTCGATACGCATATCCACCGGCACAATTGACCAAGTACACTAACGCAATTGATGTTTCAAATATCAGACCGAATCGAGAATCAGGGCAGACTGAATTGACCGTCTCCGACTCAGTTGGTAAAGTTGGCTCAACATTCAATTCGATTCGTAAAACATGGTTTCAGAGAGTTATTTCAATGGATGTAGCATCTACGACCAACATATAGATTTTCGATTCGATTTTTAAGATATTATCATATTTAAGTTTTTTTTTTCACCCGGTGGGGCCCACATGAGGGGGAGGGGGGTGTAAATGTGGGACTATAGTCCGGGTTTCACGGCATAAGGAGACGAATTTGATAAAGACATGACCTTTTACTCTCTTTCTCATTACTTCTGTTAGTGTTACGTTACATGTGTTTTTTTCTTTTTTTTTCTCTCACTTCATTTCATTTTCTTCCCCTTATCCCTCCCCATAATTAATTCCTCATAATTACCATTTTCACCCAATAATTCCCATTTATTTCCACGTCACCCCCAACTGTTTCCAGAACAAAAGTTGTTCTCTCTTTCGATGAAATATGAGAACGTGACATGATAATTAAATGTGGCAAAAATAAAAATAAATAAATAAAATGGCGCCACTCATTTATGGGTACTAAGTAATGAGAAATGATATGTTACTCACCTCCCGGTGGGCACCTTCGTGGGCACCTCATCGTTTTATCACGTTTGCATTGCTTTTTTTTAATTTTTATTTTTATTCTATATTCTAGTATCTTAGAAATTAATTTACAAATCATAAAATCTAAAAAATACATAAAAATCGAAGCTCGATTTATTTTATTACTCATTTTTTGAAGTTAAAAATAAAAATAAAAAAATTGAACATTGATTTTTTAGATTTTATGATTTGTAAATTAATTTCTAAGATACTAGAATATAGAATAAAAATAAAAATTAAAAAAAAAGCAATGCAAACGTGATAAAACGACAAAGTGCCCACGAAAATGTCCACCGGGAGGTGAGTAGCATATCATTTCTCCCTAACTAATAAATCGACTCTACTACTTGACAAGGGCTCGTTAGGCTGGATGAGGTATTCTGATTGAATTTTGTCCTCATTCATTAAATAAAATATTTATCCAATTTTGAGAAAAATATTATTCAAATAATTGAAATAGTTGAAACCTATTTGAGAGTATTGATTGAAATTTGCATGTAAGTAATTTGTATTTGTCCACTATTAAATTCAAAGAATTATTTAATATTGAAGCTCAAAGTGCAATACGAGTTGTAACACTAAATTGTGGACTAATATAAAAATCAAACTTCACTTGGATTCTCCCTTACATATATTGCATGAACTACTGAAATTTAAAACAAAAATAAAAATAAAAATAAACAACAACAACAACAACAATTCTCACTGAAATTTAACCATAATGCTGACAAATTTGATTTTCTTTTTCTTTGATAAATTGTGAGGTGACATTAATTTATACTCCGTACTAAGGTGTAACCTTCTAATGGAATCATACTTTTTAGTCAAATTTAACCTCACGACAGCAAATATTGGGCGTCAATATTTTTCTAATTTTGGTCAACTTAGTTTTTCGATAGGTCTGCAAAAAATATTTGTCACGTTTCAAAGAGAAAAAAATAATATTAAAAATAAAATTGGCCAACTAGATTTAGCAGCCGAAACATTTCAGGTTTTCCTAACCAATTCCATGTATAACAGCAACAGATATTCATTTCCAGATTAAATTGATTAATTAATTAACAGAGTCTGTATATTAATATTATTATTTATATTATATAGGCTGATACGTGCCTCTGCAACTATAGCTGCTCTCACGAACTTCACAGTTAAAAATTAGGGTTCAGAGGAGACCAACAAATCTTCTTACGATCCGGAATTAATATTCCCATATATTTTATTTTTTTCTATGTTTTAAAAGTAAATAGAACCAAAAATAATCCATTGAAATGAGTAAATGACCATCACTTTCGTGGTTATTATATTCTTAATTAACTATGAAGGAGAATATCAATGGGGTTTATTTATTACGAAAATTTCCACTAATTATTAAGATTAGTTACGTAAATATTTTATCTATTAAATTTCCATAAGTTTATTAATGAAATGTAATTAATAATGTAAAAAAATCCTGATAAAAAAAATAAAATAAAAAAATAATGTAAAAAAATTGTACATCAAATAGTTAAATTGAGTTTTGATAATACATAAAAATGATAGGGATAGGTTTTTTTTTCAAAGGAAAATCAATATTAGTTTTACATTTTCCTTTCGATTTTCGTAGTGACTCAAACCCCGACTTTTTAATTAGATGGAGGTGTTTGTATTTTGTTGTCGTATTGGATATATAGTAGGAGTAGTAGTTCTAATTACCAATGTTTTTAAAAACCGGACTGGACCGGCCGGTTCGACCGGGAACCGGCCTTGATATCGGTCCGGTTTACACCATAAAACTGGTAGTCTGATTGGACCGCCGGAACCGGATCGAACCGGTCATAACTGGCGAACCGGGGGCGGTTCCTGGAAACCGGACAGGTCATGTTTCTGACCAAAAAACTTATTTGCGTGAATTGGGATTCAATCCCCTTACCTCTTATATGGTTGCCCAAGGTGTTAACCAACTATGCTACATGGATAATTGTTATGTTTTCAGCTTTAATTAAATTTATAGTTAATGTTGAATAAAAACTATTCTATTATCTCTCTCTTTAATTCTCCATTTGCTTACTTTATACATTTTTCTCGTATACACGACAAATATATAAAACTTTTATTGTTAATTATGTTTTGTTTATATTTTTAATCTATATTTGTTACAATATTTATATATTTTAATTTATAAGTTATGAACTTTTATGTTTTGAATCTATATGTATATGAAATTTCGGATATCTTTTTTATGTTTATTACATGTATTATTATTATTATTTAATTAATTAATTAAACGGTTTAACCACAGTTCAGCCGGTTGAACCAATTGAACCATGACCCGTAGATCTCGCCGGTTCGATCTCCGGTCCGGGTTTTAAAACATTGCTAATTACCACTATATTACGTTTGAGGATAAACTTTTGTTTTCATTTCTAGCCGCTACTAATAAATATACGTACTCTATTACATGTGCTACTGGAGTGACACTACAAAATTACTAAAAAGTTAACATTTTTGTGAATTAGACATTATTTTTAAATTTGATAAATTAAATCATGTATTTTCATTGTATTTTTTTTTTTCTTTCTTCTACTAGGGAGCGTCCGTCGAAATGCAACATACTCCCTTTGTCCTCTTTAAATAGTTATGTTTACTATTTTAGTTCGTCTCATTTATTAGGTATATTTTCTTTTTTGGCAAATAATATGTGGCTACAATTAATTTTCTTCTTATAATTGATTGTAGCCACATATTATTTCCTTCCTTAATATTTGTGACACTCTGAAATGTAGCAATTTAAGAGGGACAGAGAAAGTAATTTACTTCAAGTTACAATTTTTAGTATAATTATTTATTTTAAAATAATTGAACTGCAAAAGTTCTTTCAAAAAATATTACTAGCATTTTGAGTTTTATTAAGAAAAAGAAATCAGCGAAGGACAAAATTGTGTGTGCAGTTATACACGTTTGGAATCTTACGTAACTCTATTCATAATAATAGAAAAATATGTAAATAAAAATTTCATAGTAATTTTATTCATTTAAATTTTTAATGTCGAGACTTACATTATACATATATGTAAAACTCTATATAGGAATAACCTCCTTATAGTATTTCTTCATGTTCCGACAATATGATCGTATTGAGGTCTTTTATTGTAATTAGTGCTCCACTATTAGATCTCTATAATTTTAGCACCCCCGACAAACAAGGATTTTATATGCTATTATGGCAAAGTTAAAGAAATTACTGAGAGATTTTGTGTTAGTTTATACCTCAATTGGTTGATTATTCTAATTTTGTCAAATATATTCACTCTTTGGTTAGTGTGGATTGTTTTGCAGGAAAATGAGAGAATTTTTGACAAAGAAAGTAATCTCACATCAAAGATTAGGTTGATAGGAGTCCGTAGAAAAAAAAGAAAAAAAAAAAAAAACTCTGGGTTCGGGCGAGCGAGAATGAGCCAAAACATACTGGCCGCTTAGGAATGAGTGGCCAAAGGGAGTGACCACACGCCCTAAAAGAAATTCTGACCTTCAGTGAGCGGTCACGCACGCGCCCATGGGAGCGGTTAGGTCCAACGCACATTCCACATGTGTGCCGGAAAAAGAATTTGCCCACAAGCAAGTGGTCACGGCGAGCAGTCATTTCGTTATTCCATCATTCCGTGCTGTTATTCTCCGTATTTTGTGCATTTCACTTGTATTTTTATTACACTTCTACCCTAAAATTAATTGCACTCTAATGCCCTACCAAACACAATGTATAAATACTCATTTCTTCATCAATATATTGGTTGGACCTCTCATTTCTATCCTCCATCTACAATCATTACACAAACTAAATCTTTACGCGTTCATCTTCCACCTTCACCCACCTAAACTAAGAGGGAGAAAGATTATTTTTGGAGAGTCAGAGTAAGGATTTCTAAATTGGAGCTCAAGATCAAAGATTTGTCAATAATTTTTTTTATTATCTTATTTTATTGATCACATTTATCTTTAATGTTGAGATTTTTGCTTCCATGGACATGAGTAACTATAATCACATATTTTAGGGATTTGACAATATGAATTAATAATGTATTACTTTTATTTATTTCAATTCTATGGTTTGATTACTTAATCTCCTTATGTTCTTGGTTTGTATGTATATTCAAATGTTTCATCAATTATACATGTCTATTATGTTGATTCAAGATTCAAGAGATGAGACTTGACGGTTGAATATGAACATGAGGAACACTCGAGAGTTTTTATAGGGGCTATTGATCCTAGGTGCTTTTAGGAGTTATAGGCTAGCTTTAATTGAGGAAAATAATTTAATTTATAATCAACGGTTTTAGACGTCCAAAAGAGGGCTAGAGCGAACAAGAGATCGTCTTAGATAATTGAAATTAAACCATATATTGAATAAATTGAGTGAAATCCAATTACAATCTCATTAAGTCTTCCCTAGAATATCTTCGTATTTATTCTTCCCTAGAATATCTTCCTATCCATTCTCTCCTTTATTTGCCATTTTATTTTATTTTGTTAATAGAAGTATTCTAGTTGTAGTTAATTAAAATTTTTGATAACTTGAAGTTTAAATAGATTAAAGCAACATAGTAATAACACTATTAGATATTTAGAAATTAGAACTAGTCCTCGTGGAATATGACCCTGCTCAACCTAGACTATAATAGCCCCTCACAATTGCGGTGCTAGGATAGAATTAGGCGATCAAGTTTTTTGCGTTGTTGCCGAGGACTAGTAAGAATTATATTATGAAATGTTATTTTAGCCTAATTTAGAGTTATGACATCGCTTTTATTTCATTTTAGTTTATTTTTATTGTTTTCTTTTCTCTTTTAGTTTTCTTGCTAAGAGGAGGAGAGAAGTTAGATAATAAAACAATAAAAATAAACTATCTTCTAAATATGGTGATTTTTTTAATTAAGCCAAAGAAATAGTACATAAAATATAGGAATCTTTTACCCCCTTGGTCCCTGTCCCTAACTAGTGTGTTTTATTTTCTTTTTCGGTCTTCCATAATCTATGTGCTTTTATCTCATGTTGGATGTGAGCTTCACATGAATCACATTCATTATTTATTTTTCATTTCAAAGTCAATCACAATATAATTTTATATTCATTTCATTTTAATATCCACGTACATTAAATATGACTTAAATATTACTTTAACATCACTCATTACAAAATTAAAACTTTATCGAAAGTTTTGAAGCACATAGGGGTAACATTTTATATTTTATACTATTTAGGAAAGACAAAAATTTGGGTGAGGTCGGCCATATAGTGTGGTCGGGTCAAAGTGTCAATCTTTATACAGAAAAATACTAATCTATACGAATAAAAGTGTCAATCTTTAATATAATTATTTTACGAATAAAATATCAATTTTTAAAAGTGTCAATCTTTATACAGAAACGTACTAATCTACACGAATAAAAGTGTCAGTGTTTTAGCTGTTCGTACGGTGCCTCTGACTGATCTAAGTGTGTCACTTTAGAAAAATGCTTGGCGCACAAGGGGTATTTTTGGAAATGGAGGATTGTTGATGTAGACATGTCAAACGAATTGTGAAATTGAGGGAGATCCTAATCTGGTCCTCTCTCTCAACGACTGTCCCCACCATCCACCTTCCTCTCTCTCCCTCCAAAAATGAGATTTTATTTTATTTATTACTCCGTCCTTTCCATTTAAATTGGTTTGTTTTTTTTTTTCGACACAAGATTTTAGAAGAGTGTATATATAAAAAAAATATAGTATTTAATATTTTAATGTAAATTTTATTATTTTAAAACTAGAGCATCATAGATCCATAAAAATATATTGATGTTTGATCTTAAATAAAAGATCGTATCAAGACCTTTAATTTGGTATTAAAATTATAAAAATCGGAGAATAAATAAGTAAGTTATGATAGTTTAAACTTGTAAGATTTAAATTATATTGATATACGTGTTGAGAGATTAGTGTATGATTGGATGATTAGTAATAGATAATTCTTTCCCTTTTAGAAAACAAGTAAATTTCATATGAGACTGCCCGATTAGAAAAACAAACCTATTTAAATTAACTGAGGGAGTAATATTTTTCATAGTGTATTTTGTACCGTATACTCCCTCCATTTCGCTTAACTTGGCTCATTTGAATAGTGGCTTTTCTGGCACGCTTTTCCACGCTTCTTGATGATGGGTTTTAAAATGGATTTTTGAAGAATTATTTGTTTTACGGGATACTACGACAGTCGTAGTATCCCGTAAAAAAAATAATTCTTCAAAAATCTATTTTAAAACTCATTATCAAGAAGCGTGGAAAACCGTGCCAGCACAAGCCAAAAAGTTTTGAGCCAAGTTAAGCGAAATGGAGGTTTTTTTTATGTCCTTTCTCGGTTGTATTATAAGTAGTCTATATAGATCATGCAAATCATTTAAAACAATCGATCATTTAAATTTGCAAAAAATGATGAAAGTTGAAAAATATTGCGGAGTAGTAATAGAAATTAAAGCCTCAATCTAGAATGAGAGATGTGGTGAGATTTGAACATCAAAAAGATTTTATTCTTCAAGCTTAGAAAAATTAAAACAAAAGTGTACTTCAAAAGTGACACACACACACACACAGAGTTTATTTAAATTTGTGGACAAGATGTAAAGGGAGGGGAGATGGGTTACAGTATTTAATTTAAATTTAACATTTTGAGGTACAACTTACATTGCTCAGAGTCTGAGACTTCATATTTTATAGGGATCTGTGATGGGAATTCTGAGGTTTCCAAACACCACCACCACCCCCCCCCCCCCCCCCCCCGAATCCCACCACCCCACCCAAAACAAAAAATAATAACAATAATAAAAAAACAAATAAAGAAAGAAAGAAAGAAATTACACTTTGTTCTTAAGAAAAGAAAGAGAAAATATTTTACGCTCTTTAAAAGTTGGGCCTTGAAGCCCAAATTTTCAAGTTTCTGCAGTACTATTCATTTTAAGCCCAATGGTCAGCATATACACTACAAAGCAAATAGTAGAATCTTTTCTTTTATTTCATGACAAAAGAAGGAACAATTTATTTATTTATTATTATTATTATTATTATTATTTTTTGAAGTCTTGAGATTTTTCTACAAAATAGTGTTTAGTTAGTTTGTGTTTCATAGGCATTACCGATTCAGAGAAATGACCCGACCCATATTCGATTTTCTTTAAATGTTCTTTTTTTTGCTTCTATAAAGATGTTTTTGTTCCTGTTTGATCGAGTTGGAATGACGTGGCAAATTGTCTTTTCTTTAATTATTTTAATTAAATAAACTCTAAAAGGAACTTGCTCATCTGGCCGATTTGTTTCTTTCACATACTGCAACCACATTATTAATAATTTTATTTTTGATACTTAATATTTTTACTCGTACTCTTCGAATCTTAAATTATACTATATGCTGCTTCTTTATTATTGTAACATGCTAAGTGGGAAAATTACTCAACAAATAAATGTTAGTTTCTTTTTTCCCTATCTATATAAATACAATTCGAGTATGTTATTCAACTTATTTCATTTGTAAAAAAACGCTCTACAGCTCATCGTACACTCACTTTGTGCGTCCACCGTAACTGTAACAGTGTGACGTCGACAATCTTTCTGTTTAAGGTTTAATTTTTTTTTTGTAATTTATTTTAAGAAAATAAAAATATATCAATCAAAATAAGAACATTCCCTGTGTGAAAGCGATTTAAAAAAAATAAATTGTTCTCATAATTTACACAAATTTGAAACCTATAATTTATTCACTTCGCAAAAAGGTCGACTGAACAAATCCTTACGCATAAGCAAAATCATTTTTCTACCATTAAATTAATTAGCTAATTTTTATACACACACGTTTTACTCAATGATTAGATGTATAAACTTAAGACAGCGCAACAAATCCAGCAGCAAACGCAAGTTGAAAATACTTTTTGAAGTAGTGAAGATTAATAATTATTTAATCATTTGAGAGATAATTATTTAAACCCCCGCCTCTAATTCGTTTCATCCAATAAAAAGGCCCCGAATCATGATTAATGTGCTCCATATATTTAGATCATGATCAAGAACAAATAGTAATACTACTTATTGTGTCGATAAATTGGGTAACGACATAAATTATTTATTCGTGATCTTTTAAATTTGCACCCAAAAGAATGCAACAAACTACTATCTTGAAAAATTAAGCAAAAGTGAGAATATAACTACTGATCTATCCGCATTTATTATCTTATTCAGCGGCGATCCGTGACTAACGTGATTCGTTCATTTTTTTAACATCGACCTCACATATAGTATTTCATTTCTATCTTAAAAGTCAATCAAAATACATTTTTATAGTATCATTTTTCTTTTATACTCACTCACATTAAGTGGAACCCAACATTACTTTTATATCATTTATTACAAAAATTAAAAACTGTAACAAAAGATTCCAAATGCATAAATCATAGACGGACAGAGGGAGTACTATTTATAAATATGCCTGAGTATTATTATTATTTTTAAGAGTATCTAGCTTTTGGAAAATTTATTTCTTTACTGCTCGATAAAAAAATTATTGACGTGACATTGTCTCGTCAGCTGTTGACGTATTAAGTATGCTCACAACTGGAGGGTAATAGAGCATTCATTGCTATTTATGAATATGCCCATAATTACTTTTTTTTTTTTAATTTTGAAAAGAATGTCTATAACTACTATATTTGAATAGGTTTTGGAAATGTTATTTCTATGTTCAAATTAGAAGATAATTCACTTGACCAACTAAAGTAATTCCAAAAAAATATACTACAATTGTCTCTATGTAGCTTAACTACAATTAAATGTAACCTCCCAACTAATCACACTAGTAGTATGGCTAGTCGCCTTTTCATTTCCATTATCAAATCCATAAATCATTTTAATTACACTTATATATAGGTCTATCCTCACCCTAATATTCCCAAGATTATACACAATCAAACAAATTTAGGATAATATTTCAACAATTAATCAAATTGTTAACATTGATTTAAGTCGATAATCTTTAATATATTGTCTAATATACCCACAACAATTTTTTTTTTTATTTACAAATCTCATTTTACAATACACCAAATACTACATTTCTCTATTTTATCAGTCCCATTTTATTATTTTATATATTAAATTAATTAATCAAATGAGATAGGACTTAGGAGGCAATGAGTATTTATCTAGAAAGATGATAGTAATAATAATAATAATAATAATAATAATAATAATAAATTACGGGTAGAGTGAGAGAAGATCAAACTTCAAAGCATACAAGAGTCGAGACAAGAATCTAAGTCAAATTTGTTAGCCATGAAAAAAGATTAGTCTGAAAAAGGGGTCTTCTTTATATAAAAACCCACGAGCAGGGAAACTCCATTTCGGAAAAGTCACCTTCTTCTCTTTCAAGATTGCTTCCTTTTCTATCTATCCTTCATTATTAATTAATGCTGTAGAGAGAGAGAGAGAGAGAGAGAGGAGGGCTAGGGAGAGAGAGGGGGAGAGGGCCTAATACCAAATTTTGAGAAGCAGGAAAGATTCAAATTTGAGATATTGATAATAGATCTGTTGGTGGTGACGAGGGGTTGCTTCATTTCTTGCAAGAAACGGAGCTGAGCAAGTTCGTGGGTTTTGTCCTTTGTGCTTTTTGAATTGGGAAAGTGAAAAAAAATCGAATCTTGAGTTAGGGTTTGAGTTTGTGGGGATTTTTCAGTTAGCTGAGCTCGAATTTTGGAGGGATTTTGATGGGGATTTGCATGAGCAGCCAGATAAAGGCTGAAAGTTCTTTTCAGATTAGTACTGGTACATTCTGAAGCATTTGTTGTACCTTCATTTTTTTCTCGATTATGAAATTGAAATGATGAAATTGTCTTGCTAAGCAAATAGTCATTATTCTTTATACCTTTATTACATTTTTTTATATCGAAGATATTTTGTTATGATAGATCAGATTTTTAGTTATTTGCTAATGATGGTATTGTTTTTCTTTTGGTTTTAGCTTATGTGAATTTAGCCTCTCCTTTTTTGGCGTTGATTCCACATTAATTATCAGCCATGAGTGTATCTGCTCTTTGTTTTGATTTATTATTTTTGTGAAATGAATGAAATTCTGTAGCTGAAACCAAAATTAAGTTTTCATTATGCTCTGCATTTGGGGTTTGTGATTTCATCTGAAGCTAAGTTTTGGCAAATTTATATTCTGACTCTCATAAAAAAAAGAATTAAACTATATTGTTCTTTTTTAATGTTAATATGTAGTTTAAATGCATATGAGGTCCTGAGTTTTCGACTTGATTCTTGATCGACAACTAATAAGTCTCCTGCTTACCATTTATTTGCCATTGTATAGAATCAAAATAAAAGCATAAATTCAACTTGTTTTCTGTATATACCACGTCTTTTGCTCTAGAACGTCTCAGTTTTAATGTTCTGTCATATGTGAACACAAATCATAACAATTAGGCTGATGGTTTCGAGTTGTGGTGATAAGCTCCTTAAATACTTCTAATATTCGACTGCGTTGGGCTGTAGATGGAGGTCTCACGTCGTCGAAAATGGTTAGTGGAGATGGGACTGAGTTAAGTAATCTAAGCACCAAAACTTCTTCAACATCAGTTCCTCCAACGCCTCGAAGTCAAGATGAGATATTGCAGTCTTCAAACATGAAAAGCTTCGCACTTAGTGATCTGAAGGCCGCCACAAGAAATTTTCGCCCCGATAGTGTGATTGGAGAAGGTGGGTTCGGTTCTGTCTATAAAGGATGGATTGACGAGCATACTTTTGCAGCAGCTCGGGCTGGTTCTGGTATAGTAATAGCTGTTAAGCGACTAAATCAAGAGGGGTGGCAGGGACACACGGAATGGTTGGTATGTACTAATTTTGATCTTTTTAAGGTTTACTTTCGTGTAAGGAAGCAAGTTTTGTTGTTTGAACTTCATTGAGCACTTCTTTAGAGATTCTTGAAATTGCTTATGATTAAGGGAATCCTAAAAATGTATGTCCACTTGTTGTGATATTGGTGTTTCTTGTATTTTTCTTTTGCTGTATTTGCAAATGTACTCGAGGCGATGGTTCGGATTGTTTGAGATTATTGTGCATGTGTTTATAGATTCTTGAAACTTCTTATAGTTTAGGGAATTCTGCAAATCTATGCCAACTTGTTCGGACATTGACATTTCTTGAATTTTCCTTTTGCTCTATCTGCAAATGTGCTTAGGAGGATACTCTGTGTTGTGACTTTATCGTGCTTGTGTTTTGAGACTCTCGAAACTACTTATAATTGAGGGAATTCTGCAAAGCCAAGTTATTCTGACAGTGGTGTTTCTTGAAATTTGCTTTTTGCTATGTTTGTAAGTATACATACGAGGATAGTTTGTGCTGTGTTTCGAATGTGAACTTCTTTTAATTGATGTGCTCGCCTTTGACATTGACAGGCTGAGATCAATTATTTAGGACAATTACGCCATCCTAATCTTGTGAAATTGATTGGTTACTGCTTAGAGGATGATCACAGACTTTTAGTGTACGAGTTCATGCCCAAGGGTAGTATGGAGAACCATCTATTCAGGAGTGAGTGCACCACGTCGATTTTCTTCTTCTTCTTTTTTTTTCATTTTTTTTTTTCATTTGGATTTATGTACTGATCGAGCATTTTCATGTTGATTTAGGAGGTTCGTACTTCCAGCCACTATCATGGAGCCTGAGAATGAAAATCGCTCTGGATGCTGCAAGAGGTCTCGCTTTTCTTCATAGTGAGGAAGTGAAAGTGATATATCGGGACTTCAAGACTTCTAATATCTTGCTTGATTCTGTATGTGGTTTTTGTACAGTTTATATACTCGTTTCTGGATGAATTTGAGTTGATTAATTGATGATTTCTTGCTTCGATCTGTTCTTGATTCTTATTACAGAACTACAATGCTAAACTCTCCGATTTCGGGTTGGCCAGAGACGGGCCCACTGATGATAAGAGTCACGTCTCGACTAGAGTTATGGGAACTTATGGCTACGCTGCTCCAGAGTATCTGTCCACAGGTATAAACTTTCACACCGATCATCAGAAAGCATTTAGGGTTTGATTTTTTCATACCATCTATCCACTTTTGCTTATAACATTGCCTAACGAGCCAATTTCAATCGGTGGAAAAGGTCATTTAACGGCGAAGAGCGACATATACAGCTTTGGAGTCGTCCTCCTCGAGATTTTATCAGGCAAGAAAGCGATCGACAAGACTCGTCCCTCAGGCGAACACAATCTGGTCGAGTGGGCAAAGCCGTATCTCACCAACAAACGTCGAGTCCTTCACATTCTTGATTCTCGTCTCGAGGGCCAGTATTCATTATCCCAAGCTGCAAAGGCAGCTCAACTCGCTCTCCAATGCCTAGCGATGGATGCTAGGTCGAGGCCGAACATGGATGATGTCGTGACATCTCTTGAGCAGCTCCAAGATTCGAAGGAGGCTTCAAAAAACGAGGTAAAACTCCACCGGTTGAAGAGAAATGCAAAGACGAGCAACGAACCTAAGTCGTGCAAACGCAGTGCTGAAGAAACACGAAGGGCTACGTCATATCCGAGGCCTTCAGCCTACACATGAGATGTCGGTCAACTCCCGAAGAATCGAGTTTCTTTAGCTTGTATAGTGTTGTTGTTGTAGATTTTGTGATGGATGTATTTGTGTTCCATGGAATCTGAGAAATGTTTGTGATCATTTTGGTGATGTGAGAACTGTATTAAGTTTTGGAAAAAGAAAAAGGAGGAAATGAAATATGTTTCTTATTCTTGTTATGACTATCTCTGTGTTTCGCCTCCCTCGAAGTGTTATTTAGCTTCATACTATGAGAGAGAGAGAGAACACTTCAGTCAACAAATACAGCAGCTTTGAATTGTGTGAGCCAACTATATTGAATCTGCATTCTGTACCATATCATGTGAATATTTATAAATATATTTTAGTATAACTAATTTTTATAGTTGGAGCCAATATATATATATATATATATAGATAGAAGGGTTGATATGCCAATCAATTCTGGTGTGAGAAAATGAAAACAATGCATATTAATTAATATTTAAATATAATTGTGCTCATTGTATTTTATAATCATACTTAAATCAATAACAACCATAGCTCTAACTAAAATTAATGATCTAAATTTATTATTATTTCTCACGCCATAACTTATTTCTATTGTGCGTAAATTGATTGAATAATAGTGGTATCAATGCTTGAGACTTCCGCAACAAAAAAAAATCTCGAATTCGAGTAATTAAGCTAGTGACGGCGTCCTTTCAAATTTCAGTTAAATTATTTTTAAAAAAAAAAACTATATATGATGCTGATTAGTAGCTTCTTACTCTTTACACCGTCAACTCACCAACTCATACTATATTGACAATATTATCCAATAAATACAAGAATTTAGACTATATATCACCCATATTTAATGTTCTTCATTCTTAATATATGTAAATATTTATAAATAATTATATCATTTCCACTGTCGTATTTCCAACTAACTTCCATTACTTTCAACTCTAGCGTAACAACCATAACCAACAAAAACCTAAACATTTATTGACTTTCCAAAATAGCTTACACTTTTTCTTTATATATATATATAAACTCCATTAAAAATAAAAATTTCTCCATAACAAAAATATTTCTAAAAAAAAAACAATAGTACATTGTAATCTGAAGCTGCGGGCTACATCTATTTTTCCCTGCAGCCGCTTCAGCCTCCACATTTTGTTTCTATCCTATTACTACAATTTCTCCTTCTTCGAGGGGAAAAAGTGAAAAACAGCTCAATACGGAGGACCCCTTTGCAAATTCCGGAAAATAAAAAAAATTCCATTATTTATTATTATTATTATTATTATTCCGTTCTACACCCTAAAATTCTTGCCGGAGTAGGTCTGGCCGAACTGCCAATTAGCCGGCGCCACGTTGACGGAGGTCGAGGCTCGGCGGTCGCTGCCGATGACCCTGAAGGAGAGGGCCTGGCCCACAAGGTTCGCATTGGATTGCCAATTTTGCCCCCAGTTTCGGCTCATGGCCATCCACTGCGTGTTTGAACCCTTGATTAGCACGCGCTGAATGTCTCCGGCGCCGGCGACGTTAGTTACCAGAACGAGGTTGAAGTAACGGAATCCGTTAATGGTGAAACGGATGCCTCCTTGTTTCCGGCACGGGATGCTGCAGGAAAGAAAATAATTATTCGAATAAATGAGAAATTATTTTAATTTATGATACAGTTGTAAAATGACCGATTTGTACACGTTGGTTGGAGAAGTAACGGTGAAAGTACAATAAACTTAAAAAGGGTAGATGTGCAAGAATTGATGCGCGAGGGCATTCATGTAAAACCAGCCCTCAATATGCAGAATAATAGTGTAAGAAGCGTGCAAGTACAGTAATCACCCATTAAAATGTACAACTGTACAAGCCACTCTACCCTCCACGGTTTGCCGTTAGGCTACCCTGGAGGGTGAAATGGTCCATTCACGTAATTAAACTGAAAAAAAAGGCGAAATAATTACATATAAAACATAAAAAAAATCGGATGGCAGGATTCTGTTAGTTAAACGACGCCAATCTAGTCTAGTGCAGATTCTGGCAACTAACTGGCGCCGAATAATTCATTCCCCATAATAATTAATTCTTTATATAATTTTAACTCTAGAGTTAATAATATGTAGTATATAGATATAGGTTTTGTATTTTACTAGAGCAACATGCCTACAAATACAATGTGAGATTGTGAGTAAATACTAAAAAAATTAATTATCGAATATCTCGACCTAAAATACTCGCAGTCACGTGCCGTACGCGTTTAAGGTGTGACGAAACTACCCTTGTGTGCATAAAAAAGGCTAACTAGATCGATTTAGAAGTTTCATGGAATCTTTTTATCATGCTTTTGCACAAATTCACATCAGAAAACACAGCGTTAACAAACTCAAATGCGATGTTCGGAAAGAAAAAAAAGAAAAGAAAAAGTAAGTAATCTTTTTAGGAAATAATTATGATGGGCTCACATTTCTATAGTCTTCTCCTAGAAAATGACATTTCCCTCGCCCAATTCCGACGCCGTTTCAGTTACAGAGCCAATTGATATTTTTAATTTTAAATTAAATGCTAATTTGATTTTAGAAATACATTATTCACGAATGTTGCATGCGTGATTGAGAGAGAGAGAGAGAGAGAGAGAGAGTGTGTTTACCGGCGGTAGTTGACGGGGACGATGCCGGCGCGGTACTGGGCGATTTTGAGGAACATAGGCATGGCGAGGTCGAAATGCGTGCGCGGGGGGTTGCACCAGCCGCCGTTGTCGCTGGGCTGGGCGAAGTTGGGGGGGCAAAAGTTGGTGGCGGTGATGAGGATGGAGGGGTTGCCCGGGTTGCACCACTTGGCGTCCTGCGCCGCGTCGCACTTGATCTCGAAGCACGCGCCGCAGCTCAGCCCGTTGTTGAACAGCGCCGTGCTCAGCGCCGCCGTGTTCACGCCGTAGCCCTGGCTGTACAGGTTGCCGTACCCGCACGCGCCGCCTGCAGAGGAGGAATCAAATCAAAAGGAGATCGATTAGTTAAAATTAAAAGCGCGAGAAATCGAAAAACAGAGGTCCGGTGCGACGGTGATTTAGCGGTGGGTAAATGCATACCCATGGTGCCGGAGGCGTCGCTGCCGCCGTAGAAGGTGGCGTGCGCCGACTGCCAGGCGCCGCCGGAGTAGATGCCGGGGATTCTGGCGTAGGCGGAGGTGATGAAACAGAGGGCGGCGGCAATGCAGAGGAGCAACTTCGTCGCAGCCATTTTTGAGTTCCTGAGCTCAAATGGCGACTCGAGAGAGAGAGAGAGAGAGAGAGAGAAGGGGGAAGGAGATGGAGAGGGGTGTGGAAGGTGAGGGGGCTACTTATGGTTGGAGGGAGGGCTACTGTGAGAGAGTGTGGACGAGGGGTAGGGGCTGTAAATTTTGTGCCTTCATTAATGCTCGTTTTTTTTTTTTTCACTCTTTAAATGTTTGAACAAAAAAAACATAAAATCAAAATCAAAATCAAAAAGGGCAAAATACGGATTCTACGGCGTTTCGGTGATTTTACAATTTCTATTTCTATTTTATTTATTTTGTACTACTACAGTGGTATACATACCACGACTCTTCTTGGACGAGAGTCCTTCCTATTATAAATTCATTTAAAATTGAATTATTTGAATGCTAAATTATAGAATGGTGTATTTAATAAAAGTGAATCTTTTCGAATTTGAGCGAGTCGTCATTAATTAGGGCATGCTTTGATTTTTGTTAAAAATCTTGATTAATTTTGACCAATATATGGTTGATAAAGCGGCAACTATCAAATACTATCGATCAGCAATCAGCATTATAGAATCGAGCACATATATGGAATTGTTACCTTAAATCCATAGAAAATAAATGTATTAGATTTAACATGGAAAATGAGCTAAATTTTGTTTAAGGACATATACTGCCAAATTTCTTTTTGGATTCTACTACTAAAAATATTTTGGGACCATAATGTTGGTACTTCATCCTTATCGTGTATAATCCTAACAGGGTAGAAAATGTGTTGTTTTTATATTATATACTCCTATGTATGTATGGATGGGATCGCAGTATATTTTTATATCACGAGATAAATGATTCAAAATAGAACGTCAAGGGATAACATTGAATTATTTTTCAAAGTAAATCACTTAAGATAAAATACTTGAAATATATCACTTAGCTACGGAGGATATGAAATTTACATGAATACTCTCATACCACATACTTAATGTGCTTACGATTTAAGTGATATTACTATATCAATAATTTTTCTAATTATGGGGGTTCATTTGTTTTAATAAGGTATAGTTTTCTTGGGTATGATTTAATTTTATGAGATAATAATAATAATAATAATAATATTCTTTAAATATGTCACTGCCACGTTAGGCATAGACACATTAAATATGATCGTGGTGAATAAGGAGCATTCATCATGAAATTTAATACTCAACTTAAGATGTTTGGTTGAAAGTATGAGATAGATCTTTAATATGTATAGTACGTAGTATGTATAAGTGTGATGCCTTATATAATATAAAATATCAATATTATATTTAGTTAGAGGTATTAAATTGTCTCAAATATTTATAAATTATTGTAAGATGGTGAAATTATGAAAATTTTAAAATATTTACTTAATTATAATATGTTTATAATTGTGGCTTGCACCTTATTCCACATATGAGATGTAACTCGTAATCCACTGATATGTATTATTCATATCAAATATTTGTTTTATACCAAACATATATATCTTGAACCAAACAAAATATTAGAGCGTTACAAGTATAGTATGCACCCTAAATTTTACCAAACGAGCACAATACGTAAATTTAAATTTAAAAGGTAACATGTTTCTCTTTCTATCAGCAGGTTTGATGTTCGAGTCATCTTTTGATGCGTGTGAGTATATGACGGTTAACAACGTTGAATAAGAATTTGACCATGATTGAGTTGAGTTGACAAACTCTTACTCTTCCAACTTCCAAATTGTAATGATACCTTATGGTGGTGGATAAATTAAGGGCATTGATACCAATGTTTTTCAAATTTCATAAAACTAACCAACCCAAATTAAATTCTCGAAACGAAGAAATGCGTCAAGTAATAAATATTGAAAAAAACATTAAATTTCACAAAGGTCCCATCTCACTCCTAAGCTATACATAATTTGCAATATTTCATGATTTATGAATTTTAATAGATGCACCTGACTATTGGATTAATTGGATTAGGCACCACTACTATTATTCTCCACCAATCGCAACTGTTTATCGCCTTCACCAAAGGAAACTCATTAATACACCGGCTTCACTTTATTATTATTATTATTATTATTATTATTATTATTATTATTATTATTATTATTATAGAGAAATGATATGCTACTCACCTCCCGGTGAGCACTTTCGTAGGCACCTTGTCGTTTTATCATGTTTGCATTGGTTTTTTTTTAATTTTTTATTTTTATTCTATATTTAAGTATCTTAGAAATTAATTTAGAAATCATAAAATCTAAAAAATACATAAAAATCAAAGCTCGATTTATTTTATTACTCATTTTTTGAAGTTAAAAATAAAAAATAACAAATTGAACATTGATTTTTTAGATTTTATGATTTCTAAATTAATTTCTAAAATACTAGAATATAGAATAAAAATAAAAAATAAAAAAAACAATACAAATGTGATAAAACGACGAGATGCCCACCAGAAGGTGAGTAACATATAATTTCTCTATATTATATATAATCAATATTTGGTGGTGCAAATAATTTAAAATAATTACATAGTAAATACAAATGAAAAAGAATAAAATCTACTACATTCGTCTCATTTAAGTAGGGACGATTTCTGTAGATACAAGAATTAAGAGAGTGAAGATTGTATGATCATAATTAATTCTGAGGAGAGAGAGTTAATTATAGTCAAGTATGTTTTGTCATTTAAGAAAACATGTCAATTAGTTGAGACGGACCAAAACGGAATACAGATATGTTTAAATGAGACGGAGGTATTAACTGATAAAATTATGCTATATATAGTCGTAAACAAACGCAAATAGTGTCACATCAAATGCATTGAAGAATATCATGTGCCTCAAATGCCTAGGGATTTTAAATAAAATGTACTATTAAAAATCAAAGGAGTGCAATTTGGTGATTTCAAACCTCCAACTATCCGATAAGCCCACGGCCCACCACATGCGAACCGACGAATTGATTATGTAATTTGACATTTTTGCCCCTGGGCCTCCCATTTTTTTGCTTCTCTCCTCATCTTCAACAACATCCCCATGTGCTTGTTATTTCCCTCTTTTTATTTACTAGTAATATTTCTTCCATTTGGTCAAATTGGTAATTAAGTAACATTTGATTTATAAATTTACTCATTTGTTTGACCTTACATCACTTCTTCTCACCTCGAAATCTAAAATGGAGACTACAAATCATTTTGAGAAAAGAAAATTACATACTCCCTCCATAATTTTTTAAGTGTACCTAACCACCAAATTGTGTATAAAAAATAATTTTTTTTACCATTTTACCCTTAATCATAAAAAATGAAAAATTAAAGAATGTGGAACAACGACATAGATAAATATGGTAGTTTAATACTCATATAAATTTAAGATCAAATTTTAAAATAAGACGAGAACAAAAAATGTTAGCAAGTTATGACACATATTTGAAGACGGAGGTTGATTGTCATTGGACTTTATTTCTTTTTTAACACAATTAACATGGAATTTACAGATCATGTCATGAAATAATTCTAGGCATTAATTAGCGGAATTCTAGTTTGTAGTTTATCACTAATTTCCTTTCATTTTTAAAATATTTTTTCTTTTACGGGATACTATGAGTGTTGTTGTATCTCGTAAAAGAAAAAAAATCTTTAAAAATTTATTTTAAAATTTATCATCAAGACGCTTGAAAACGCATGTCACAATTGTCAAAAAGTTATGTAACAACTTGAGAAGACCAGAGGTAGTATTAATTTGTGTTGCATAACCTATTTTCTTTGTACCAAGTTTTTTGTTCTTACACTTTTATTTTCTTGAATTGTTCAAGGGGGAAACTATGGTGTATATAATGGAATATTCTAATCTAGAGTTGTTGATTTTCTCGAATTAGGCTACCGTTAGTACCGTATGCTATACTTTTAGACAGACAATTTTATGTCTAATTAAGTATAGACAATAAGAGTGCATGTAATTTGCTCTATAATCAACTTTCCCATATATTTACTCAATCATCAAAACGTAATTATATCCAATTATGTTATGAATTTATGTCAACACTCGAATCATCACATTTATTTGTGAATTCAAAACCTAAATATTGAGTTATGTATCTGTCAAAAAATACTATTATGTATACAATGTTATTTATAACTAAATTTATTGTAGTGTCATCACGAAAATTGGTGTGAATTCTGCTCACACGCCACCATGCAGATGTCGCGTGCATCGTCGATTATTTTGTACATTAAAAATAAAAATAACGAAAACAGGCTATCATATAAACGATGATTCACATGACATCTCACGTTGCACTTATGGTAGCTTTTGAGCACAATATCTATCACTATCATATATCAAACTTACATAACAAAGATATTAGTATTAGATTTCAAAAAGATTATAAAAATAAATAAATAGTGGAGTGACAATTTTGATTTTATTTTTAATTATTATTATTATTTTTTTGAAATTGCAGTTGAAATTAAATTGGTGGTAAGTACCGTTGGGAGCGGTAGAGCAGCAATTTTAATAGGCAGTCTGATCTACAACAAGCAAAAAAGCTGAATTTTACAAGATTTGCTGAGTCATACTAAATTTATACAAACTATTTTTTATTTTCATTTTATTCCATGTCATCACATACTAATTCATTAGCCATGCCAACACATGTGAACTTCCCACCAAAATTGCTCCAACCCTTATCCTTCCAATCACGTTTATACATGTGATCTTGCCTCATTTCCCTCCATATTTGAAATTCGTAGGAGATCCTTTATGAAAAAAAAAAAAAAAACTAAACTTGAGCGGTCGCCGAATCGAGCCCGGTATGTAGTTCAGTCTCTGCATATGAGATCCTCTATTTTAAAATGTATATCATTTCGTTTTTTATTATGATCGTGAGATAATCATAGTTATCTGAGATTGTAACCTTATGTTCGACATGAATTTAGAAACTGAAATTTAATATACGTTTCGAGATTGTTTGTTAAAATTCATATAGAATTGTCGAAATTATAAATTTAGATAAAAGGAAAAAGGAAAACATTTTTAAAGGAAAGAGTTGTAATATCCCACTCACTTAGATTGGGATATGAAGAAATCTGATTGAAGAATTAAATAAACTTAAATTTGGAACGCTTTTTAAAAAATTTATTAATACAATAAGTATGAAGAAGGCCGATGCGACATAACTTATTAAATTTGGCCACTTTGAACGGCTTTTCACAACGGAGAAAATGATTTAATAAATATCCATAAATACTATAGCATTGAATTGAATTGAATGTCACATTTTTTTTCTTTTATCATGTTCCATTTATTTATTTAATATGAAAATAGAACTTTCCCCTTTGATAACACGAAGGGTTCATTTCATATCAAAGATACTCCTATTTTTAGTTATAACTATAGGGTCACTATTTATTTTTAGTTAGGTCAAATTCATGAGATAAGAGAGATGGAAGATCAAACATTATAATATTCTTAATTTATACGTAGTAGTTTATACAAACACTTTTCTTAGATCTTCAAAAAAAAAAAAATCTGTTTTTTTTATACAAACACTTTTCTTAAAAAAAAATAAAAATTCTTCAAGATACAAAGATTACTCAATCAAACCTTAAACAGTTTTATGGTCAATATGTGCAAGTTGAGTTATCACTAATGATTATTATCACATGCAGGAGTCAGATCTTTCCAAATTATGGATAATAATTATTGGGATAAAGTGATTATCAAGCAAGAAATTTAGTTAAATAAAATGATGTAAAAAAAATACTCCACTATATATATATTCGATGTAATACGTCTTTGACCTTTCAGGCGTACGTTATCTATTCCCAAATCACATGATAATATGCAATTATATTGCTTGTGTTACTTCACGTATACAATAAAGTTTGTGTGTGTGTG
This sequence comes from Mentha longifolia, assembly GCA_001642375.2. NCBI lineage: Eukaryota > Viridiplantae > Streptophyta > Magnoliopsida > Lamiales > Lamiaceae > Mentha > Mentha longifolia. The sequence continues at coordinate 42,329,204 of CM038110.1, forward strand.
TTTTTTTCTTCTTCTAGAAAATAAATTCGTGGAATTTGAGAATCCTTTTATTTATATTGTATTCATGCTTTTTTATACATATACATATACATATATATATATATATATATATATATATATATATATTAATTGTGATCATTTAGATATGAAATTATATTTTTTACGTATTATATTTATTTCTCCCTCCGTCCTGCCCAAAGCGAGGCCTTTTCTTTGGGCACCGGATTTAAGAAGAGAGTGTTTAAAGTGTAAAGTGGGGAGTGTTTAAGAAGAGTGTGGTTTTTGGAATTAAAAATAGTGTTAAATTTATATATAAACTAATTAAATTAATATTTGTGCTTTAATTTTTTTTTGTAATTAATTATTTCGAGAATATAATTAATCAATTATTTTTTTTTCGGATTTGTGTTACTAATGAACTGAAACTGAAAAAAATAAAAATAAATAGAAACCAGAAAATATGCTTTCTATATACTACTATATATATATCACAATAATCATTGATCTTGAAAAAATAACGGTTCAGATTAGTTCCTAATTCTCATGACATAATTGTTTCTCATATGAATCCAATCCCTATATATATAAAGTTGAATTTTGCTGTAGAAGGATTTTATATATGTGGAAATCTTTATAATTTTCTAAGAGGAGTAATTAAAGAACACATAAATAATTATTTGTTAATTCCTTGAGGTACAATTTTATTTTATGGAGGACTGTACTTTGATTCCAAATGTTTCCGTACCACTTAATTAGCAAGAGAATATATATACATGATGCATCTGTATTTCCATTAATCTAACAAATATTTTAATTACTGGTCGGTGATAAATTAAAATATTTATAATCATAGATAATTAATCGAAGTTGACTTTTAATCAATATTCTCTCTATTTATTATACGCTCATGATCACGCATTCAGAACAGTACAGAATTAATGCATGCTGACTATAAGTCATTAGTTGACAATTTATACTCGTTAATTTTAAAACTTTTAATTTATTTTTTCTTCTTGTATGTTTTTCTTGAGATACTACAAGCAGCGTTCATAGAGTGATGGTACGGTAAAATACGTGATTTTTAATCGGTGAAATCATCACCCTATAAAATAATCACAAATAAAATGTATCACTAGAGTTCTTTTTTTTTTTTTCCCCCAAAAATAAAAGCACTAAATTGCTATCATTCGGTTATGCATATGGAGTATATAGTAAGTTTACTTAGTTATCTAATAATTTTGAAAAATAAATCTAAATACGGTGAACACTTCAAGAAATATAAACGATTGGGAAGGGGAGAGGTAAAGGTGAGTTGACCGTTTATTATCATTTTTTTTTTTCTATATATAATCAAAACGATGTCATTTTAGTCTAGAAGTCATCTTTTTTGTTTAAACGACACTAATTGATTGTCACCTTAACCATAATTTCATCACGTCAATTTCGATTTCAAAATTTGGATAAAAATCATAGTAATAATTTAAAAGTTGATATCTTTTTTGCGGCTAATTTTAAAGCTCGTGTACAAAATTAAAATTCAGTCAAAATTCATGTACTTTCTGTCAATTAACACTTTCCTTTATATAGAACTAAAATTCATCTAGCTAGCAAATTCTTCTCTATCTCCGACGAGAGCAAGCAAAAAAAGATTTAGGGGACCTATTATTCATTAATCGAAAACTTTCCATCACGATTTTATAATTCCCATTAAAAATTGAAAAAAATTGTGGGACAATAAGAAACATGCAATCATAGTTTATACAATGTATACTGTATAGAGTAATGATCCCCTACCTACTGTGGGCATGCTTAATATGCCCACGGATGACGTGACGGCATTATATTTAAGAAAAAAATTAATTAGTATACCTTATAAAAATAAACCCTACCAAAAAAAACTTAACCCTAACAAAAAAACTAAACCCCAAAAAGAAAAATTATTAACGTGACATTGCCACGTCAGCCGTGGGCACATTAAGCTTGCCCACGGTGGGTAGGGGATCATTTCTCATACTGTATATAGCTCACTAATCACACGAAACTATAATTAAATTATAGTATGACTTAATTAGATAAATTTAATACGTATACAATATTCATCTCGTTTGGCTCCAATTTTACATTTGCAATTTTAATTATTATATTTTTTGGTGAAAATTTGAAAATCATATAATTTTATTGAACACATTGCATGTCTGGGGAAAATGCGACAGCATAAAATGTGGACACAAAGCACAGAATGAGACCTCACATCACCTATTTTAGTACAATACCACTATTTGCTAAAATTATTGCAAACGTATAGTAGTATTTGCCAAAATGTATTTCAACTTAATTTAGTTTTTTTTTATTATATGAAAACGTCTCTTAATTCTTTGTGTCAAACAAAAAAAACTGTTGATAATTATGCAAAGAGCAGGTATCTATCGTCGAAATAAAAACATCAATCATTATGCGTAAGAAAAATATTGAATAATAATTAAGATTTATCAAAAAAGAAAAAGAAGGTGCAATTCATATTTTACGGTCCTACCCAGTGTGGACACACTTAATATGCCCATAACTAATGTAAAAATGTCACGTCAATACATTTTCTATTTAGGTTTAGTTTTTTTAGTATAGTGTAGTAGTTTTTTCTTCCTTTTTTTTTTTAATTTTAAGTTCTGATTAAAACATATATTTATAATATATATTTTTTTTAAATATGTCATCGTCACGTCAGTCATGTGTACATTAAATATATATCTAAGGTGGGGTAGCGAAACATTCTTCTCATATTTAACTAGGCATGCCACTATGCTCATGACAATATATTTTTTTTTTCTTAATCGTGTATTTTTTAAGATATTAAAATAAAAATAAAGTTTCATAAAAAAAAAGAATAAAATCGATTTAAAAACACAAAATCGCTCCGTCCCAACTATTTACAGTATATATTTTTTTTAATTTTATTTTGGTGCATTCCGAGTATGCTGTCACGTTACTATATTTAGTAATAATTTTTGAAGTAATTTCATCAACGCGAAGCATTTGAATATCGTAAGTTAAAGCCTCGTTATACAACGGTAAATATAGAAAATTAATACTGAATAATTCTTTATCTATTCACATAATTTCCAGATTATTGAATAATTTATAATCCATTATTTTGCGGCGCCGTTGCAAGGAGTCAGAATTCTGTGGCTGATCAGTTTTTATTTGTAATTATTTATTTTATTTTATTTATGGGCGAATACGACGAACGTTGTAGTTAATGTCGGAAAATTATGACTAGATTAATTGGCTCAAATTTATTTTATGTTTTGTAGATTAACTAACTGAATGGCTCGATATTCGAATCAAGATTTGAAAAAAATGAAAAAAATAATTTAACGAGTCTAAATCTGTTAAAATCCAAACTCGTGTGTTTGAATTCAATTATCGCCTTTATTGTTTTCTCAATTATTTAAAAAAAAGAATTTAATGTAATTGGAAAAATTTATGATGGTCGTTAGTATCATTTTTGGGCACAATTGACAAATTAAAGAAGAATAAACGTAGATTTTTTAAAAAAAATATTTGTAGTTTCTTTAAAAATGAAACAACTAAGAAAAATTAAAGACTAAAGTTTCACAACATTTTTCTGTTGGATAAAAGCTGAAGCTCAACTTGTCATAGCCAACAAATAAAAAAAAATGTAAAAAATTCAGTATGAAAAAAAAAAAAAAAAAAAATAATTGGCGGTTTGTTAGAAAAAAATCTCACTCAACATCGACTTGCATTATAGATCTCAAACATAATTCTTAAATATATTAAAACTCGCCAACTATCACCACAAATTAATAACACCTAATGAATTTACAAGAAATTAAATAAGTCGTCACGCAAAATAATAAAACAGTATAATCAGATAAGATAAGAAGTTCGTATTTAATCTTTACTTCCATTCATTTATCCAAAACAAATAACTAAAAATATATAGTTCATTTGCAACTTGAGTATATATTAGTTCATTGAAATTATACAAATGTCGAACGAATTTCTGCTTTTATTCCTCGTTTTTTGTGATATTTTCGAAACCCTAAAGATAAATATCTTTATAAAAATATACTGTGACATATATATTTATTAATTAAATTAATAGAGATGCTTGATTTGTAGCTTCTGCAAGAATAAATCACACCACAAATAAAAATGAGTAGATGTATTTTCAAGCTAACTGAACATAACGAACATGGTCAGAAAATTAAATAGTAGGATGAAATAAATACACTCTGACATACTTAAGCGTTACGTGGTTAATATAATATACTACCTCCATCCCACCTAATTGTCCCATTTATTTTTTGACATTTCGACACGTTTTTCCACCGAAACCTAGTACGAGTTTTAAAATATAATTTTGAAGTATCGTTTCTTTTACGGGATACTATGACACTCATAGTATCCCGTAAAAGAAACGATACTTCAAAATTATATTTTAAAACTCGTACTAGGTTTCGGTGGAAAAACGTGCCGAAATGTCAAAAAATAAATGGGACAATTAGGTGAGATGGAGGTAGTACTACTCTATAGTAGAAATATTAATTAATAGCGGTGATAATAAATTGGACGTTTATTGTATGTACAGTCGCACTCAAACACTGTCTTTGCACTCTTTATAATTAGTACTCAATGTTGTCATAGTGGACTGAGTTTCGTTTTTTTTTTGTTTGGAAAAATGGACTATAATTGAAAGGTATAAAATTCGTTTCCACCTATATATGTAATACTACGTATACAAGTTACTCGAACTCATTATGTCAATCAGTACCACAAAAATTGTGTGTATATAAGATTGTAAATTTTATTTTATTTTATAGCAAGATATATCCGCTCACAACTGGAACACATGATATGAGATTTATAATGTAAGTATGATTAATTTTATAATTAGTAAGATTTTTAAACGTATTAGTAAAAGCAATGTCCTATACGAGTCGAATTTAGGGAATGATCGCAATTTCAAAAAAATAAAAAAATAATAAAAATAAAATTGAAGTTCGATATTGTAGGAGCTTAAGTGGTGGAATTAGTAATTATACAATTAAAAATTCTACATATCCTTTCTAGGTCAAATTAATCAATTCCGTTGCAAACAATTCCGCGTGATTTTTTTTAAATGCATGAACTCCCTTTGAATTTTTCCTGTAAAATTACTTTCGCATATTATATGACAATTCTAGTTCTAGCCTTATATAAATTAAAATATGTAACAATTTGTCATTTAATGAATTCACGCCAAAAAATTTAATCGACAACGAGAGCCCTCAAAGCAAAATAATTCTTGAAAATTTTATGTTATCTTTGAAAGTAAAATACACTTTCTATTGAAAATACGACATGAGTGCTATTGGACTGGGCGTCTGGGTTCGATGCCGAAATTCATTAAATTGCTAAATTGGTTACGAATGTAATATAGACGAATATAGCAGAATAATTTTGTACATTTTGCCGCCCATTAAAATTCCAAATTCCGAATAATCAAAACATCAAGGAAATTTAAAAAAAAAATAAAAATCAAAGAAAATGTTAATTAACAACTATATATAATAAAATTTCACCTTTGTACACCCAAAATTCACTCACAACAACAACATAATTCACATAATATAAATCTTCACATAATAGAAAAAAAGAATCCAACAAACAAATGAACTACAGTTGTGTAATACTAATGTACAAAGAATTCTACAGTGCCTCAGCTCTCAATCTACCTATGCACAGAGAACAGATTCATCACACTGTATAAACATGCTTCATACCTCCGAACGATCATCGACATAGCTGCACGCATAGTCCTAGGATTTGAGTCGACGAAGGATTGAACAGTGTAAATGTGCTGTTTCTGCCATTGTTGGAGCATGTTAAGGTATACTGGTTTCCGACCGACTCAGCCTGCGATTTAATCAAAGATTTAGCGACACTATCTCCTAAAACGCGATGAAAAGAAAGAAATGAGACGGAGGAAGTGAAATTTCGAAAGTCCTTTTACCTGACACGAGACGGGTCCTGTGTTGCAGCTCCATGCTGAAGTGGGCACACAGCTTAGATAATGGCACCACGAGCAATGGTCGTTTAGATCGACTCCACGGAGAAGAAGAACTAACCCCACAGTCAACCTATATAAGTGGCAATCTTTTAGAAAAAATAAATCAAATAAACATATTTTGATGTGGATTTGGAACGAAGACAAGCATATCGAACTTCATGACATACACGTGTGATAGATTTGATTAACGATACGTATAATAGAGTATATAAAGGATTATACTATCAAAAAAGCTCAAAATTACTCAAATCATTAAAACTAAATGGTTGAAAAATTATTATTTTTTGTATATTTGAGGCTCTTTTGTTTAGATCAATGCTTGAGCCAAGAAAATTACTCGATCAATCCCATTTATCAAGAAACTTAGGGATACCGACAAAAACAAAGTATCGGAGATGTAAGACGTTAAAATGCAGATAGAAGGGTAAGAAGATGCTTACCAAACAATGAGAAGGATCAACGAAAGCACCCATAGCACGTATTGGTAGGTTTTAAATTTGGGACTCGATGATTGTGCAGAATGTCTTCTGTTAGCCCATGCGAATTGAGGGCGGATCAAGAATATAAACCCGAGAAGAACACCTGAAATAAACCCTCCGATATGAGCAAAGTTGTCGACATGCGGGAGAATTCCCACTGCTAAGTTGATTGCAATAATTATCACAAGGGTCAATAGGGCAGCAATCTGCAAAAGTAATTTCAAAGTGTGAACGAATTTCAAGATTTCGATGAAACAGAACTTGCATATGATTGGCTTAGATAGTTACCTTGTTCGCGTAGATAGTCCAGTTAGTAATTAACTCAGCCAACATTCCTCCTAATAAACCGAAAAGAGCACCGGAGGCACCGACTGATATATTTGATTGTATAAAGAGAGCTGATAGCAGACTTCCACCGAATCCGGAGATGAGATAAATCAAACCAACGCGCACTGTAAATAACACTCTTATAGTTAGTGCTTATAAAAAATACAATGACTATTTTAATTTTTTAAGAGCATGGAGCTATTCTATCCCTTTCACAACAACAAACAATGCTCGAACAAATCAGATGTCTGAGAGAGAGAGGGAGAGAGAGAGATGATCATCAATGCTTAATATGGAATGCACAAGACAGCAGTAGCACATCACTACCTAGATGTGTTGGCCTAAACAGAGGCACGACTACATAACTACGACATGTACTATAGTGAAGAGTTAAACTCGATTGGTGAAAGCTACGTATAACTACAATCATACAGCATCGTTATACAAGCAAGAAACTGTTAAATAAATACTTCAAAGCGTTGATGATAAAATTATTAATGAGCCAACCTCATTTTTTAGGGGACAAAAAAGAAAAAAGGAAAAAATTTACACGAAATGCTATGGCATCCTAGAGTGTGTAAATAACTACACCTCTTTACTTCTAAACTTACTCCACAAAAATACAAGGCGATATATCTATATTCTTGAGGAATATAGCTCGGGGACACGATTTAATAAAACTATCATATGCGAATTCCTAGGCACCATAGATGCAAATAATGTGTCCTTACACAAAGATCACATTAAGCCCTGTCTTTATCAAGTACTTATGATCCTTGTACACTAACTCGTAGACAACTAAATTAACACGAGAAACATTATCAAAACGACATCATTAAAGAGGGCGATTATGATGCTTACCAAATCCAAATTCTTGCTCAAGCCGAATGCCAATAGCTAACAAGCTCAACATATTAGCAAGTAAATGAAAAAGTCCACCATGTAACCACATACAAGTGATAAGGCGCCATCCTTCGTGTCCATCGACAACTTTACTCACATCTAAGGCTCCCATCTTCAACAATCTAAAGAAAATGAATAATGGGGTGTTCAAACATCAATATCTCGTGATAGATCATAGATTATGCAAGTAAGGTCATAAGCTTAGGACATAATTAACAAATTTTCTACAATCAATGACACAATTTGAACCAATTTTCTCACCAACCTTTTCACCAAGAACTAACAATCCAACTTCAGCAAAGCTAAAATCAAAGCAGAATAACTAAAATTAGAGTGCTTACGCCGAAGAAGAAGGCCCAAGAAGAGGATTTTCCTTGAATGGCTGAAAGGAGAACCTTCCAAGAAATCGAGCGACGCAGGAAATCGAATTCTTGGGGCAGTTATTCACATACATAGAAATCACGAACATCACTATGTTAGCAACTACGAAGGTAGGGATCAGCCATGGAAACCATTTCTTCGAATGCTTCACCTCCCTGTAGACGCCGGCGGTGGCGGGGCTCGCGGCGGCGGGCAACGGAGATTCCAGCGACACGGGGTGGATGGTCTTGTCGCTCCGGCTCCGCCGCGACTGGCCGAGCATTGGAGCGGTATCCGATATCGCCGCCATGAGAGATTCAAGAAAATGGGCGAAGATGTGAGCTTTTTTTTCCGGTGAGATCGAGCTGCCGGAAAGTTTGACGAAGCTGTAGATTTTAAAGAAAAATGGGTTTGGTGGGAATGGTGGTTGAGAGAGAGAGAGAGAGAGAGAGAGAGAGAGAGAGAGAGGATTAGGTTGAAATCATAGCCATCTCAACACACATGTAGCTTCCGCTTTCGCTCTTACATCTTCTTCTTCTTAACTTTTTTTTTTAAATAATTCTTTTTCTCGACCGTTTCTCCGACTATATACTCAAATTATTGGGTTCATATTCGGCGTTGAATATGAAATTTTCTTGATTCGGACACGTTTTTCTTTTTCCTTTTTTCCATTAAAAGAAGCCACTACCGAAAAAATACAATTATTTTTTGAAAAAAAATAATACTATGCCGGGGCTCATTTCAGACAAGATGTGAATGGAAATTTTTAAAAGCTCTAGCAAGATAATGAGCCGCAAATTAGCATTACGTTGTACATACTTAATATTAAATAAATTATTAATTTTTATAAAAGATTTGTAGTTTTTGATAATAACTCCAAATTTCGAGCAATTTACGATAATTTTACTATCAGCTTACGATTTTTACTATTTCAAAACCTAGCTCCTTAATCTAAAGAAAGACCTTTATGCAATTCCATGGCCTCACATTCTTCAACACATAAACAACCCTACATTTTATCTGACAATGATCTCGATACCTGACAATATCCGATTATCTTTTCCACCCGTAAATGCTTTTTTTTTTTTTTTTTTTTTGCAGGATATGTATCTCGAAATAAACTATTTGTGATTGTGTATGATAGGTGAAGAATATTTAAACTATATTTCCTTCATGGTTCCTTCTTATTCTTCATTTTATTGAGGAAATACCAAAAAATAGTCATTTTAATAAAAGAATGGTAAATTTTAACTACAAATAAAGAAAAATATAAGCTTTAGCCAGTTTTATGATCTAATGCCACATTTGCCCTTACACCTTTGCTTTTATTATTTATTTTATTGATAAATTATATTTCCTTTTTCTTTTTCATAATATCTTTTATAATTTATAATTTCATCTAACAATCTAAGAAAATACTTTTACTATTTATTCACTATTTTTTTGACCAAACCGCAAGTGTACGGGTGTTATTATAGCTAGGGAAGCAAGGTCGTATTCCACGGAGATTGAATAACCAAAGTGAGTACTTCGATTTATTATCCTCTATCTAGACTACCAATTTATAGAGATTTTTTTAAATTAAAATAAAGCAAATAAATTAAATAGATAAAAAACGAAACAAAATTGAGAAATCAAATAAGAGAAAGATTATTCTAAGACTTCGGTTTCAATGGACATGCAAACTCAAACCAATCTAAATCAATCAATCACATAAAAGACTCGACTCTTACTAGGACAATCTCGAAATAAGTTTAAACCTACTTCCGTAGTGCCTAAACCGTGGATCGCATGCAAGAATTGTTGTGTCCAACTAATTTCTAAAACATGCAATCCTAAAAGCTCAAAGGATTAAAAGCCCTCACACAAATCTCAAGATCTTTCGACTTTATTGAAGTGCGTGTCCTATGTTCCAATTCTAATATTAATTCTCAACTGTCGTCTTTTGAATTAATAAAATAAATCATGCAAAATTGGTGATCAAGCAATTAAGCAAACAACGAGCACAAAAACATAGAAATCAAGAGAAGGTCGAGATTGATTAATAAAAATTAATTTGAATCTACAATATTCATCTACTCCCTAACCCTAGAATAAAAGAAAACTAGTCACTCATGTTCATAAAAACAAATCTAAAATATGCTAGGGAATAAAAGATAACTAGATAGAAGAAAACTTAGATGCAAAATATGTGTCTTGAGCCCTAAATATAATTTGGACTATACCTAATTAAATAAGGAAACAAAAAGAAAATAAAAATAAGAAAAACAAAATAAACTAAAAAAAATAGAATATTAAAACGGCGATGCGAAAGAGGGCTGAAACGCGGCTCGTCAACTCCAAAGCGCGGGCACGTTGAGTTGTACGCGGTTGACATCTCTTGTTCGCAGAATTGAATTCGAATTGTGGCCTTGAGATGCTTAGGCGTGGATGATGGAGTGTAGTTGGAGTCGCCGTGCTTCAATCTTCTTTTAATTTTGTTTCTCTTTCTCTTTCTCTTTTCTTTTTTTCTTTTTTCCTTTACTTTCTCGATCCTTTCTCCGATTAATTCCAAAACGCAACTTTTCTTCGTATTTTCCTACAAATTTAATAAACCAAGACCAAGCATAATATCTTTGAAAATAAGCAAAATATATTAAAACACTAAGCTTGATCACAACTTTTTCATTAAAAATAAAACCTTAAGCACATTAAACACGTAGAAAATCTGTGTTTATCAATCCCCCAAACTTAAACAAGTGTTTGTCCTCGAACACAAAAGAAAACCAAAAAAGAATAAACATCGATTTACGAAGTGATAACGAATTGCAGCTTCAGAAATTTTCTCAAAACAAAAGAAACTACAAGCAAACAATTCAATCATCAACAAGCTTTTCAAGACAAACTTTGACAATTAGCCTCTCGAACAAGAATGCTCACAACATAGATAGATATGAGTGAAACCCTCAACTCTCAAGTATATAGTGTATGGACAAAATACCGCTTAATTTTAACACTCACACAATGTCTACCATAGGCTTGCAAATCATCTTAACCTCTTCATTGCTAAGATGTGTGCTTATAACAAAGATCAAAAAGGACTTTTATAAAGGTTGTAATGTGGGCTTTTTGGTAGGTAGGACAATTTTGGCTAAAGTGAGTATCAATCCCAAGATGTAAACTTGCAAAATCACTCAACTCACACACTCTTTTTTCCATAATTCTCAATTCCATCAAACCATATACAATAATTCCACACAACCCTTATTTTTCTTCATCTTAATGCTTATTGCACTTTCCACCCACTTATGCTCTATCCTTTATTCTCACAAAACTCTTAGTTTTTTTTTTTTTTTTTTCTTTCTAGAGAAATATTTTCTCTATTTTTCTTTCTTCACTATTTTTTTTTCAACAACTTAGAGCTTATATGGGTAAAAAACACTATCCTTTGAATTCCAAAACTCTCTCTTTCTTTTCCTTATATAACTCCAAATAAACACTTCTCAATCCAACCAAACAACCAATCCTACACTTGTTACCCAATCACAAGGCTTATCAAAGAAAATAGGTCAAAAAGGCTCAAAGGGGCTAAACTAGGATTATATCATTTGTTTGGACAAGAAAAGGGCAAAGAAAGGCTATAAAAAATGGCCTTAGATCATCTCTTCATCATTAAGCACACTAATGCAACCTCAAGGAAGATACCAAGGCAAGTTCTAGGATAATTATGCATGCTTGAACAATCACACTCAAGAAAGAAATACGACTATGATTATGCAATAGTCAAAGGCTCAAAAACTCTCACAAGAAAAACTAAAATTTGATCCAAGTTTAGAGGGTAAGGTCTAGATTCATCAATCAAAAACACTAGAAAACAATTAAAAATCAAGCACACTTTTTTTTTTTTTGAAATAACTAGAAAGCGATAAAAATGGAGATACTTAACCACACTTCGCCATCCCCCCAAACTTATTATTTTTACTAGGAAAAATAATAAGTTTGAAAGAAGAAAAGATGGTTAAGAATCTCGAACTAACCCGGAATCATGGCGAGCTCCCTTTTTTTCTTCTTTTTATAATTTTTCAAATGACCGGGCAATCGCTTGACTTCACAAGTCAGGGTCACTTCTTCATCTTCTTTCCTCATCTCCAAAAGTGGTGCCTTTTGCCTTGAAATTTTCTGCACACTTTCTAAAGCACACAAATCAAAAGAGTTGGGATCTAAAGAAAAATAAAAATTAGAAGAAGAAAATTAGGAACACAAGCCTCAAGAGAATCTTTAGATGGCTCCAAAAAAATTTTGGTGGCACAAGAATCAACCACATTAAGCACTTTGCACTCCTCCATAGGCTTCGAATTCTCTTCATCATAAAACTTTATAGCTTTATAGATGGAGAATGTACGACTGTCATCATTTACCCTCAAGGTAAGCTCTCCACGCAACATCGATGAGAGCTCTTCCCGTAGCCAAGAATGGTCTCCCAAGAATCAAGGGCATATTCCTATCTTCCTCCATATCAAGGACCACAAAATCTGCAGGAAATATAAAATCACTAACCTTGACAAGAACATCTTCAACGATCCCTCGAGGATAGGCAACCGATCGATCCGCCATTTGAAGAACTATGGTGGTAGGCTTCATCTCTCCAATTTCCAGCTTTTTGAAGATGGAAAGGGGCATGAGGTTTATGTTTGCCCCCAAATCACACAAAGCTCTTCCAAATTGAATTCCCCCAATCTCACAAGAAATGGTGAAGCTTCCCGGATCTTTGCACTTGGCCGGCAACTTCCTTTGTAGAATTGCACTACATTCTTCGTTCAGGTTCACCGTCTCGAACTCCCCCAACTTCTTCTTCTTAGAGATCACGTCCTTGAGGAATTTGGCATAGTTGGACATTTGTTGTAGAGCTTCCACCAAGGGTATGTTGATGTGGACTTTTCGAAAGATATCCAAAAAATGAGAAAATTGCTCATCCACCTTCTTCTTTTGATGTCTTTGAGGAAAAGGCATAGGCACAACTTTTTGAGATGGTGGAGGTGTAGTTTCAACAATAGGCCTCTTTCTTTCTTTCTTCTCCTTTCTAGTTCGAGAGTCTTCCTCTTCTACATCTTCTATCTCGACAATCTCCGGCTCTTCACTTGGCATCTTTGGCCCTTCATAAGAAGTTCCACTTTGCAACTTGATGGCTTTGCATCGCTCTTTAGGATTAACCACCATGTTGCTTGGAAATTTCCCCGGTTGATGTTGCTTGCTCAATGAATTGGCAATTTGCCCCAATTGGTTCTCCAACATCTTTATTTGAGTTTCCATGGCTGAGGTTTTAGATTCGGAGCTAGAGATGTACTTCAAGAGAATCTCCTCCAAGTTCGGCTTATTGGGCTCATCAATCACCCCATTAGTGATAGAAAATCCGGGAGGAGATTGAAGAGCACTGTTCAGAATTCTATAAGAGAGGTTCGAATGAAATTGGTTACCTTGGTATGGACGACCTCCTTGAAATTCTCCTTGATTTTGATAAAGATTACCAAAATTTTGACAGTTGACCCCATTAATGTAGTCAACTTGTGCTTCATCAACAATCGGGTCACTCTTGGCTTGTATCATGGTCTCGATCTTGCTCGTCAAAGTAGCCAATTGGTTTGACAACTTGAGAAGAGAATGCGTGCTTTCGGCTGTAGCAGCTTTCTTCAAAATAATCATCTCTGATGGCCAATGAAAACTGTTGGATGCTATATTTTCAATAATCTCCATGGCCTCGTCACCCTCCTTTCGAAAGTAAGGCTCTTCCGGATGCAGCATCAAGAATCCTTCGCAACTCCCCATTGCATGCATGGTAGAACAACATGATTCCAGTCGAATCTTATCCTTGACTCTCTCCCAAGTCTCATAGAGTGTCTCCCCTTCGAATTGTTGAAAGTGGGTGATCTCCATCTTTAGCTTGAACATGAGGCCCGGCGGGTGAAGTTTAAGTAAGAACTTCTGAGCAATCTCCTCTCACGTAGTCTCTTCTCCAAATTCGAGAGATTGGTACCATTGCTTCGCCTTATCCCTCAAAGAGAAAGGGAAAAGACAAAGTTTGACTGCATCATCCGGAGCTCCATTGATCTTGATCGTGCCACAAAGATCCAGAAAATACCCAAGATGTGCATTCGGGTCCTCCATCGAACCTCCTCCGTATTGGTTCTGTTGAACTATTGAAATAAGCCCAGACTTCAACTCAAAATTGTTTGCATTGAAATAAGCCCAGACTTCAACTCAATTTTTTTACATGTTATGTCTCTCTACATATATCATTTGACAATTAAGTTGTATGGAGTATATACTAACAAACAAATTAAAGTGGATAAAAAATCTAAATTAGAAAACCAAAGCAACATAGTACCCCTCACATTTCTACATTTGATAGATTGCAATGATAATCCATACAACATAAACAAAGAGTTTATGCTCGTAAGCACTACCTCAATAAAAGAAAACAACTTTCAACTCAAGCATTCATTTAATAGAAACAATAAAGTATTAAAGAAATGTGATTTGTTTGTAGATTTGAAAAATCAATCAAACAAATTATCCTAAATGTAAAACAACAACACACAACTTAATTTTTAGGGACATTGGTCATGACGAGAATTAACTTAAACTTAAGAGATATAACACCCTTACCATGAGTTTTCATTTTGTTTTGTGCTTTTTGATTTTCTCTGCATTACCACACTAGAAAGACAAGTCAATAACATAAACAAACTACAAAAAATAAATGAAATGAGTTTCGAAGTATATAAAACAATATATATATATACCTTCATCCCGGCACAAGTGAAGGAGATCACCGGTGGACACACCTGCAACATACAAAAATAGAAATCAAACACAAAATAATAAAAATGCATGTATATACCAAGTCTACTAATATTACTGTAGCTGCTGAGGGTTTGATCATTATTCTCAAGTAGAAGCCCATTGTGGACAAGGAGTTGGACATCAGCCTCCATCTGGAATTGGAGTGTCATGGCATCCTTCACCTTCAGCAAGGTCCACTCTAGTTGGATAGCAACTTGATGCTCCTCCCCAACCATAGATCGAATCCACACACTCACACCCTAAACCCTAAACCCAAATTACAAAACAATAGCTAAATAATATGAAAAAACAAGAAATATCATGTGTTCATGCTTTGTATTTATGTGTATGCTAGCTAATATTTTTCACGCTACGCTCGTTTGATGTACACCATATTCATGACGTTTCGGTCATCCTTTACCTTTTACACAACATTTATTTAACAATTATATAAACCAAATAAGACAACAATTATACATACAAAATAGGTAAGAAAATTACAACGTACCTTATATTTCTCTTCCGTAATTTTTATAGCTTTTGTCTTCGGAATGTCAACGCACTTAGGTAGTCTTTCCCATGACCATCTTCACTTGACGTATATTCCTATAGAAATTTGATCTTCGTCGTTGGACAATACACTCTTTGATTTTCAAAGATGTCAATGACCTTCTTGAAATGAGATTTGTAGCTTTCAAAATCATGAACACATCTTTCAAAGTCTGAAGTTTATTTGTATGTGTCTCCAACTTCTTAAATAGCTTTGGGAGATATCCTCTACATTCTTGAATCATTGAAAAGCATCAATTGTTCATATGCCTTTTATTTCTTCTAAGTTCATCTTAGGATATCTGTTCTCATTCGATTTTATCTTGGTAAACTTGCACAACTTACACTTCTATTGTTTTTCCCATTCAAATTCCCGGTAATTCATAGATGCGAATTCCAAAAAAGCTAATTGGGCATCCGCCTTTTACGGAGCCACTAAAAAAAGCTAGGTAGTTTTTGCCCTGACCATCCTCATTCTCCCCATCCTCATATTTCCGTAGAAATTTGATCTCCTTCGTCATTTGGCAATACACTCTTTCATGGCTGTAGTTGTCAATCACCTTCTTGAATTCAGATTTGTAGTGTTCAAAATCAAGAAACACATCTTTTGAAATCTGAACTTGATCTCCACATCTCTTCTTCAACTTCTTAAATAGCAGTTCGAGATTTCATTGATAGAGTTTAATAAATTCAAAACACCAATTGGTCCCATGTATTCCACTTAAGTAATCAGTCCCGCATAATATGCAGAATTGGACGAACATATCTTGAGTGAGCAGTCCATCTTAGGATATCTGTTCTCATTTGATTTTATCTTGGTAAACTTGCACAACTTGTATTTATATTGTTTTTCCCATTCAAATTCAAAATACCGGTAATTCATAGATGCGAATTCCAATTTTGAAAATAACATTCGAAATAAAAATCAGATATGAATCATAATCAATAGAAGAAATAATAATAAAAATGGAGACTTACTTTGGGACACTTATATGCAAAGAAATTTGAATCCTGAGTTATCACAGCGTCTATGTGCTTATTGATGGCCATAAAAGCTAATTTGGCATCCGCCTCGTATGGAATGACTAAAACATCAATATTTATGTGCTTCATGTTCTAATTTATAGAATACTTAGTATTATTTAGAGATATAATTTATAAGACAAAGGTTTAACATATATATACTTTAAGTACTTACTACCACTACTTGATGAACAACTTCCGTTCATACATAATCCGTGTCAACGTAGTCATTATCCTGATTTGTAAGCGGTGGTCTAAAACATCAAATTGCCAAAAGCAATCAATAAACATTTTTTTTAAATAACTAGAAATAAGACAATAACGAATGATATACCATCTTCGATCTCCACGCTTTATCGATGGAGTACTGCCATCAAATACTAACACTGGATGGATCCAATTTCTTTCAAAGAGTCATGCATATATTGAATGTAATCGGTATACCTAGCAATAAAACCGTAGTCAATTGATTGATTAACAATAGAAATGAAATTTGCAACAACATTAATAAAAATGACATACCTGTAATCTTTATGTTTCTTCTTCTCATGTTTACATTTGATCAACCAATCGGATACATAAACTCCAACTCATTTACCCTTAAGGTCAACTATATCTTTTAGATTAGTTTTCTCTACATATGCTTTAAGAACATCATGTAATTTTCGATCTCCCATTCTTAGGCCCTGAAAAATTCATAAATGATCGATAAGTTAATGCCAGAAGATGTTTTTTCTATTATAAATATATAAATAAAATCACACCATGTTTAACTACAACTCTGAAAAAGGCTAACAAGAATCTATTAAAGCATCAAAATTTCAAGGACACATACTATCTTATACAAAGAGAACCATGTTCTTTCGATAATGATGTTATTTTTATAATTCAGAGGCTGTAACAAAAGTTTTCCGCCTCCTAGTATACAAAGAAGCACCTTATCAAAACCATGCTACTTCTTCAAGACATTATCAAAGAGGAGTTCAAGCTACACTTTCAATGTTTCTGTATCTGATCATAGCCACAGTATAAATTATTCTCCGAATATAACAGTTCTACTCTCTCCCCTTCCATATCGACTCATGCAACTAAGTTTCACAGAGCTCCCATTCCTCAATCCCATTTAGCTACAAAAAAATATATAATAAGCTTAACTAACTTGCTCATATCATTTCACAGAAAATCAAACTATCAAGAGCAAACTTCCTACTTTCATATGCTAAGTTTAGATAGTAAAATTATATCAACAAAGAAATTTGGCAACCGTAATTTCTCTGTCCAACTTGATTAGCTGGAAATGCATGCCCCTAATCAAGAACAATGCAAGAATGTACAATACCTAAAAATCACCATCTCCTAAGTTATGGAATAACTAAAAATTGAAAAATGACAACTGATATACCATAAACGATTTTGACACTTTACCTGTGAAACACTGTCATTGATTATTAACAATGGATTGATTTCAATTTCATTCAAAGAGTTAATCATATATTGACAATAGTCAATACACCAGTCAATGAAACCGTAACCAATTGTCAATAAAAACCAAATTTGCACCAACATTAACAAAATGACATATCTATATGCATTGTCTTTTGACATGTCACCCTTGCATTTGTATAACCAAGAGTATGCATTAAATTCAACTCACTAACCTTTAAGCTCAACAATATTTGTTAGCTCAATTTTCCTTATATGTAGTGCAAGAGCATTATGTAAGTCTACAACACTCATTCTTAGACCCTGAAACATTGATAAATGATTGATAAGTTATTGGAATTTTCTTCTGCTTATTTTCTTTGACATATACTCCCTCCGTCCCAATTCAATAGTCCTGTTACTTTTCGGCACGGGATTTTAGGAGAGTGTTTAAAAATAAAGTGTATTGATTGATATGTTAATACAAATTTCATTATTTAAAAAAAAGCATCATAGATGCTTAAAAAACACATTGATGTTAGATATTAAATGAAAGATCGTATCAAGACCTTTAATTTGGTATAAGAATCGTAAAAATCGGAGAACAAATGAGCAAGTTATGATAGTTTAAACTTTTATAATTTAAATTATATTGAGATACGTGCTGAAAGGTGATTGGATGATGTGATGATTAATTGACTATTTTTTTTCTATTTTAGGAAATAAAATTATTGAATTGGGACAACCCAATATAGTAAATAAGACTATTGAATTGAGACGGAGGGAGTATGATATAACACATATATGAACCCAAACGGGACATAAATATAAGAAGAAATAAAGAGTTGTCACTATCTTAACATGCGCACATTTCTCAATGATAAGATATTTGTTCTATCATCACCATATAAACAAAACCACACCATGTTTAACTGCAACTCTAAAGAAAAGGACAAAAGCAATTTCAGTTTTGCGCACGCTTAACAAACAAAACTATTGTACATTGGTTCAAATTATCTATTTTGCCATATGTATGTATGTATGTATGTATGTGAATTGAATTTTACATCTTGCAAAATACAAATTGCAAATTCTCTAGTGCTTATAATTTTCAGTTTCATGAAAGCTTGATCTTATCCAATTAAAGAGGATGAGCAAAGAGACATTCTTTGGTTTATATATTTACTTAATGTTTGAATTCTGGTAGCATGTTATTATTGAATTCATCTAGTATCTACACATGTTTACAGACATATATTTCAAAACAATTGACATAATAATTACTTTTTTTTTTTCTTGTTTTCAACAAAAAGCAATTCTCATTGCTCATGCCACCTAGCAAGTTCAACTGAGAAGCTAAAGAAAAGACCCAAAGCTAAAACATAATTAGATATCGAAAATTCTCAATGAGTACGAAAATACATACAAGTACAAGAAGAAGGGCAAAAATATTGACCATATTTAAACAACCTTAATACAACATCATTTGTTATTTAATTGGTCATTATTCCTATGTTTAAAGAGCTTTAAGAATTATTTGATATTCCAAAATGGTACATATCTAAGTTGCACATCTTGGCTACTAGATAAGAAACGAAGTTTATGCAAATTTTTAATCTACACATGAACCCTAAACCCCAACACCTAAATAAAACATAGAAACAAAAATGCTCTACCACTAGTGATTTCACTGAATATAAATGCTCCAATGTATTTGATACTATAAAATATGCATGCAAAGCTCTTGAATGGTATAAAATAGACTGCTAGGCAATAAATAGCTAAAAAGAATCTTCTCTCAATCGCGAACTGATCTGGGAAGAAGGAGCTAAGTTTCTAGTCGGCGGCCGGCGGTGATACACAGCTGACCGAGTGCTGGCTTATTTATGTAAGTCTAGAATGCAGACGCGACGAAAACTAACAACTTGGCGATGATTGTGTGCGGGGATTTGTTCCTACTTATTTCGGTAAGAAAGAGGAGATCAAAACGAGACCAACGATGGAGAATGATTTCATAATAGGATATGACTGCAAGGCCACGTGACTCAAAATATTTGAAGGAAGTAGATTGAGGACATTTGATGTTTTTTCAAGTGCATAACCTCAAAAGAAAACAAGTAAAAACTATAGTTGGTTTATTAATGAAAAACACATCTCCAAGTCCCTCTACTATCACTTTTTATTTTATTAGACCCCTAAACAATTTTTTTTGTTTTAAAGAATCCTTATACTTTTATTTTTAATTTTATTGGATCCTTATTTAACAATTTTTCATATAGTCGTTAAGTTGTATGTTAGTTTAATGCCACATCATTATTTCATACAATCCACTCCCATAATGCATCAAAGCTCCAAATAAGCTACTAATATAAGCAATAGCCGGCGGAGAGATGTCGGGCACTCTGGCACCAATGAGTCCAGGGCGGGAGCTCCAGCGGCCAGCCCAGGGACAACGACACCAATGAGTCCGACACGTGGCTCGAGATCCAATTTACCACGCCGAATCCGCTTAGGTGGAAGAAATGGCCGTTTTGGAAAGAGTAGAGGTAGCTTACCCCAAAACTGCGAGGAGCATTTGTGATGATCATGATGAGTTCGTTCCTTGTGAGGGGGCCATGAGCTTTAATTAATTTACGCAGCAATGACAGGGGCATCTAGTGTGTATTTGATTTTGAGAGAGACCAAGGTAGGTAAACTAGCAGCTTCGAACTAAGAAAGCTATAGGTTCAAGATTACGATGACTTTCTCCTTTGCAGCTCTCTCCCTGACCCTCTTGATGAATTCGCGGTCTGGGAAAGCTTGCAGCCAGTTGTAGAAGGCTGTCTTGGTATCACCGGTATAGCGAGCATCAACCTGTAACCAGTAGTGATATAGAATAAACTGGTTAAGGAACTCGTCCCATAACGGCTGATCTTCCACTGGTAGCCAATCAGTTGGCTATCTTTTGTCAGCTTGGTTCTTGCAGCTTTGAAGACCTTTAAAGCTTGCCACGCGAGCTTTGTCTTTCGCTCTTTGTTTCTTCAGATCGGCCAAGAACAACTTCTGCTTGCCTTCGTCTACACAGTCTTCAGCAGTGTATCCAGCTTCTGCCATGAGCCGGATGAGAGTGGCCTCGCACTGTGCTTTCTCTTCTTCAGATAACTTGGCGGCAGTAGGTTGAGGGGCAGTTGTCATGGGCTGAGCAGGTTCGGTTAGCATCACAGGTTGAGAAGAGCGACCTGTGCCTCGGCTTTGAGTGACCTGTTTCTCCTTGCCTTTCCCTTTAGCAGTTGTGCGTTTGCCTTTCCCTTCCCCCTTTTCGGCATTATCATCAATGAGATTCTGAACAAGGGTGTTGAGGGAGGCTTGCTCGTCGGAAAGTAAGGACAGGTCGGTGGTGATCTTCTCTTTGAACTGCAGGAGGGAGTTGATGTTCCCTTGCATCTCCTCCTCTTTCTTCAATGAGCTTGAAGTGGTTTGAGTGAGCTTCGTGGAGAAATCGTGTACTAGTTGATTGAGTTGCTCAAACTCAAAGTTTAAGCCATCGATAGATGATTGGGAGACAACCTTTATTTCGGACAGCTAGTGCGGGAGTAGCTTATCCGTCTCGTCTTTTAGTTGGGTTGAGATGAAGGTTGCGAATTGTCGTGCCACAGTTTCCTTAATGACTGTTGGCATTTCCTCTTTTATATTGGCCAGCAAAGCAGAAACAGCTTTGTCCATTGCCTCGATCTGATTGGCAATCTTCAGGTGCTCTTCTACCTCTGTTGTCTTCACCTTGGCAACCTCCTCAGTGATGAACTTCTTCAATTCTTCTTGTATCACAGTGAGAGGAGTGCTAGCTTGTGCGACAGAGTAGACCGGTACACGATCGTGATCTGACTCTGTATCTTCGCTGTTCCGGGTGGGAGAGGGAATTGGACTGAAATCTGTATCTTCTGGAAACCTGAAATTATACAAACTGCGATCATGAGTATAAAAAGGTTTCAGATCAATGTTGAGAGCCCTGGCCTCTCTCTTCATCCTAGAGAGGACGAACTTCTTGAAGCAATCTCGAGCTTCAGGAATGGAAGCATATCCGGAATACTTCCCCAGGGTGTGCTCTTCAATTTCCAGTTGTTCGATGGAAGAAATGAGAAAGATTGACTTCAAGTCACAGTAAGACTTGTCCTTCCCATCGAGCAGCGTACGCAGTCTGAATGCCATCTGCCTGGTCTCTGGAGTTAGGTCAATTCCGGGAAAGGACTCCATGACAGTCTTCTCAGCGTTGATTTCAATGGAGTTGACCAGCATGGCAGCTGCAGTTTTCACAGGCTCTTCCTGTACATCATCATGGTTGGAAGAAAGTATGATATTGATGTCAAGCTCGGGAGGAGAGCTGTGATGATGAGAGGTTTCTCCGGATTGCTGGTGGATAATGATTGCAGAGTCGGGATTAACTTCCTCGAAATCTGTGTCGTTCGCAGGTTGGAACACAGATTGACTCTGACCAGCTTGGTCCAGAACCTATTCTTCAGAGTTTTGTCGAACTGAAGGAGTGGGAATAGAGAGTTGTGCGGCAATCTGTTCGGTGATGTCTTTGTGTGAGGGAAAGATTGAGCGAACAGGTTGCGGCTGAACTTCTATCTCAGCAAACTCCATGTGTAACCTGCGTGAGATAGGAGTCGGAGATTTAATCCTCACAGACTTGGCAGGTCTATCAAGTTGTTTGCTGGGAGCGAGTTGCCTCTTCTTCTTGTGGTCTCTCTGATCTGGAGGTACCCAGGCTGGGTTGGACCTTCCCATCTCGTACAGATAGGGTTTGACTGAGTCGTCATACTTGGCGAAAACTGTGATGTCGACGCCAATTATGAGTTCGAGCTGCTTCTGGTCCTTGGGGACCTTCTCTTTGTTGAAAGGCGTTCGTCCATTCCAATGAAGGTCGGGATGGAGACCTTGAATGAGGGAGCAGATTTTGGTGCCCAATCGCAGGTTTCGGGCAACGCGGAACTCGGTCATCTCATCACCATCGAAAGTGATCGAGAGCTGCTTGATCTCCTCATTTATCAGCTCGAGAAGAAATCTGGCCCAGTTTACATCCAGACCCTGCACTATTGCAGTCATCACTCTGAATTTCGCTGGAGTGACAGCGTCGTGGTTACCCGAGTAACCAAGAAAGACCTTGTGTACAAAGTCAAAGAGAGCTCTGTATGCAGGTCTCAGCAGAGGTCGAGAGAACCTCTTGCCATCGTATTTGTCTGCAGGTTGCATGAGAGCTTTCTGGTACACAGCTTCTAGATCTGCATCCGAAACCTCCAATATGAGACCTGAGGTTTTGTGATACTAGATATTGACAGATCCCGAATCTGCGATCCCGTATGTTTGAGAAATAAGCTGTAAAATAGGAATAGGCTCGTCGGGCTGGTTGGGCAACGGAAGATGGAAGGCGGCGGAGTCGACATCTTCCGTGCAAAAGTAGATCGCTACTTGTTGCGGAAGCCAGAATTGGGGCTCGTGAGTAATGATCTTGTAAAACCCTTCTGCAGCTTTAATGGAGGCGTACATCTCGTCGAGACCGGCGTAACCGTAGGTAGAAAGATTTGTAGAGGGCTCCGTGAGAATGTACTGCTGCATATATTGTATCTTTTGTTCCGTCGTGACGGGAAGATTGTAAGAGGTGGATTCTCCTGCCATTGTGAGAGAGAAATATTAGTGAACTTTAGAGCTTTGAGTTTTTCGGACGAAAGAAGTTGCAGAAGAAAAATAGCGGAATAATTTAGAATTCAAGTGATGAAGACGATGCACAGTTGTGAGTATATATAGAGGGTAGGATGAGCGGTTGAGATTGAAGTAATTCAACCGTTCAACGGATAGGATTAAAACCCTAGAAATCCGTGAAGTAGTGGGCGCGTGGGGAGGTTAGTGAAGCCTACTCGCATAACCCCTACACTCAACCGTCGCCTCACATTTAATGCTGATATGACACTGTGCATGCACTTTTAGACATTCAAGAAAAGTAAATTTTGAATGTTTTGAATTGTGTCAGAATATCCTTAACAATGATTTCAATAAATAACAAAATACATGCTTCAATAAATAAAAATGATTGATAGAGC
This sequence comes from Mentha longifolia, assembly GCA_001642375.2. NCBI lineage: Eukaryota > Viridiplantae > Streptophyta > Magnoliopsida > Lamiales > Lamiaceae > Mentha > Mentha longifolia. The sequence continues at coordinate 42,353,230 of CM038110.1, forward strand.
ATGAATTGTCCAAGTGAGGCAGAAATTATTTCATTGATATTAAAAACGATAGAGATAATTTTAGAAGCACATCATTGCATATTTAGATCATAAGTCAAAAACATGGAGACTGATACAGGTTGTCCATGACACTTCCCATGTGAACTGTGACTTATCCACAGTTTCTGATTTTGCAGTTTCCACACTTTTGGACTTCACAACTTCCACCTAGCTGGACTGTTCTTTGTCCTTCGCGAGCTGCCCATGTGCATCCTTTTCACCAATGTGAGTTTTGATGAACTCCCACAGCTTGGCATTCTCAGCTTGCAGAGCTGCAACAAACTTTTCATCAATGTACAGCTTGCTTTCCAGTTCCAAGATGTTAAGCCTTCGAGACATTTTAAGAAATTCGGTGTTGAAGAAGGATAACATCTTGTCAACAGCTACTGAGCTGTTGAAAGAGGATGGAAAAGATGCTGAGTTAGGAGCTGCGGAGCCTTGGGCCTTGTCCTGAGCTTTAGGTGGGGAGGCTGGAGTGGACTGGTCGTCAGCAGGTTTCTCATCGACATGTGGAGGAGCAGATTGCATTTCACTTGCAGGTGTGAGATTTGCCTCCACGAAGGTTGCCGCTGTCGATCGAGTGGTGCGCTTTTGTGAGGGCGCAGACGGTTGATCCGTCATCTTCCGTTTTCCTTTACGGACTGTTTCAGCATCTTCACAGCTTTCTTCTTCATCTTCACTTCCCTTTTCACTTTCATCTTCTTCTTCCTTTGAATCACGCATTTTGGTGAGCAAACGCTTGGCTACACCGCTTGCTTTGTTGATCTTGTGTGGCAGGATGCCAAGTATCATGATCAACTGGTTGCAGGTGTGAGGAACTAGCTTGTCCTCAGGAGATCCGGTGCAGACAGGCCACAACCTGTTAGTGAGTGTTCTTTGCAGGATGATCGAAAGCTTCGTGCCATGTCGAAGCTGCATTTTGGCCTTTATCCTGGCAGGTTGCTCTGCTGCCTCTTTGATGAACAAGTTAACTAGCACCTTGGCCCAGTTAACATGTAACTGCTTCATCACAGCAGTTAGCAACTTGAACTTCAGTAGGGTGACAACTTCATTCGACCCTAGATAAGAAAAGAACACGTTGTGGATGAACTCGAAGAGGAGTCTGTACTCAGACTTCAAGTCGTGGCGTTTGAAGGTTCTTTGATCGTAAACCTTCTTAGGCTCGAACAAAGCTTGCTGATACACGTCATTGACTGCATCCATGGGCACGTCATCAATTGTTGTGATGGCTTCTGCATCCGTCAGTCTGTAAGTCTGAAGGACGAGTGGAAGAAGATGACGCCGTTCTTTCTCATCGTTGACTAGAAAGGTCGCCGTGGCGGGATCTCCGGCCACCGATTCCAGAGAACGTAGTAGATAGGCGACGTTCATTGGCAGCGTCACTCGAGGATGTTGAGTGATGATGTTGAAGAAACCATCACATTGGGTGATAGTTTCAATCATCGAATTCAAGCCTCTGTATCCATACGTGTCCAGCACAGCTACTTTCTCAAAGAAAATGAGAGGGGTTGCTTTCTTCACTTGAGCACTGAGTGATTCTGTAGACATTTTGCAGAGAGGGTAAGGAATTCAAGTAATTTTGAAGAAAAGTGAGAGAAAATTTGAAACTAAATTTTAAGGATTTCAAGAAATGCGTAAAGAGTTCAAATGATTCTCTCTATTTATAGAATTTTCTCCAACGGTTAAGACTTTATTGACAAATCTCAATGGAGAGTGAGTTTCACGCGCTTCAGAAAGTGAGTTTCGCGCGCTTCTTCTCTCTTCTTTTTCCTTCTTAGATTGACAGAAATCCCTTGATTTTTGTGAAAAACTTTTCAAATACGTAACAGTAAAAGATTTGAAAAAGATTTTTGAAAGGATTAGGATTGGAAATAAAGTAATGAATTCTGCTAGGAATTAAATGGAGATTGATACGGTATCTCGAGTTTCCCCTTAAAGGTTGACCAGTAATTTTGACTTTCAACGCAGTTCGTGACTTCGAGCTGCGTGTCGTGAGCTGCTTCCATTTGAGCTGCAGCTTTTCAAGTCAGTTTCCTCTCTGGTGACCTATGCTAGCGTACTGCTCTAGTGAACTGCTTTTGTTATCATGCAGTTTCCAAGTCAGTCTGCTCTTGGCTGACCTGTGCTAGCAAACTGCATTTGTCAACATGCAGTTTCTAGTCAATCTCCTCTTGGCCGACCTGTGCTAGCGAACTGCTTCCATTGACTTAGACTGTGTATCCATTCTGAGCATTCCAAGCTTTCCACATAGCATATTGAATCTCTCTTCCATGAGAGGTTTCGTCAGAATATCGTCTCTTTGAATGTCAGTGTGGATTTTCTCAACTGTTATATCTTATTTTTCCACGTGATCTCTGATGAAGTGATGCCTTATATCAATATGCTTGCATCTGGTGTGGTAGACAGGATTCACAGTGAGTGCTATAGCGCTTGTGTTGTCACAAAAGATGGGAACTTTTCGAACTGTGACACCATATTCTTTGAGTTGTTGTTTTAACCAAAGAATCTGCGCACAACAGATTCCTGTTGCCATGTACTCAGCTTTTGTTGTTGAAGTAGCAACTGAAGTTTGCTTCTTTGAAAACCAAGAGATCAACTTGCTTCTAAGAAACTGATAAGTCCCTGAAGTAGACTTTTTATCCAGTTTGCATCCTCCATAATTTGCATCTGCATAGCCAGTTAGTTCAAAATTATCATCACAAGGGTACCATAATCCGAAGTTTACAGTTCCCTTGACATATCTAAGGATTTTCTTGGCGGCTTCTAGATGAGATTCCTTTGGATTAGCTTGATACCGAGCATATATTCCAACTGCAAAAGAAATATCAGGTCGACTTGCAGTAAGATAAAGTAAAGAACCAATATTTCCTCTCTATAAAGTTATGCTGGCAGGTTTCCCTTCAGAATCTAGATTCATCTTTCCATTTGCCATCATTGGAATCTTCAGTGGTCTGCTATCCTGGACACCGAATTTGGTTGCCAGCTCGTTAGCATACTTAGATTGACAAATGAAGATGCCATCCGCAGATTGCTTGACCTGCAGGCCGAGGAAGAAGTTCATCTCCCCCATTATCGACATTTTGTACTCATCCTTCATGAGTTCTCCGAACCTGTCACATAAATTTTTTGACCTAGATCCAAAGATAATGTCATCAACATAAATTTGCACAAGAAGAATATCATCCTTGTACTTAAAAGTGAATAAAGTTCTGTCGACCGATCCCTTTTTAAAACCAGAATGCAGTAGGAATGTAGACAACGTTTCATACCAAGCTCTGGGAGCTTGTTTCAAATCGTATACTGCTTTGTGTAGTTTGTAAACTTTCTCTGGACCAGCTTCCTCAAAACCTGGTGGTTGTTCAACGTAAACTTCATCAGCAAGAATTCCATTGAGGAAAACACTCTTCACGTCCATTTGGTAGACTTTGAACCTTTGATGAGCTGCATATGCTAGAAACAACCTTATTGCTTCTAGTCTTGCCACAGGTGCGTAGGTCTCATCATAGTCTATCCCTTCTTGTTGAGAGTAACCTTTGGCAACTAATCTTGCCTTGTTTCTGATTACTTCAGCATTTTCATTCTTCTTATTCCTAAACACCCATTTTACATCAATTACTCCTTGATGCGTAGGATGATCAACTAATGACCATACTTCGTTTCTTTTAAACTCGTTGAGTTCCTCTTGCATGGCTGTGACCTAGTCATGATCAGCAAGAGCTTCTTCAACAGATTTGGGTTCAGAGTAGGAAAGATAACAGCTTAGTAGACATCTTTCACCTATCTGTCTCCTTGTCTTCACACCCGCCCGTGGGTTCCCAACAATGAGATCTTCAGGATGAGCATCGACCCATCTCCTTCGACGAGAGATTTCTTCTTCAGTAAGAATTGGTTCAGGGTCTAGTATGGGCTCTTCAAACTCAGGTAGAGGTTGAGGAGTGAAGGGGTCAAGCTGTTCAAACTGTTCAGTTCTGCATTGACTGCAGGTTCCGTTGGACTTTCTGGATCAGTTGAGGAGATGCTGGTTGGAGGAGCTTCGGTTTCCCCTTGGTTTGTTCCCCCTTGCTGAATGAGAGAATTGAAGCCTTGTACATGATGACTTTCTTCTTCTTCTGAGTCGGTTGGGCTCCAGATTAATATTTCATCTCGAAACTGCGTGTTGGAACCTTCTTGATTTTGACTTGCACCTGTACTTTCTTCAGATTGAGTCTCCTTGTACTCACAGATAGATTCATCAAAAACAACATGTGGTGTTACTTCCACAATATGAGTCTTCTTGTTAAAAACTCTTGAAGCTTTGCTGATCTCTGAATATCCTACAAATATTCCTGGATCTGCTTTGCTATCAAATGTCTTTAACTGTGATTTCCCATTATTATGAATGTAACACACGCAACCGAAAGATTTAAGATATTTCAATCGAGGTTTCTTATCTTTGCACAGCTCGTATGGAGTTTTTCCATGTCGTTGGTGAATGATTGATCTGTTCTGAGTGTAGCAAGCTGTATTGATAGCTTCCGCCCAGAACTTCTTGGGAAGATTGGTTTCATTCAGCATTGTGCGAGCTGCTTCTTTTAGTGACCTGTTGCGTCGTTCAACAACACCATTTTGTTGAGGTGTGCGTGTTGCTGATGTTTGATGAGTGATTCCATTTTTGGTGCAGTATGATTCAATCATATGATTAATAAATTCTATTCCACGATCAGATCTGATTGAAATCACACTTTTATTCTTCACGTTTGACAGTTTGGTGAGTATCGCAGGTAGCTCCACTAGTGTCTCCTTCTTTTTATGTAAGAAAATAACCCAAGTGTATCATGAATAATCATCAACAATAACTAGAGTATACTTTTTACCGTTAATGCTCCTGGGAGTTACTGGACCAAATAAATCCAGGTGGAGTAATTCCAAGATTCTACTTGTGTTGTGAGCTGCAATGCTGGGAAATGACGATTTGGTCTGCTTTCCAGCTTGACAGGCTTCACAAACATGATCTTTGTAGTTGACTTGATCTGGAAGATCATCTGCGAGCTTCTTGCGAGCGAGCTTGTTGATGGCTTTGAAGTTTAAGTGACACAGTCTCTTGTGCCATAGCCAGCTCACTTCAGGTACAAGTTTGGTGACCAGACAGATTTCTTTTTCATCTAGCCATTGTACTATGTACAAGTTATCCTGCAAAATACCGGTAAGAAGAATTTCTTCTCCTTCCTTGTTCTTTATAGCACATTTATTAGCAGAGAACTCTACTCTTTTTCCAGTAGAACAAAATTGGCTTACAGAAAAGAGATTATGATTTAAACCTTCAACGTAAGTGACATTAGATATTGTTATTTTACCAACAATTAGATTACCGTAACCTCTTGTTTTTCCTTTAGAGTCTCCTCCAAAAGCGACTAGAGGTCCGTCACATTCGATGAAATTTGTAAGCAGGCTTATGTCGCAGGTCATGTGCCTTGTACAACCACTGTCAATAATCCAGACCGTGCTGCGAGCTGCTCGCTTTCTTCTTTGAGCTTTCCCATCCTGCAATTAGACAGATTTAGCAACCCACATGAATTTGGGTGCTTTGTTAGCAGGTTGAGTTTTAGCAGCTTAGTTCCCAAGCTTCTTTTGTTGAGAGCTGTTGACCCATGGCTTGGTCCGTTGCTTGTTTGATGAGTGGACGGCTCTATTGGAGTATGCAGTTTGCAGTTGGTAATGAGCAGGTTGATAATACTGCTCCACATATCCACATCTGCAGTGATCAATCTCAGATCCACTTCCATGTGGAGATTGATAGTGCCTACTTGACAGCTCAGGATAATGGTACCAATGACGGTTGTACCAGTAACCTTCATTGTCAAGTGTTTGTTGATTTGGCCACTGCTCATAGTAGTTGTTTCGTTGTGGTCGAGCAGATCTGTGTCTAGAGACTGCTTTTCCTTTGCTAGCAGCTTGCACTCTTCTTGGAGCAGGTTGGCTTCCCTTTTGATATGCAGGTTGCCCATACAGTTTCCTAGGGGGCTTAACCTTCTTCTGTTTAAATGATGGCCTTAGCTGTTGCTTCTTGACAGCAGGCTTCTTATGTTCTTTCACCAGGATTGCTTGAGGTTGTCGAGCTGGATTCTTCAAGTTGAGTTGCTTGTCAGGTAGAGTGTGGTGAACTTTGCCTTCAGTCAATCCATTTTCTTTCACGAACAAGACCTTCTCCTTTTCTTTGGCTTCACAGGTTTGACCATGAAATCCAATGCCAAATTTTATCTGAGCAGGTCTTTGGGCAGCTTGTAAGGCTTCAAGCTTTTCCCCATTTTTGTTCATCTTCATCAGGACTTGTTGAAGTCTGAGCTCTTTCTGCAACAGCTTCTCGTGCTCAATTGAGAGATCTGACAGCTTGCCGTTCAAGCTGTTGATCTCACTGTCCTTTTCAGTGAGCATGTCTTTAAGGTTTTCTTCCCTTAAAAGCTGATTGACTCAATTGAATTTTCAGGGTTTCTATCTCCCTTTTTCTTGCTTCATCATGGAGATTGAAGTCTCCATTCATAGCAGCTTTGAGTTTCATGTTTTCACCCTCCAGCTTGGATCCTTCTAAGACTACTTGTTTGAACATTTCTGAGAGTTTCTTGTAGTCATCAAGCTATTGTTGAAACTCTTCATATGTTGGCATGTGTACAACGCCATGCACCGCGGCAGGCCGGACATCAACAACCTGTCAACCGAGCAACTATTTGATCTACTCATCGGAAATGAGTTTGAAATGATCAGACTTCACGAGTCAAGACAAGCGTCTTCAAGCAAGAAGACCGAGCCCGAAAAGAGAGAAAAAGATGCTGCATTCAAAGCTGCATCAATAATAGAGGAAAGAGAAATCCCAAATGATTTATGCTCCAAAATGGAGAAATTGTTGAAGGACTATGCACTCATGGCAAGAAGGAATGAAAAGCTTGAAAAACTCTTCAACAAATTTCGCAGATATCACAAAGATTTCAAGAGAAATCAAACCACCTCTTCTTCTGACAAGAAAGGTGAAGGTATAACAAAACCCTCTAAATTCAATTCTTCTAACACTCCAGAGGGTGGTTGTTTTGAATGTGGCAGACCAGGTCACTATAAGTCAGACTGCCCAGATCTTTCAAAGGCCGAACGCGAAGAGCTCCATGCAAAAAGAGATCAAAAGCTTAAGGAGCAGCGCAACGCCATGATCGCAGCTGAGGAAAAGGCCAAAGCTATTGCCACATTATTTGACTCAACCTCCTCCGACGAAGATGACGATGATGAACTGGATGAGGAGGAATGTCGCTTAGCCGACGAGGAATCCGAAAATGAGGAATGCTACATGGGAAAAGATCTCGATCTTGTTCAATACAAGGTTGATACCGAAACCTCATCTTCATATTCAACTAACTCTGAACATGCAGGTTTTGAACTACCTGAAATGCCAACATATGAAGAGTTTCAACAACAGCTTGATGACTACAAGAAACTCTCAGAAATGTTTAAACAGGTAGTCATAGAAGGATCCAAGCTGAAGGATGAAAACATGAAACTCAAAGCTGCTAAGAATGAAGACTTCACTCTCCATGATGAAACTAGAAAAAGGGAGATAGAAACCCTAAAAATTCAATTGGGCCAATCAGCTTTAAGGGAAGAAAACCTTAAAGACATGCTCACTGAAAAGGACAGTGAGATCAACAGCTTGAACGGCAAGCTGTCAGATCTCTCAAATGAGCATGAGAAGCTGTTGCAGAAAGAGCTCAAACTTCAACAAGTCCTGATGAAGATGAACAAAATGGGGAAAAACTTGAAGCCTTACAAGCTGCCCAGAGACCTGCTCAGATAAAATTTGGCATTGGATTTCATGGTCAAACCTGCGAAGCCAAAGAGAAAGAGAAAGTTTTGTTCGTGAAAGAAAAAGGATTGATTGAAGGCAAAGCTCACCACACTCTACCTGACAAGCAACTCAACTTGAAGAATCCAGCTCGACAACCTCAAGCAATCCTGGTGAAAGAACATAAGAAGCCTGCTGTCAAGAAGCAACAGCTAAGGCCATCATTTAAACAGAAAAAGGTTAAGCCCCTAGGAAACTGTATGGGCAACCTGCATATCAAAAGGGAAGCCAACTTGCTCCAAGAAGAGTGCAAGCTGCTAGCAAAGGAAAAGCAGTCTCTCGACACAGAACTGCTCGACCACAACGAAACAACTACTATGAGCAGTGGCCAAATCAACAAACACTTGACAATGAAGGTTACTGGTACAACCATCATTGGTAGCAATATCCTAAGGTGTCAAGTAGGCACTATCAATCTCCACATGTAAGTGGATCTGAGATTGATCGTTGCAGATGTGGATATGTGGAGCAGTACTATCAACCTGCTCATTACCGACTGCAAACTGCATACTCCAATAAAGCTGTCCACTCAACAAATAAGCAACGGACCAAGCCACGGATCAACAACTCTCATCAGAAGAAGCTTGGGAACCAAGCTGCTAAAACCCAACCTGCTAACAAAGCACCCAAATTCATGTGGGTTGCTAAATCTGTCTAATTGCAGGATGGGAAAGCTCAAAGAAGAAAGCGAGCAGCTCGCGGCACGGTCTGGATTATTGATAGTGGCTGTACAAGGCACATGACTTGCGACAGAAGCTTGCTTACAAATTTCATCGAATGTGACGGACCTCTAGTCGCTTTTGGAGGAGACTCTAAAGGGAAAACAAGAGGTTACGGTAATCTAATTGTTGGTAAAACAACAATATCTAATGTCACTTACGTTGAAGGTTTAAATCATAATCTCTTTTCTGTAAGCCAGTTCTGCTCTACTGGAAAAAGGGTAGAGTATTCTGCTAATAAATGTGCTATAAAGAACAAGGAAGGAGAAGAAATTCTTCTTACCGGTATTTTGCAGGATAACTTGTACATAGTATAATGGCTAGATGAGAAAGAAACCTGTCTGGTCACTAAACCTGTACCTGAAGTGAGATGGCTATGGCACAAGAGACTGTGTCACTTAAACTTCAAAGCCATCAATAAGCTTGCTCGCAAGAAGCTCGCAGATGATCTTCCAGATCAAGTCTACTACAAAGATCATGTTTGTGAAGCCTGTCAAGCTGGAAAGCAGACCAAATCGTCATTTCCCAGCATTGCAGCTCACAACACAAGTAAAATCTTGGAATTACTCCACCTGGATTTATTAGGTCCAGTAACTCCTAGAAGTATTAACGGTAAAAAGTATACTCTAGTTATTGTTGATGATTACTCACGATACACTTGGGTTATTTTCTTACACAAAAAGAAGGAGACACTAGTGGAGCTACCTGCGATACTCACCAAACTGTGAAACGTGAAGAACAAAAGTGTGATTTCAATCAGATCCGATCGTGGAACAGAATTTCTTAATCATATGATTGAATCATACTGCACCAAAAATGGAATTACTCATCAAACTTCAGCAGCTTGCACACCTCAACATAATGTGTTGTTGAACGACGCAACAGGTCACTAAAAGAAGTAGCTCGCACAATGCTTGATGAAACCAATCTTCCCAAGAAGTTCTGGGCGGAAGCAATCAATACAGCTTGCTACACTCAGAACAGATCAATCATTCATCAACGACATGGAAAAACTCCATACGAGCTGTGGAAAGATAAGAAACCTAGATTGAAATATCTTAGATCTTTTGGTTGCGTGTGTTACATTCATAACAATGGGAAATCTCAGTTAAAAACATTTGATAGCAAAGCAGATCTAGGAATATTTGTAGGATATTCAGAGATCAGCAAAGCTTTCAGAGTTTTTAACAAGAAGACTCATATTGTGGAAGTAACACCACATGTTGTTTTTGATGAATCTATCTGTGAGTACAGGGAGACTCAACCTGAAGAAAGTACAGGTGCAAGTCAAAATCAAGAAGGTTCCAGCACGCAGTTTCGAGATGAAATACTAATTTGGAGTCCAACCGACTTGGAAGAAGAAGAAAGTTAGCCTGTACAAGGTTTCAATCCACAAAATTCACCAATTCAGCAAGGGGGAACAAACCAAGGGGGAACCGAAGCTCTTCCAACCAGCACCTCCTCAACTGATCCAGAAAATCCAACGGAATCTGCAGTCAATGCAGAACTGTCAATGGATTAGCTTGCTGAACAGTTTGAACAGCTTGACCCCTTCACTCCTCAACCTCTACCTGAGTTTGAAGATCCCATACCAGACCCTGAACCAACTCTCACTGAAGAAGAAATCTCTCGTCGAAGGAGATGGGTCGATGCTCATCCTGAAGATCTCATTATTGGGAACCCACAGGCGGGTGTGAAGACAAGGAGACAGATAGGTGAAAACTGTCTACTAAGCTGTTATCTTTCCTACTCTGAACCCAAAACTGTTGAAGAAGCTCTTGCCGATCATGATTGGGTCACAACCATGCAAGAGGAACTCAACGAGTTTAAAAGAAACGAAGTATGGTCACTAGTTGATCGTCCTACACATCAAGGAGTGATTGATGTAAAATGGGTGTTTAGGAATAAGAAGGATGAAAATGCTGAAGTATTCAGAAACAAGGCAAGATTAGTTACCAAAGGTTACTGTCAACAAGAAGGGATAGACTATGATGAGACCTACGCACCAGTGGCAAGACTAGAAGCAATAAGGCTGTTTCTAGCATATGCAGCTCATCAAAGGTTCAAAGTCTACCAAATGGACGTTAAGAGTGCTTTTCTCAATGGAATTCTTGGTGAGGAAGTTTACGTTGAACAACCACCAGGTTTTGAGGAAGCTGGTCCAGAGAAAGTTTACAAACTGCACAAGGCAGTATATGGTTTGAAACAAGCTCCCAGAGCTTGGTATGAAACGTTGTCTACATTCCTACTGCATTCTGGTTTTAAAAGGGGATCGGTCGACATAACCTTATTCACTTCTTTTACTGTTACGTATTTGAAAAGTTTTTCACGAAAATCAAGGGATTTCTATCAATCTAAGAAGGAAAAAGAAGAGAGAAGAAGCGCGTAAAACTCACTTTCTGAAGCGCGTGAAACTCACTCTCTGCTGAGATTTATTAATAAAGTCTTAACCGTTGGAGAAAATTCTATAAATAGAGAGAATCATTTGAAATCTTTACGCATTTCTTGAAATCCTTAAAATCAAGTTTCAAAATTTCTCTCGCTAAGTCCTTACCTTCTCTGCAAAAATGTCTACAGATTCATTAAGTGCTCAAGTGAAGAAAGCAACCCCTCTCATTTTCTTTGAGAAAGTTGATGTGCTATACACGTATGGATACAAAGGCTTGAATCCGATGATTGAAGCTATCACCCAATGTGATGGTTTCTTCAATATCATCACTCAACATCCTCGAGTGACGCTACCAATGAACATTGCGACTTTTCTAGTCAACGATATAGAAGAACGACGTCATCTTCTTCCACTCGTCCTTCAGACCTACAGACTGACGGATGCAGGGGCCATCACGACAATTGACGATGTGCCCATGGATGCTGTCAATGATGTGTATCAGCAAGCTCTGTTCGAGCCCAAAAAGGTTTACGATCAGAGAACCTTCAACCGCCACGACTTAAAGTCTGAGTACAGACTCCTCTTCGAGTTCATCCACAACGTGTTCTTCTCTTATCTAGGCTTGAATGAAGCTGCCACTTTATTGAAATTCAAGTTGCTGACTGCTGTGATGAAGCAGTTACATGTTAACTGGGCCAGGATGCTAGTCAACCTGTTCATCAAAGAGGCAGCAGAGCAAGCTGCCAGGATAAAGGCCAACATGCAGCTTCGTCATGGCACGAAGCTTTCGATCATCCTGCAGAGAACACTCACTAACAGGTTGTGGCCTGTCTGCACCGGATTTCCTGAGGACAAGCTGGTTCCTCACACCTGCAACCAGTTGATCATGATACTTGGCATTCTGCCACACAAAATCAACAAAGCAAGTGGTGTAGCCAAGCGTTTGCTCACAGAAATGCGCGATTCAAAGGAAGAAGAAGATGAAGGTGAAGACGAAGAAGAAAGCTGTGAAGATACTGAGACAGTCCGTAAAGGAAAACGGAAGATGACGGATCAACAGTCTGCGCCCACACAAAAAGCGCACCACTCGATCAACAGCAGCAACCTTCGTGGAGGCAAATCTCACACCTGCGAGTGTAACGCAGCCTGCCCCTCCACAGGTCGATGTGAAACCTGCTGGTGACAAGTCCACTCCAGCCTCCCCACTGAAAGCTCAGGACAAGGCCCAAGGCTCCGCAGCTCCTAACTCAACAGCTTTTCCATCCACTCTCAACAGCTCAGTAGCAGTTGACAAGATGTTATCCTTCTTCAATACAGAATTCCTTAAAATGTCTCGAAGGCTTAACATGTTGGAACTGGAAACAAGCTATATATTGATGAAAAGGTTGCAGCTTTGCAAGCTGAGAATGCCAAGCTAGTGGGAGCTCATCAAAACTCACATTGGTGAAAAGGATGCACATGGGCAGCTCGCGAAGGACAAAAAACAGTCCAGCTAGGTGGAAGCTGTGAAGTTCAAAAATTATGGAAACTGCGAAATCCGAAACTGTGGACAAGTCAGTTCACATAGGGAAGTGTTATGGACGACCTGTATCAGTCTCCATGTTTTTGACATATGTTTTAATATGCAATGATGTGTTTTTAAAATATTTCTATCGTTCTAATATAATTGAAATAATTTCTGCTTCACTTGGTCAATTCATGCCTTATCAATCATTTTTATTTATTGAAGCATGTATCTTGTTATTTATTGAAATCATTGTGAAGGATATTCTGACACATTACTTAACATTCGAACTTTACTTTCCTTGCATGTCTAAAAGCGCATGCATAGTGTCATATCAGCATTAAATGCGAAGCGACGGTTGAGTGTAGGGGTTGTGCGAGTAGGCTTCACAAACCTCCCCACACGCCCATTACTTCACAGATTTCTAGGGTTTTAATCATATCCGTTGAACGGTTGAATTACCTCAATCTCAACCGCTCATCCTATCCTCTATAAATACTCATAACTGTGCATCGTCTTCATCACTCGAATTCTAAATTCTTTCGCCATTTTTCTTCTGCAACTTCTTTCGTTCGAAAAATTTGAAGCTCTAAGTTCACTAATATTTATCTCACAATGGCAGGAGAATCCACCTCTTACAATCTTCCCATCACGACGGAACAAAAGATACAATACATGTAGCAGTACATTCTCACGGAGCCCTCTGCAAATCTTTCTACCTATGGTTATGCCGGTCTCGTCGAGATGTACGCCTCCATCAATGCTGCGGAAGGGTTTTACAAGATTATTACTTACGAGCCCCAATTCTAGCTTCCGCAATAAGTAGCGATGTTTATTCTCTCCTACTTTTGCATGGAAGATGTTGACTCCGCCGCCTTCCATCTTCCGTTGCCCAACCAGCCCGACGAGCCTATTCCCATTCTACAGCTTATCTCTCGAACATACGGAATCGCAGATTCTGGATCTGTCGTCGTCCTGTATCACAAGACCTCAGGTCTTATATTGGAGGTTCCGGATGCGGATCTGGAAGTTGTGTACCAGAAAGCTCTCATGCAACCTGTAGAAAAATACGATGGCAAGAGGTTCTCGCGACCTCTGCTGAGACCTGCATACAGAGCTCTCTTTGACTTTGTACACAAGGTCTTTCTTGGTTACTCGGGTAACCACGACGCTGTCACTCCAGTGAAATTCAGAGTGATGACTGCAATCGTGCAGGGTCTGGACGTAAACTGGGCCAGATTTCTTTTCGAGCTGATTAATGAAGAGATCAAGCAGCTCTCGATCTCTTTCAATGGCGACGAGCTGACAGAGTTCCGAGTTGCCCGAAACCTGCGACTGGGCACCAAAATCTGCTCCCTCATTCAAGGTCTCCACCCCGACCTTCATTGGAATGGACGGACGCCTTTCAACAAAGAGAAGGTTCCCAAGGACCAGAAGCAGCTCGAACTCATAATTGGCGTCGACAGCACAGTTTTTGCCAAGTATGACGACTCTGTCAAACCCTATCTGTATGAGATGAGAAGGTCCAACCCAGCCTAGGTACCTCCAGATCAGAGAGATAACAAGAAGAAAAGGCAGCCCGCCCCCAACAAACAACTTGATCGACCTGCCAAGTCTGTGAGGATTAAATCTCCAACTCCTATCTCACGCAGGTTACACATGGAGTTTGCTGAGATAGAAGTTCAGCCTCAACCTGTTCGCTCAATCTTTCCCTCATATAAAGACATCACCGAACAGATTGCTGCACAACTCTCCATTCTCATTCCTCCTGTTCGCCAAACCTTCGAAGCACAGGTTCTGGACCAAGCTGGTCAGAGTCAATCTGTGTCTCAACCTACGGACGGCACAGATTTCGAGGAAGACAATCCCAACTCTGCAATCATTGTCCACCAGCAGTCCGATGAAACCTCTCATCATCACAGCTCCCCTCCAGAGCTTGACATCAACATCATACTATCTTCCGACGATGATGACGTACAGGAAGAGCTTGTGAAAACTGCAGCTGCCATGCTGGTCAACTCCATTGAAATCAATGCTGAGAAGACTGTCATGGAGTTCTTTCCCGGAATTGACCTAACTCCGGAGACCAGGCAGATGGCATTCAGACTGCGTACGTTGCTCGATGGGAAGGACAAATCTTACTGTGACTTGAAATCAATCTTCCTCATTTCTGCCATCGAACAGCTGGAGATTGAAGAACACACCATGGGGAAGTATTTTGGCTATGCTTCCATTCCTGAAGCTCGCGACTGCTTCAAGAAGTTCGTCCTCTCTAGGATAGAGAGAGAGGCCAGGGCTCTCAATATTGATCTGAAACCTTTTTACACTCATGATCGCAGTTTGTATAATTTTAGGTTTCCGGAGGATAAAGATTTCAGTCCAATTCCCTCTCCCACCCGGAACAGCAAAGACACATAGTCCGATCATGATCGTGTACCTGTCTACTCTGTCGCAACCGCTGGCACTCCTCTCACTGTGATGCAAGAGGAATTGAAGAAGTTCATCACCGAGGAGGTTGCCTAGGTGAAGGCAACAGAGGTAGAAGTGCACCTGAAGATTGCCAATCAGATCGAGGCAATGGACAAAGCTGCGTCTGCCCTGCTGACAAATATAAAGGAGGAGATGCCAACAGTCATTAAGGAAACTGTGGCACGCCAGTTCGCAACCTTCATCTCAACCCAACTGAAAGATGAGATGGATAAGCTACTTCCGCACCAGCTATCCGAAATGAAGGTCGTCTCCCAATCATCAATCGATGGCTTGAACTTTGAGTTTGAGCAACTCAATCAGCTTGTACAAGACTTTTCTACGAAGCTCACTCAAACCACTTCAAGCTCATTGAAGAAAGAGGAGGAGATGCAGGGGAACATCAACTCCCTCCTGCAGTTCAAGGAGAAGATCTGCACCGACCTGTCCTTACTTTCCGACGAGCAAGCCTCCCTCAACACCCTTGTTCAGAACCTCATCGATGATAATGCCGAAAAGGGAGAAGGGAAAGGCAAACGCACTACTGCAAAAGGGAAAGGTAAGGAGAAACAGGGTACTCAAAGCCGAGGCACAGGTCGCACTTCTCAACATGTGATGCTATCCGAAGCTGCTCAACCCGCGACAACTGCCCCTCAACCTGCTGCCGCCAAGCTGTCTGAACAGGAAAAAGCACAGTGCGAAGCCACTCTCATCCGGCTCATGGCAGAAGCTGGATACACTGCTGAAGACTGTGTAGATGAAGGCAAGCAGAAGATATTCTTGGCCGAACTGAAGAAACAAAGGGCAAAAGACAAAGCTCGCGTGGCAAGCTTTAAAGGTCTTGAAAGCTGCAAGGACCAAGCTTATAAAAGAGAGCCAACCGATTGGCTACCAGTGGAAGATCAACCGCTATGGGACGAGTTCCTTAACCAGTTTATTTTACATCACTACTGGTTACAGGTTGATGCTCGCTATACTGGTGATACCAAGACCGCCTTCCATAACTGGCTGCAAGCTTTCCCAGACCGCGAATTCATCAAGAGGGTCAGGGAGAGAGCTGCAAAAGAGAAGGTCACGCTCAATCCGCCAAAGATTGAGACCTTCCAACCTCCCACTGTCTGTGGCACTGACACTCCAGACATCAACAGAATCAATACTTTCATTAGGAGTGTCGCAGCTCAGTATGGCTGCAAAACCACAAGCTGCGATGACTACAGGTCGATTCGCGACAACATCTATGCAGCCATGGGAACTGTAAGCTTGGATAAGATAGCTGAAGAAAGGTTCAAGACTGTGAGGAATTAAACTGATCGATTTCATTTATTTTATGTATCAACCTTGTAATATGTGAATATCAATTCAGTTGATACTATAAATGAAAATGATCACTCTTTGTTCCTGACGACAATATCTCTTTGTCCAGGCATGTGCATGATATGCTTTAAAATTTTCTAACACTTATTCTCATGCAGTTGGCTGGACATCAAACCTTTCAAAACTTATAAGCTAAAATGTGAAGTGTGGGTTTCGGCATTATCAAAAAGGAGGAAATTGTTGGGAACCCTTTGAAACTTAGTTTTGATAATGTTATTAGAAACCACACTTAGATATAAGTTTTCAATTGGAACAGGCTGATCTCCGTGTTCAGGATCAGTCAAGCCTAACCGGACAGGTTGCTATGGTGATGAAACCTGCTCTCACTCAACAACAAGAATTGTGTCAGTGTACAGAATCTGCAAATCTTGACACACTTCCAACGGCTCTATTTCAAATGCTTCTCTATAAATACCTCAACACATTCCAGATTGAAGCACGGGAAAATCAACACTCAAGCTAAAACGCTGCAGAAATCTCAAGCTGAAAATTATTCAAATCAATACTCGAAATTACTAGAGTTTTCCCAAGTGTTGATCATTGTAGATTTCTTATCTATCTGGAATCAGTCTTACTAGAACACATCACACACACTCTCACTACCATCAAAGTTGAAATACTAGTGTAGTTGATTGAGTTGTATTCCTTACGTCGATAGCTATTTACAGCTTTCAAGTTTGGATAGTAGCACTAGTCATTTAGTGTTAGTAAGTCTGTATGCAAGATTGTATGTAAGTTAGAAGAGACACGACTCTGGAAACGTGCTAGATTCAGTCTAGAAGAAAGACTTGAATTTGGACTGGACCTCCACCAGTGTTAAAAGGAGCGAAAAATCTCAAGTTAAGGGATTACAGATTCGACGGGATCTGGCGTGGACGTAGGAGCTGTTTACTCCGAACCACGATAAAAACTCCTCGTGTTTCTCTGTTTATTTTATCTCTTTTCGTACAGTTTGCATGCTCACAACCTGCACTATTGTAACCTGTCTTGCATGTGCACTGCCTTGAAACTGCCTTTGAAAACTGTTAGCCAACCTTCCCACCAAACTTCCGCACGCAGATTAGTTTTGCAAGCTCAGCAGTTTACTGATTGAGCTAGAAAAACTAAGCTGCTCTGATAAACTTGAGTGACGACTCAGTTAAAATCAAATTATTTTGAAAAATCAAAATTGTTGGTTAATTGGTGTATTCCCCCCCATACACCAATAACTACTTATCGGGACCTACAGTATACCCCCTCGGGTTTTTTCAAGTTGCAACACTTTCCTTTTTGGGTCGGTCTTTTCATGTTGCAATATTTCCTTATTTAGCAATAATTATCCAATAAAGCACATACTTATTACAATTAACTATCTTTAATTAAATATCATCATCCACCCAACTCTCTGCACGTATTCCAATATAATTTAAATTCTAAAAGTTTAAACCATCATAACTTGTTCGTTTGTTCTTCATTTTTTTATAATTTTTATATCAAATTAAAGATCTTGATATGATATTTTATTTAAGATTAGACATGAATATGTTTTTATGCATATATGATGCTCTAATTTTAAAATACACCTAAATACATAAACAATACTTAAAACACTAACACTCCAAGTATATATGACTATTAATATGATAAATAGCATATTTTATCACGATGGCTGAAAGAGTATTAGTGTTATCCAAGTATTTTAGCATATATGTAATGAAGTAATGAAATGTATTCATTCGTCTCATGATACATGTATACAACAGTAAATTGGCCTAAGTCGGGACCAAAGAAATATATTATTTGATAAAGTTTATGAATTTATCTATATCGGTTCAAAGAGATTTTATTGTATATTTTTTTTAAAGTTAATTACATAGAGAATTTATCAAATAAATATTCAGAAAACCCTCCCCGTGCATTGCACGGGTAACAAATTAGTTTCAATTTAAAAATGAACACGGGCTATCAACTGTATAATCTTTCAAATAGAGTACATTTATTATGGTAAATATCTCTTTCGGCGGAAAGGTAATAATTAATGTGAATTTAGATCCAATAACAAAATATACTTTCAGTTATCACAACTCAATTATACCTGATATATATATATGGACATTCACTATACAAAATACAAAATATAATTAAATGAAAAAAAATAAATTCAGCCGCCTCTAAGTAAATCCAAAGAAATTCAAAAATCGGAGACTACGAAGACTTCCTTCGCCTTATCTACGACTCTTCACGAAATTTTTGACTGTTCTTCAACCACGTAAAAAACCCAGCAAATTAAAGCCATAATTCTTTCCAATGATGACTTTGTTTTTTCACTTTTAAACAAATCCCACAAGCCGCCAACCCATCATCGCTAAAGCTGCACGATTTCTGCAAAAGATTCCGATTCATACACTCCATAAAAACCCAATTCTTTCTCTCTTCTTCCTATTCAAATAGTTCGAACAATTCCTTTTCCTCTTGATTCGAGATGGCTTCGAACAACGATCAGAAGCAGGGATCTGGGTTTTTTGCTTCCTTGACTTCTACTATTACCAGTCTCGGCAGCGCCATGTCCAAATCCGTAAATGGGTATTTCGAAATTTGCATTTTTTTTTAAAGTTTTCCGATCTTGCTCTGATTGAATTTCTTGCGATTCTGTTGTTAGTTTAAGTA
Organism: Mentha longifolia; assembly: GCA_001642375.2. Taxonomy (NCBI): domain Eukaryota; kingdom Viridiplantae; phylum Streptophyta; class Magnoliopsida; order Lamiales; family Lamiaceae; genus Mentha; species Mentha longifolia. The sequence goes on from CM038110.1 coordinate 42,372,228, forward strand.
GTATAAATTAAGTTGTTGGGTCTGATTTGATGTTATGAGATTTATTAGTATTGTAGATGCTAGATCTAAAACATATAAAATTCAATTATGTAATCCCATAGCTGCAATTTTTCAAGAAGTATGGATCGGGGGATTTTTTGATCTTTACATTTTATTTTTTGATAGTAGTTTCGTTTTTTTTTGTCTCTGCTAGTTTGGTTGGTTATGAAGGACTGCAAGTTATTAATCCCGATGGAGGAACTGAGGATGCTGAAGATGAAGCTCGCAAAGGAAGATGGAGGCAAGAGGTATTGTCATGAATCCCCTTTCTTGAGTCAAATTATTTTTGTTTAGTAGATCTTTTGGAACTTCCTTTGTTTAGTTGTGTGGAAGTTAGTGACACCTTGATTAGTTTGTGGTGATAAATAGAAGGAAATGATGGTTATTGTGCTCGAATCGCCTTAATTTGATGGTAGTCGTGATATGTTTCGACGTGTGATGCTGTTCTCACTTTTCTATCCTAATCGGTATATTCCTCATCATGTGACGACAATTGTAGGATCGTGATAGTTATTGGAAAATGATGCAAAACTATATCGGTTCTGATGTCACATCCATGGTAACTCTTCCGGTTCTCATCTTTGAGCCCATGACAATGCTTCAGAAAATGGCTGAGGTTTGTATTTCCTTTCTCAGCCTATAATTATATTTGCGGTGTTGTGAGGCTCGATAAGTATGTTGATGGAGGTGCCTTTTCTTGCAGTTGATGGAGTATACATATCTATTGGAATTGGCAGATGAATGTGAGGATCCTCACATGAGATTAGTGTATGCTGGTAATACTTGTATTTATCATCGAAATTCATTTGGATTCAATGTTAATAGCACGATAGCTTTGACAAACAATCATGCCTTTTTGCAGCTTCTTGGTTCATATCTGTATATCCGGCAATCCAGAGGACGTGGAAGCCTTTTAATCCGATTCTCGGAGAAACATATGAACTGGTGAACCATGGTGGCATTACTTTCATCGCAGAGCAGGTGATTTTCAACTCACTTATATAGTTTCTCTTGTTATCAACTTACTCTTCTTGTGTTTGAGATGATATGCCTTTGCGCTTTTTGTAGATGTTGATCATTGATCTTGATTTCAGGTTAGCCATCACCCTCCGATGAGCGCAGCTCATGCAGAAAACGAGCATTTTGTGTATGATATCACTTCAAAGTTGAAGACCAAATTTTTAGGGAATTCAGTTGATATCTACCCTGTTGGGAGGTAAAGTCTCTCTTCACGATGAGCATAGCTGCTCCATTTCGTCTTGTATCTTCGCTCTCATCCATTTTCGTGGTTTAATTTGGAAGCTTGAAATCAAATTAGAGTTTTGCTTCGTCTTGGCCTAAAGCAATGTTTCTGAAATGAACACAAGAATCAACTTCGAAGTTCATAGTTTACTCTTAACATGATTAAACTTCAATCCACCATCATATATCTAGATTGTGTTCTTTAGAATATGAGTTTTTAAAGCGCAGACTCGACTCTTCCTTATACTTTGCAGGACTAGGCTCACCCTCAAGAAATCCGGTGTGGTGTTAGATTTGGTCCCACCTCTTTCAAAGGCCAACAACATCATATTCGGACGAACTTGGGTGGATTCCCCTGGTGACATGATCTTGACAAATCTCACTACCGGAGAGAAGGTGGTCCTTTATTTCCAACCTTGCGGTTGGTTCGGGTAAGATATAACAACCATCTTTTTTTTAATGATGCATGTATTCGCGTTAAAATTTCGTCACTTGCACTGTCTAAGAACTTTCTCGTCCCTTGTTTCTTTCTTTGCTCGGCTAGTGCTGGCCGATATGAAGTGGATGGATATGTGTACGACAAGGAGGAAGAACCTAGGTTCTTGATGACTGGGAAATGCAACGAGTTCATGAGCTTTCAGCCCTGCGATTCTGAGGGTGAGCCGACGCCTGGGTCAGAGCTTAAAGAGGTTAGATTATGAGTTTTTCACCACTCATCTTGATGAATTAGGGTGGATATTTTGTTGTGAAACTCGTGTTTTTGTTGTTTCGAGGATTGAAGTGTTGTTGCTGATAGTTTTTGGAGAAAATGATGTTGGATTTTGTTTTGTGGTTTTTTGTTAAGGTGTGGAGAGCTGCTGAACTTCCGAAAAACGACAGATTTCAGTACACTCATTTTGCACACAAACTGAACAGCTTTGATACTGCGCCTAAGAAGCTGCTCCCATCGGATTCTCGTCTGCGTCCGGATCGGTTGGCTCTTGAGCAGCTCGACCTATCCAAAGCTGGTGCCGAGAAGTCCAGGTCTCTCTCTCTCTCTCTCTCTCTCTCTCTCTCTCGACAAAAGAGCCATAGTCACAAGCTTGGCCTCTGTCTCCCCTCAGCTCTTGATGGATTATGGTTTCGATTTTCAGGCTGGAGGAGAGGCAACGTGCTGAGAAGCGAAGGAGAGAGGCAAAGAAGGATGAGTTCAAGCCAAAGTGGTTTGAATTGACAGATGAGACTGCTTCGACTCCTTGGGGAGATTTGGAAGTTTACCGATACAACGGAATGTACACACAACATCGTGCTGAGGTGGACAATTCGGGCGTTGTTCAACCAACAAACAACACTTCCACGGAGTTCGATCCGTGGCAGTATCACGATGATTTGCCCACGACTTCTTAGACGATGAACATGTTACCATTATTTCTTTTTACTTTTGCATAAAGTTTTACTCTTCATTTGTTAAATTGTTTGAAATTTTTTAATGTTTCTCTTTTATTTTTATATTTAATCTAGAGTCCCATGTTTAATGTTTGATTGACATAGACATGTTATATTTTGATATTTATGTAACTCCTTCATATAATTTGTGATCCTTGACAATTCTTTGTTGTTTGAGTTGTGAATATATCAGATTTAAATTGATTTGGGATATATTGTTTGATGGTTTCTTTCTCCTTATATGCATGACCCTCAATCATGTCATCTTCACATAATTAATACACATAGATGATTGTTATATTTGTTTTAGACTAATTTTTATGTTTGTTTTAGCAAAAAAAAATCATTTGTTAAATTGTTGGAACACTATCACTCAATCTAAGTTATATTTTTTTTAGCACATTACATTTACCAAAAATTACAATTGACGGCACTTGAAAAAATTGTTAAAACAAGAAACAAAATCAAGAAAATAGGTAGGGATCGAAGAAGCTTAAATTCTTGATATTGACGATTGCTCCCACCTTTTTTCAATCACCAAACAACATGAAGGATGAAAATTATAAAATTGACGAGAATAAAAATCCCAAATTGTAGAATTTTGAGGCTTTTAAGGTGGAAACATGGTTATCACAATATAAAAGAATATATTCCATTGGAAAGTAAAAGGTGGACCTAACTTTATTTATACCAAGTGGATTAATGGTGGGTTTGTAATGTTTCTCAAAAGAAAATTCTGAGCACAGCCTATAGTTCTTCCTAGTAGAATATCACGAATTAAAAAAAAAAAAAAAAAAAAAAAAACTATAAACATGAAAAGTCCCAAAAAAATATGAACGCAAATATAGAAGAAATTGGGTGTTTTTTTATTTTTTATTTTAATAGTATAAAGGATGATCAATAATGGTTTTCTATTTCCCCTTCGAATTGACTCGGACCTCTGACTTTTTTGTTGGAATTAAGAGAAGCGTCTTAACAACTTAATTGTGCTTCATTGTCAAGAAATAGGGGATTACATATTAACGATTTTGTTATTCTTTCACGGTCACAAAATCGTACGATACCCAATTGAAATAGTCATGTCAAATATTCATCATGGCATGATATCACGATACGAACATAATACGAGAAACAAAGGGTAGTGACTCAGAGCACTCCCAATGGAGAACCGACTCTCTTCCAAAATTGGTGGCCTCATTTGGAGATAGCCCTTCTCCAAAATGATCCACAATGGTAGGGGCTCTCTCGGAGATCGAGAGTCGGCTCTCTTTATTTTTTTATTCTTTTTAATTCAGCAACATTTATTACAATTAAAAAAATATATACAACATGGCAGGCTTGCGCAGGGCTCGGCTCGCAAATACACACCCGAGCCCTGGGCTCGCGTGTAGAGAGAGAGCCACCGAAAGCGGAGCACATCATCGGCTGGGAGTGCTCTTAGCGGGGAGGTCTCTCGTATTTGGTTCGCTAGTTGATTAGGGTAGCGAAATAATACTAAAAAAATTCTCAACTTGAGAAAAAGAACAATTAGAACTATTTAGAAGTACAAGAACTAATGTTTGAAAAGAAGTACACAAAGTGGAGTACAACTTTCAATAATAGAAAGTAAAGATGAATTAAAAATAAGCTATTGTATGAAATACACCCACTAGTTCCCCTCTCCCACCTGAGATCCTTCTTATTTACTCGGGCTTTTCAGTATAATATAAAAAAAAAATTACCCATAAAAATGGAAATATAATTTAATATAATAGTACAAACATATAGTATATTATTGCATATAATAATATAGTTATAAGATTGGGAAAATGGTATGATTAGAGCAGGATTTAGGCATCGGAGCATGCAACCTCGTCCTAATTTCATAAATTTGTCCCTCATCCTCTCCACATATATGGAGCACCAAATCCCTATGCCTCACCGCGTTCGTCGGCACGTGGACTTCATCTCTTGCCTCCACGTGGCACCCCCTCAATGTTACCTAGAAACCATATACTCTTTCCATTAGTGTCTCAACCCTTTGAAATTTTTGTCCCAAATAAGTGTCCCATCACATATTTCTAGATGAAAATTAGCTTAAATTACCAAATATACCCCCATAATTATTACACATTTATTACTTTTTCAGTTTTCTATGCAATGATTAGGGGTAAACTAAGTAATTTCACATGGTCTATTAATTTGTGTAAAATAGTGGCTTGTGACACTTATTAAGGGACGGAGAAAGTATTTTTTATACTCTTTTTACTTTTTTTTTTTAACTTTTTATACACTAGTACTACTTTCATCCCAACATAATAGTCCCCATTTGACTAGCACATTGGCCAAGAAAAGTCAATAAAGTGATATGGTAGATGATTAAGTGTTAATAAACCCTAATATAATGAGCCCTAAAATGATAAAGTAGATAATTAAGTATTAATGGGCCCTGATTTTGAGAGAGAATATTACGAAGTACTATTTTTAGAAAGGAGACAAATATAATGAGATGGGCCAAAACGGAAATAGGGACTAATATAGCGGGATTGCGATAGTACTATTAATTTTTTTTTGAGAAGTTTAGTTTTAGCAAAAAAGAAAACAATTATTTAAAACACGAAATTTTGTTTCAGACTACAATTTGTCCTATTTTAGTTTTTAAAATTTGGTTCGAGTTTAAAATTTTGAATCGATACACGTCGTCATCCAAATGGTAAAGGGGCTTACTATTACCAAATACTCCCTCCATTTCACTTAACTATATACAATATCTAAAAGCTCATTTGTTGCAAAATATTATAAAATTGTCATTTTCCCTCCAAAAGCTACATAACTATATCCAAAAGATATAACATAAGTATTGATAGGTCAAAGTAATCTAATATCCCAAGGTTAATACAATGAATAAGATGAATACTAATTTTAGTATTTAAATTGGAGCCCAATATCTTATTTAAATTAAAATTCATATTAGGCATGAGTTGGATGTTTTTTTCCCTCTAAATGCATACATCCTTAATTATTATCACCAAATTTTCTATACGATTTTGCATAACATAAAATTATCTCTCAATGTGTCACTTTTCTTTGATTTTTTTGAATCATAACTATCTCATTTTAAAGTATTTTTTTTTCCTAACAAACACTATGATCAATCTTGTCCAAATTTTAATTTATTCTTCTAGAAAAACGTGTTACGTATTTGTTTTTTTTATTTTGTTCTATCATCACAGTTGTATATATTTTAGGTAGTTTTAATAGTGTTATATTACGTTTGCAAAAGATATACATGTACCGAAACAACCCAACTATATACATAATTTTGTTCGAGATTTATACATATATATTTCTTTTGAAAGAAATAGCTCCTACATATATTTATTTTATTTTATTTTAGTGTACAATAATCAAATTTGGATTGCATTCACTGAATCAAAAAAAAAAGAAAAGAAATTATTTTATAAACATAAACATGATACTTATTATTAGTGGTTCGTAGGTCGATAACTGGGTTTTACTCCTTTACAGTATGAGGAAAGATTAGAAAAACTTATAATTCTAAAATTCCAAAATTTGTTCTTTCACAAAATGTTAAGATCGAACACTCGCATTGCATATCACAATATTATATTTAAAACTTGAAAATTGCACGGCCCATTAATAAATTTAGATAATATTATATATATAGTAGGTTAATTGTGAACTATTAAATCTAAAAAACTCCATATTTCAAAAAATTTGTTTTTATCATTCAATATAATATATCTCATTTTATTATTCTAATTTTTCTTATAATCTTGATTGTTATATCATGTATGACCCGTACATCCCACGGGAGGAACACTAGCTAAATTAATAACACGTAGGTCCATACCATTTTCATTGTACTTCCTATACTACATTATGGTATATATATGGAGTAATATTCTAATGCGCACTCTGGTACCGTTAATGTGCTCATGAATGACGTAATAATAATATAAATGAAAAAAAACTTATAACAATTTTATAAAAACGAAATTAAACTCTACTTGAGAAAATTAAATTCTAACTGAAAAAATTGAGAAGTTGCACTGTCACATCAGCAGTGGACACATTAAGTGTGCACACGGTGAACCGTTGAGCGTTTCTGTATATATAAAAACATAACATACAAACTTATAATCTATTCTCATGTCCGGCTTATAATGAGACTTGTTAATATTATAATAGACTCGATTTAATAAAACTTGACTCATTATAAGCAGAATGTAGGAAGTATTATATATACGAAAGTAAAATAGTTTTATTCAAGAGTTTTTCCTCCAAAACTATTTTATCTATATTAATTTTTATTAATTAAAACTTAGGAGTTAGCAACAACTTAAAAAAAAATTTGAATTAATGAATTATGTCTACAACTTTTAAGAATGAATTACAACTTAAAAATTCTTATGAATAAATTTTTATGCTAAAAGTATTATTAGAATATATATATTTTTTCATATATTATATGTTTATAAATTATTTCTCCTGGTGCATCAAAATATTACAAAAAGTGTACATAGAGGAAACATAGAAAATGAAAAGAAAATGATGCCGGCTCATGTTTCCGGCGCTATGCAAACCAACGTTTTTCATGAAAATATGATTTCTTGTGTTTCACATAATGTAAAATAAAATAAAATAATGCAATTAACGGTTGAATCCGGTCACGTTGACAATGATATTTTCATCTCTCATTTTATTTGCTTCCACTTTTTCCATTTCTTTCTCTCTTTCGTTTCTTTATATGTTTTTTACCAGATCACCAAACATTGCAACTTCCTCTCTCTCTCTATCTCTCTCTCTCTCTCTCTCAAAAACAAGCTCACACACTCCTATGCATTCCTATGTTTCCCTCTCCCTCACAGCAATTCAATAGGGTTCAATTTTTCTGAGGTATGCTATAGTTCTTCCTCTGCACCTCCTCTGCTTTTGTTTTGCTGCACATACTATCTGCACTTCTTCAGCACCAATTCTGCACATATAATTGCATATCTCCCCATTTACGATTCTTTCAGATTTTTTTTATTTTTTTTGGATTTGCATGTATTTTAACTCCCCTCAAATATTCAACTCCCCTCAAATATTCAATCTTTTTGTTTTCTTGAACCAATTCAAAACTCTGCTTGATTACGCATATGAGTAGTTTATGGATTCTATTTTTTGCTTGGATTATTTAATCTCTCATTAGTTGGGATTGAAGCAATAATGGTAGTAGTTTGACTATTGAATTTCTTGCTACACATTATCTTGATTTTAGTTTGTAGAAAGAATGGATCCCTTTTTACATGGAATCTTGAAATCTAAGAGTGAGCTTGGATTGGAGAATCAATCCATGGATGGATATAGTAATGGGAAAATTGGGAATGGGCCTCGATTTGAGATTAGTTCCCCAAATCAAGAATTAGTGAATGAACATAGAAATCAAGATTTCCCATTTCAAGAACAGTGTGTTGGGGGTGTACATTTAGTCCTAGACCAGCCCTTTTCGAACGGGTCCCGTTTGAGCTCGTTCGTAAACATCGAGGATGATTGTGATTTCTCCGATGCTGTATTGAGATACATAGATCAGATTTTGATGGAGGAGGATATGGAGGAGAAGACTCACATGCTTCAAGAATCGTTGGATTTGGAGGCGAAGGAGAGGTCCTTCTACGAAGTTCTTGGGAAGAAGTACCCTCCTTCGCCTTCTCCGGTTCAAGAATCTGCAGTCGTTACTCAAGATTGTGGTGGAGATGATAACCATAACCCTTATATTAGTTGCTTTAATTCAACAACTAGTAGTAGTGATGGTAGTGGATACCTAATTGATATAGTCGATCCGAGTTGGAATATCAACACCCGAACAGATCATGATCCCTCATTCCCCGATTCTGCTGCATCCTGTAGCCGTGCTTCTAGATCATCGAACAATAGCTTGAACAATTTTGCAGACGGGTTTTCCGATTCCCCTATAAGTCCCCTTCAAATTCGAGATATGTATAACGAGAGCCAATTAGTCTTGAACTTCAGAAGAGGAGTCGTTGAAGCTAGCAAGTTCCTTCCTAATGGGAATAGCTTGTTAATAAATGCAAGTGTTAACACTTTAACCACTCAAGATCTTGAAAAAGGGGAGATTGATAGGTTTGAGGTGAGGAACGATTTGGAAAGGCAGCAGATACCTTCTACATCAAGGGGAAAGAAGAATCGTTCGGATATGGATTCAGAAGAAGAGAGAAGTAGCAAACTTCCGGCCATTTATGCAGAATCGGACTCCGATGTTCCAATGGAGGAATTTGATGATGTCCTTCTTAACACCATGGGAGAACGCGAGAAGAAATTCGCAGCTTTTCGAGAAAATTTGCAGAATGCTTCGGGTAAGAAAACTCAGCAAAATGGGCAACTGAGAAAAACGAGTGGGTCGAGAGGCCGTGGCAAAAAACAGAACAAGAAAAAGGAAGTGATAGATTTGAGAACCCTTTTGATCAACTGTGCACAAGCTGTAGCTGCCGATGATCGAAGAAGTGCGAGTGAAATACTTAAACAGATAAGGCAGCATGCTTCTCCCTATGGTGAAGGGAATTTGAGATTAGCTCATTATCTCGCGGATGGCCTCGAGGCTCGTCTTGCTGGAACCGGTAGCCAGATTCACAAAGCCCTCGTTAATAAGAAAACGACCGCATCCGATTTCTTGAAAGCTTACTACACTTACCTAGCCTCGTCTCCATTCAAGAAAATGTCGAATTTCACCTCAAACAAGACCATCATGCTTAAGTCGATGAAAGCTACACGAGTTCATGTTATAGATTTTGGAATCCTATATGGATTCCAATATCCTACTTTGATGCAACGTATAGCCGAAAGAGACGGTGGCCCCCCCAAGCTTCGCATCACGGGTATAGATTTCCCACAACCAGGCTTCCGACCTGCAGAGAAAATCGAGGAAACCGGTCGGAGATTGGCCCGTTATGCGAAAACGTTTAAGGTGCCATTTGAGTACAATGCTATAGCTAAGAAGTGGGAGAGCATCAAGGTGGAGGATCTTAAGCTTGAGGAGGGTGAATTTATCATAGTAAACTGTATGTATCGGGCCAAGAATTTACTCGATGAGACAGTGGTGGCCGAAAGTGCAAGAACTATGGTTCTTAACTTAGTTAGGAAGATAAATCCGAACTTTTTCATACATGGGATAGTGAATGGAGCTTATAGCGCACCATTTTTTGTGACTCGTTTTCGGGAGGTTTTGTTCCATTTTTCGGCTCTATTCGATATGTTGGAGTCGAACATACCTAGAGACAAGCCCGAAAGGATGTTGATTGAGAGAGACATTTTTGGGAGGGAAGCGTTGAACGTGATAGCTTGTGAGGGGTGGGAGAGAGTTGAAAGGCCTGAAACATACAAGCAGTGGCAAGTTCGACACCTGAGGGCGGGCTTCGAGCAAGTACCCCTCGAGAAATTCATCATGGATAGGGCAATCTATAAGGTGAGATCATTCTACCACAAAGATTTTGTGATTGATGAAGATAGTCACTGGATGTTAATGGGGTGGAAAGGGCGGATAATTTACGCTATATCATGTTGGAAGCCCGTTTGAGGGAAGATGACCATTTTAAATCTTGATCCTCGACTTGCAACATCAAGTGACTTCTTGAAGGTGCGCTCCGAGTAAATCCCGTTTCTCGTTTTCTTTTATCCTCAGCTCAATATTTGGATTGTGAACTGTATTTGTTTCTGCTGTATTGCAGGTCACTGATTTCATTCTTCCATTGATGACTTGCCAAGAAATGGATACTCTCTAACACTAAACTCTTGAACAGGTAACCTCAGAATGATAAGAAGCAATCTTAACTTGTTTATGATCATAAGAAATCAATATATGGATATTGTTTTGTTTGTTGATGCTGCACATTAAATCTGTGTAAAGTGATTACTCTGATATTTGTAAGAAGATTTCTTGTTTTCCATTTTTTGGTGTCATTTCAAGTTCTTGTCTATGTTTCTTGATTATCATCGTTGTAGCGTTCGTATCCGAGTCTTGAGTTGTCTGATAGACTTTGACCCGTCAAACAATCCGACACAAATTGCCCCCAATTCGTTCGAAAATGAACATATGGACATCAGTTCATTTGGAGGGCTATTTTTTATTTGATTATAAATTTAATTTTAAATAATTGTGGACCTTAAGACTAAAATAATTGGAACAAGTTGAAACACTCGTTTTCTCTAAATCATTCATCATAGGTTGAAGGAAACGCAGCACTTAAAAGAAATTCAAATTGACAATGGTAGGGCCTATGAGAAAGAGACACTTGGCACTTGTTTTTTAAGTATAAAATCATGTTTTGGTTGGTGGAAAGACATAAGGTACTCCAATTTAATACTTTGTAGTGTACTAAAATAAAATCATATGTAAAATAGCTTGTCATAAACGATTTGGACCTTTTCTTGCAGCAAATCATATTATCTTGCCCTTTTATTTTACATTATAAACATGATAGCCGTTATTTCTAAGGTAAAGACGTTATTGCACTTGAAGTGGGATTCACTTTTCTTTCTTTAATTTCCTTAAATTCGAATCGCAGGAATAATAAAGGATGAACTTTACCCTCGAAGGAATATTTATAAACAAGTGTTTTACTAATAGATTGAAAGAACAAAAAAAGTTATGGGATATTTGGAAATTTTTTTTGTATGATGAAAGTCGTCGGTTATAAATTAGAATGAAAGGTGATGAAGAAAATCATGTAGTGGGTATCATGATAGTAGTTGGGATTCATTCTAAGACTTTAAGTTGCTTTTGCTAAATTATTTTTGAAATCTATGAATATGAATAAGGCTAAAACAACAATTCATATATATGAATATATATACAAATTGCATCAATCTTCATGATATTTTTTCTTTGAATTTAACACACGTCCTCAAACGACTGAACAATTGAGTCGTATTTCGTTGTCAATACATATATTGCATCATTGATGAGACAACATATATACTCTGGCCACTAGCCACTCAAAAGTTGAAAGTAAACATCTAAACCATATTTAAAGAAAAAGGAACGACATCAAAAGGGCACCAAAGTTATCAAATAAAACACTAATATTAGGTCGGTACCTAAATTCTCCATCATATGTGATTATTTTTTGTTACATTTGATTAAATGATACCTTAGTTATATCTACCAATGAAAGAGAATTCTAGTTGTGGTATCTACACCCAAAATTCAAAAAATAATAAATTAAATCTAAAGTGGATAATTCAAAGTTCAAACACAGATTGGCTAAGCTTTCTTTATCACAGAGTCAAAAGCCAGGTCGAACGCAGATTGGCCAATTGTTTGAGCCTCAATTATGTGGGCCCAACATATTTAATTAATCACTTTCAATAATAATGAATATTATAATTATAACTATAATACTAAGAAACAGGCAACAAATAGGAATCCTGGGATTCGACAACATTTCAAAGTGACTAAAATTAAATATATTTTGCCACAGATATAGTGGTCAGCCATGATTTATACGACAGCGATATAGCACCAATCACATATTTAATTCACCTTATATAATACTACTAGTATTTAATTAACCAAATAAACTAGTGGCTATTAGAATTACAACAATGCTAATGTTCCAAACTTATGGGCTAATTTCATATCCCACGTGAAAACTGAGATATTTTTATCTTGAGCTGGTGTTTCAACTCAAGATGTTGATTTATTAGGCTGAAATAAAGCATTTTTTTTTATAAGGAAATAAAGTAATTAAATCCTAGAAATGTTAGTTTTGTGGATATAGCTGGGAACTATCTGTCTGTACATAAATAAGACGAATATTTGAATAAGTCAGAGCTAGAGCTAGGGATGTAAATGAGCCAAGCTACTCGTGAGCTATTCAAAACTCAGCTCGATAGAAGTTAATTCAACATTATTCATTAAAGCTCGTCAATTAAACAAACCAAGCTTCAGCATGAGAGTATTCGGTCGTTAGCTCGTGAACACGCTCGTTAACTGATTTAATATGAAAATATAAAATTATAAGTAAGTTACAACTTGTATTATATACTCCGTACTATGATTAATATAAGTATCTAATTAACTCTATTTAATATAAAAAAATGATTAATACAATCTTATTAATGTGAAAAATCACAAAATTAGAAGTAAATAGTAAACTCATGAGGCTCTGAGTATTCGGTGAACAAAGTTCGAGACTCAACTCAATAATAAATGGGCCAACCTTGAGCACGACAGTATTCGACTCGGCTCGGCTCGGCTCGGCTCGTTTACACCCTACTCAAAAGTTAGTTTGATATTCAAGAATTTTCATCTCAGATCAAACACATGCTGCAGTCGTATAAGCGAAAGAAATCGAACACATTTCGATCAAAATGTTTGGTTCACATGGTTTTTCGTCCCGCTAATGTTTAATCGAAAAGCACAAAATCGAAATGGGATATAGATGCGAAATGAAGAGAATTTTAAATACGATAGATCAGGCATGATTATAGAAGGTTAAACTTACATGTGTTGGTAGTAGTGTAGAAGAATAGATGAATATCCAGCTCTTATTAAATCCGAGTGAAGGTGAAAGAGACGGCCCCCAGTTGCTACTGGGTACCGATGATGTTTAGTAATCAGAAACGAGACGTGGCTTGAGAAAATAGGGCCTTGAAATCCTTGGTTGGTGTACCGGATCCCTCAGGCTTGGAAGCGAGGTCAAGTGCTTTGAATTTCGCCTCCTCAACGTTTAGTGCCTGATAAATTAACATCTTTATGAAAAGCTAAGGAAAAAGAAAGTAAACAAAAGATTAAAAATACAGTAGCTGAAGGCATTACCTGAATGCAGGTTTCTGCAACATCAGCCCTCGCGATTGTCCTTGTATCTGTCTCAAGAAGTTCATCATCCTTTCCGACGAGTAGCTCTCTTATACCACCATCTTTATCTTGCAAGCCTCCAGCCCTAGACAAAGAAGATTGAAAATATGAAGAGTAACAACAAGAATACAAGATAATTATGACTTAAAAATGTTATTAATCAAGAAGGCAACCCAATGTAATACTGATTGAACTAAGCATTGCTGCATGCAATTGCAACGTGAATATTTTCTAGGCACAGAAAGAAAAACTAAGCCATACCGAATAATGGTGTATGGTATTCCCGAATCAGCCAGATATTGTTCGGCCTTTCTCTTCCAAACCTGCAATCCAAATAGCAATGGTAAAACACGAAATCATCCAACCTAGGAGAGACCAGTTACTGATATTGAATCGTGCAGCATGCCATTTTTGGAGTTCAAAACTGAAAGACCATAATGCTTTATAGTGTAATCCGATTAAAATAAGACGTCCACCATTAGGAACAAATGAACTATGAGCAGCCTAGACCTCAATCTCTTGAGAATGAAGAAACCAGTAAAGCGGAAAAAAGTGAAGCTGATCAGGTTGCAAGTTCAGGGAACAAACCAAGATATTTCCATTTCCTATGCTATTTAGAGGGTGATTCAGATCCGTTCCTCCCATTGATCCAACCAACACAATCTGCTTCACTCCAGCAGCTTTAGCTGTTCAGCAGATTACATCCTTTTGAGAAATACAGTAAGATACAGTTAACTAAAGAAATGAAGCATTAGTTTTGAGCACCAGCATCTATTTGGTTCTTTTGCCCAATCCAGTCGACCTAGAATAGAACAAATAAAGTCAGTTCTTCAGCAGTAGAGACTGAAGCACTAAATTTAAGCTATCTAGCAACAGGTGAAGACAGAAACCTGTTCAGGGAATGCTCCCTCTTCAAAATAGAATTCTGGCCTTCCACCTTGAGAGGGGTCGAAGCCAGGTTTCATCTTTGGAACGGCACTAGTGAGTATTATAAGAGCGTCGATACCTTGAATAGCTGGAAATATGCTATCAGCATCCCTTATATCTCCAACATAAACATCATCTTCACCACCAATTTTCTCCTTGCTTTCAGGGGTTCGTACCAAACCCCTGGCAGTATACTGGTCTACCCTCTCCTTTAGTTTCTTGTAAACAATTTGGCCTTCAACCAGACATCGATCGAGTCAGAGGAAACAATTGTGAAAACGTAACTTCCTAAATCAGTACAGATAACCGGCAAACCTAAATATGGAAACTAAAACCAACTAAGCAAGAACATCAAGCAAAATGAAGGATGGAGAATAACTACCTGAATTCCTGGGGAAATTTGAAGTGTTCTGAAATCTTAACTCCATCTATACATTAATGGCATGTGATGAAGAAAACCTTGTTAATTGAATTACATTTTGTTCAATGCCGTTCCCATTATGAAGCGCATGTACAGAGCTAAATCAAGGAGCGGATCATGGTTTTGTTTAATTTAATCCTATGTTCTTACATTTGAATTGCAAATTCCATTAGATTTCCTAATAATAATTCATCTCTAAAGCCTACATTTCCACGAGCTGAACAGAGCAACAAAGTTTTCCTCACAATTTTGAAACAATAACCCGCGAAACCCCCAAAACCCTCACAGAACCTAACATTCATCACAAAAGCAAACACTCAAACCAAAATAACGATGCAAACAAGCAAATTCAAAATCACGCAAGCAATTTCCAATGCAGAATCGTGTAGAGGAAGTTTATCTTTTACCAGTTCTACCACCGGCGCCGGTGACGAGAACAGTGCTCTTACTTGAGCTGGACATCGCCAGCACCGAAATTCTCCGACTGACCGTCGCTCTTCGCTGCTGGGAAAATCGGAATGCAGCGGAATTGGGGATTTCCGGAAAAGCAACTCTAGAAATGGGAAATTTGTCGATAGAACTTAAGCTCCAGCATTTGTGAGAGGCAGTTGGGGTAACGGCGACACGTGCCATAGCTGCTACTTCTCCGGATAAAGGCTAGTAGTGAGGATTCCTGCCCATGCGGCGGCGGCGGCGGCCGAGTTGGAGGTGGATTGCGGCGGCGCTACTGATTCTCTTATCCGTTTCTAAACAGTCATCTTATCTGAATGACTACGAGATTTATTTTAGTCAAGTCAGTACGTACATTATTAGTATTTCTTATTCTCGAAAAATTTATATACTCCTATCTTTTTTTTTTTTTGAAATACGGAGTAGTAAGTTTTATCCAAAATGCACAAATAATGGTTATGCATTTGTATATTCATTATCGAATATAGTTCTATAGAGAACACATGTTGTGAAAATTATGTAATCATGACAACATAACTTTTCGGTCTTGATTCTTTAGTATGTAAATCAAAGTCTGTATATGTGTAAAAGAACATCATATCAAACAAGTATGGTTTCATAGAACTATACTCATACTCCCCCTCTTTCATTTTTTATTTATTTTGAAAAGTTAGAAAACAAACCACTAAAAACATGCGAGTATAAAGAATACTCAAAATCATTATAAATTTCAAACATACCACTACAAAGTAAAAAAAGACCTGTCTCACATCAACAATGACGGAGTGTACGTAAAAGGACTGGAACACCAATTATGCAAGGTAAACCCCACCGAAAGAAGAGAAAGTAGCTCGAATCCACTTCCAAGAACTTCTATCCATGACATTTTCCAAATCTACTTTAACCCCTTTAAAAATAACATCATTCTTCCTAGTTTTCCAAATGCTCTAACAGAAGCATTGTCAAATACTAACTCCGTCCCACATATCCGTGTGGGGAGAAAAGTGACACACGTTTTAGGAAAAAAGTAGGTGGAAAGTAGAAAAATTAAAAAAAAAAAGTGAGAAAAATAGGGAGAAAGTGAGGAAAGTAGGTAGACTATTAGAGTATCGTGAGTTCTAGTCAACCAACGCACAATCTCCAAATATCATAAGAAATGTTGCATGAATACAATATATGGTCCTCCACTTAGTATGAGCAAAAGATGCAAATTTTATCTCGTTCATCAAGATCAATACCGCTTTTAATCAAGTTGTCTCTAGTTGAAACTCTATTTTGAAACGCTTTCCAAAAAAATGAAAGCGAACAAGCTAGACATTTTTCATGTGTATTTTCTAACTTAATGTCACTATTTTTGGATTGTGATGAGTTGTTTGTAATCTACACTAAAATATAAGAACGTTCACACACATGAATAGCATGCGATATGGTTCTATCAATAAATTGTATAATAAAGCTCGTTAGCTTCGCATTCATTACGTGTCATGAGTTGATTATAAAAGAAAATGTAAATTGACAAATAATGTGAAATTATACGGTAAACAGCATATATCACTCTTTAAGTAACCAAAATAGTCTTTGACCATTTAATTTAGAGTCAAAAAATAAAACACTCACTTTAAGATAAAAAAATCAAAATTAGGTATGAAATATGAAAAACACAAAAACTACCCAATTTATTGAAAATGAGACTAAAATGCTCTTACTTTGAGTACATTGCCACTCTCTCCCCTTCCCTCTCTCCCAACCCAGCCCAGCCCCAACCCGGTTCAGCCCGACCCGGTCAGCAGGCCCAACCCGACAGCCCAAAAAAATTTCCTTTTTTTTTCTTTTTTTTTTTCCTGAAATGTGCAAGTACACAGTACGTTTTTGATCATTTAGTATTGTTTACCCGATAAGTGGTAAACGAATAATATCTATTTGTAACTGCATTACGCAATACGTTTATATTCTATTAGTACTATTTACTGGTAAGTGGTAAGTGATAAATGGATAATATCAAATTGTAACTGATTACGCAGTACGTTTATGTTCTGTTAGTACTGTTTACCGGGCGGGTCGGGCCGACATGCCGGGGTAGAGCGAGCCGGGCCGGGCCGGACCGGCCCAGTCCGGGTGGGTCGAACTGGGATGGGCTGGGCTGGGCTGGGCTGCTACCAACCCTAGGGGGAGGGAGGGACATTTTTGTCCTCCAAACCAAAAGATGGGTATTTTTTGTGTAATTTATATTCCGTACCTAAAATTGATTTTATAAAGTAAAAGTGGGTAAAAAGGTGTATTTTCTCTTTAATTTATCTATGAATATGATTTAATCCTACAAATTTACGTGACGTGTCAATTTCACAATCCCACAATTTTCAAAAGTGACAAGAGATTATCGACATCACTCATGTCCTAAATCAGAAAAAAATGGGGACCCACTCATCACTCCCATTACATTTTCAGATTTTAATTTTTGTAATAATTGAATGTTAAAATGGTTTTTAAATCTCACATTAAATTTTAATTTTTGTAAAGAATGTTAAAATGGCCTTTTGTAATGACGAGGGCTTTCTCTCGGCGTATGTTAGTGGGACGCTAACTTGTGCCTTCGAAGCTTGATTTTCATGGCGAAAGGAGGAGGACGACCGAAGGGAAGGCCGTGGAAGGTGGATCTATCTGTGCAATCCCGTCCTGAGTCAACACTGATTCAATTTATGGAGGGGGAAAGCTCGAATATGACTGGAAAACGAGAATCACCTTTGCCGGTGCCAATAACGGCGGAAGTGCTTAAACAACAAATTGAGCAGGAATTACAAGCATCTGTGCTAAAGCAATGTGAGAAACTAACAAATGAAGGGAAAAAAGAAGTGGAAGTGTTGCAAGTTGAAGAAGGGAATGACGTTTGGCTATGTTGCTCCAATTCTCAAATAAGGTATACCTACTGCCCAATTATGTGTATCTGAGCTTGAGAAAGAAGCTGAAAAATGGAAATATGTTGTTATCTCAAAGGTTTTCTCCAAAATGAGTGTGGAATAACTGGAAATATTGAAATATTTTATCATAATGAAGGTTATTTCTTGATACGGTTTGAATCGAATGTTGAGAAGGATAAAATGCTTTTTGAAGGTCCATATATGATTGCAAGTAGAGCGATTATAATAAAAGAGTGGGTGGCTGACTTCTGTTTTGAGAAAGAGGTGTTGAGGGAGATACCACTATGGTTAAGATTACCAAAACTCCCTCTGAATTGCTGGAGTGTAGACTCTCTTAGTAGGATTGATAGTGTGTTGGGTACACCAATCTGTGCAGATGAATATACCTCCCAAAAGCAGAGGATCTCTTATGCTAGATTGTTGGTAGAGGTGGATATCACAAAACCATTGATTTACAAAGTCCAGATTGAAGGGGAGAATGACAGAATGGTGGAGCAACAAGTGTATGATGAGTGAGTTCCAATATTTTGCCAAAAATGTCATAAGGTAGGGCACATATGTAAGGAAAAAAAGGATCTAATTGTGCAAGGTCAGAGGTAGCAACAACGAAAGCCAAAAGATAAGGGTAAGGAAGTGATAGTGGAGGTTGAACCAGTGCATGAAGTGTGGTATCAACCTAAGGAAACAATTACACCATCTAAGTGCCAACTAGTAATTCCTATAAAGAACTGGGTTCCAAGATAGTAACAGAGGGCGGGGACCTTTTCCCCACTAGTGGGACATGAAGTTTATGATATGGAATGTGAGAGGCTGCAACAAACCATTTAAGCAGAGAGAAATTAAGGTTTCTCTGCAAAAAAAATAAGGTTGATGTTGCAGTGCTCTTAGAGACAAGGGTGAAAAAGAAAAAGCACAAAAAATAGTAAGGACAATTTGTAGGGGATGGGAGTGTATTAATAACTATGAATCTGCTAGAAATGGGAGGATTTGGGTTGCTTGGAACCCTAAATCTGTTCAGATTCAGTTTGTTGAGGAGCATGAACAGGCTCTCCACTGTGAAATACTTGATGTGTACACTAGAAAGACTCAACAATTACTAGCTATTTATGCTTTGAATAGTGATGATTAGAGGAAACATCTTTGGGAGTTTGTGAATAGGAAGATACAACAAATTCATTCACCACTTTAGATGGGAGGGGATTTCAATGCTATATTATCTAGTGATGACAGATTTCAAGGTAACCCAGTCCTCAGCTGATATTGAGGATTTTATGAATTGTATTCAGGAATGTGAATTGCAGGAAATTAGAGCAGTGGAGGCACAATATACCTAGACAAATAACCAAGAGGGTGCCCACAGAGTTTGCTCAAATATTGACACGTGTTCTGCAAATGTATCTTGGTTAACTGAATTTTCTAATACTGTTGTTGAACGACTTGATAAAGGGGTATCTGATCATTGTCCTCAGATGTTAGGATTTGAGAATAACAATCATAAGACATGCCTTTTTAAGTTCTACAATGTGTTGGCAGATCATGAGCACTTTGAACAGCTCATTAGGGATAATTGGGGAGGTAATAGATCCCAAAACAAACTGAGAGATGTCTAGAATAAGTGCTTCAAGTTGAAGTCTCCTCTTAAAGAGTTAAACTCTAAATGGTTTGTGAAGACTACTGACAGCCTTGCTGGAATCAGGCAACAGTTGCAAGTGGTTCAGAATAATCTTATGAAAAGGAATACTCATGAACTCATTCTTGAAGAGAAGCAGTTACTGTCTGAGTTGGAAAAATGGAATAATATAGAGGAACAAATCTGGCAACAGAAATCTAGAATTGACTGGTTAAAATTGGGGGATTCAAACACAAAGTTCATCCATGCATATGTTAAAGTAAGACAAACGGCCAATGCTATCAATAGATTGGTGAGAGCTGATGGGACAATTTGCTTAGGGCAAGAGCAGATTAAACAAGAGATCAAGAATTTTTACATTAATCTTATGGGGACAGCTACTGCAGAGCTGATAATGGTGGATAAAATGGTTATGAAAAGAGGGCCAAGGCTAAATGCTAAACAACAGGTTTTCTTAAATGCTGAATGCACAGATATAGAAGTAAAATAAGCTTTGTTTAGTATGGATTCGAATAAAGCACCTGGCATTGATGGTTTTAATGTGTACTTCTTCAAGAAGAGCTAGCCTATTATAGGAAGGGAAGTGGTCCAGGCAGTACAACAGTTCTTCCAGTATGGTGACCTATCTAATGAAATAATTGTAGCTCTGATTACTTTGATTCCAAAAACTGTCAATGCAAGCTCTATCAAAGAGTTTCGACCTATAGTATGTTGTTCTGTTCTTTATAAGATCATATCCAAGATTCTTGCTAATAGGATGAAGAGTGTTCTGGATACTGTGATTGGTGAAAGCCAATCAGCTTTTATTCAAGGAAGGCTTATTTTTGATAATATACTCCTCAATCATGAGCTAATCAGAGGTTACAGTAGGAAGCAGGTTTCCCCTAGGTGTATGATAAAGGTAGATATTCAAAAAGCCTATGATTATGTTAAATGACCTTTCTTGAAGCAGATGTTAATTGAGTTGGGTTTTCCTCATAGATATGTGCAATGGGTTATGATATGCTTAACCATTGTGGTTTATGCTATTAATGTTAATGGGGAGATCACAGAACCCTTTGAAGCAAGAAAGGGGATTAGGCAGGGTGATCCTATCTCTCCTTATCTCTTTGTTATATGCATGGAATATTTGAATAGATGTCAGATGAATTTGCAGTAGAATACATTATTTCATTATCATCCAAAGTGTAAAAAAGTTCGGCTAGTTCATGTGTGCTTTGCTGATGATCTTCTACTGTTTACTCGAGGGGATTCTAGTTATGTACAACAAGTAATGCTAGTGCTTGATAAATTTACAGCTGCCTTTGGCCCACAAGCAAATCAGCTCAAAAGCTATATTTATTTTGGTGGAGTTGCGGAAGGGGTTAAGCAAGATATATTGAATTTGACTGGGATGAGTGAGGGCCAGCTCCCTTTTTAATACTTGGGGGTGTCTCTCTCTTCTAAGAAGCCGTCTGTTATGCAATGTTAGCCTTTGATTTAGAAAATTCTTCATGGAATCAATTGTTGAGTCATTAAATTCCTTTCTTATGCAGGGAGAATTCAACTAATCAGATCTTTCATCTTTGGCATTCAAGTGTACTGGAGTCAGATCTTTATATTGCCTCAAAGAGTGTATTGGTTCAGACTACCTGCCGGGTTTTTTTGTGGACTAGGAAGGCTGAGATGTCTAGAAGAGCACTAGTAGCATGGGACAAGGAATGCTCCCTCAGTATGCTGGTGGTTTGAATATTATGAATTTGAAGATAGGGAATAGAGCTGCAATCTGTAAACATTTATGGAACTAGCAGTGATTACGTGCGTTGCATGTATAATCTCTTATATATTTAGCATATTTATTTTTCTTTTTATAAAAAATATGAGAAGGTCTCACACAAAACTTCCTAGAAACATAAATTTACACCATTTTTCATTACTTACCTTATTTATATAATTTTATCTACTTTAACATCTATAATATGTCAAATTGTTAATATACGTGTGATTCCTATTATAGTAGCATAATGTACCGTGAAAGAATAGAAAGACTCACTTCATATATTAAAGATATATCTATATCACACATACTTGAAGTTGTATAAACATTAAGTACATTATATTTTCAAGTTATTATATAAACTATCTTAAATTCCAAGTTATTATATTTTCTTATAATAACATCTAAACTTAAAATCTATTAATGTATAAATTTTTTTACGATTACTGTAATATTGTATTTTATTTTAATGTATTTGGGTGTATTTTGACCAAATAAGTATTTTTACAAGAAAAATATGATATACTGCTTTGGACGTTAATTTGATCACTATGGTTTTAAAAATTAATAGAACATTTATAAGAAAATATAATATGATAAGGTGATGATCTTATGGACTCGTCAATTGCATTCAATTCCGAAAGAAAATAATAGGATAATGAATTATTTGAAAAAGAATTAGAATGTACATGGACTTGTTGACATTTAATGAAAAACTGGGAACACAAATTTTGTAAGTCTCATATGCTATGGCATTTAGCATAATTAAAATTATATTGAACTCCCTATGTCTCGTCGAAAATGAGGCATTTTAATAAAATATACCTTACATATGAATAAACAATGTCTCAGTTTCAGCGAGACGGATGAAGTATCTACTAATGCTCTCCTAAAATTAAAACATATATATGTAATCCATACATCTCGAACTTTGAGGAATAGTTATTGATATCCCCATTTAAAATTATAACTGCAACATGAGTTCTTTATAGATATATATTAAAATTTTAAATTTAATATGCTAAAACAATTATTATTTTTATAATATAATTTGATATTTGAAATTTGATTTAACTTACCTCATTTTTCATCATTATTAATTTTTTTTAATCCTTATGATTATAAGTTATTCCCACAAGCTATTTCTTATCCAAGTAGTAAAGCTTTCAGTTGTATTGAAAACATTCTTTGATTAATTTGTAAAGTTCTTATTATTATTTGTGTAAAATCGGTCAATATACTTCTAAATTTATATTTAACACAAATAATTAAAGGATATTAAGAAGATTGAAATCTTATTCTATGGAAACAATCCAATTTGTCTTATTTATATCATTTAGTCAGAAACCATAATCCCTATTTCTCGCCTCTCCAAATGGATTGAGAAGGTTTTGTGACGCACGCAATCCTCATAAAAATGATGAGTTTTTCTTCTGAAAAAGAGGATCCAATTTTGAAGTAATTAATTCTTTTACTTCAAATGAGTGGATATTGTAATAGGTATAATATCCATAATAATAATTTATATATTCTATGTCTCTCAACTAAATGAGTATGAATTATGATATCTCGTTCTAATAATATATTGTTATCACCCCTTCATCCCATATAGTTACAACTATAGTATCTCGTTTTGCATAGGCCGTGATCTAAGTTCACTTTTTTGAAATACAAAGCTAAACATCATCCATCGATCAAACCATAATTCTTCAATCTCCGAAATATTTTAGCATATGGATTGACCTATGAGTTGTTATGAGATTCTTTACAACTTCTTCTGATATCATTCGGTTTTAACCTCACTAAAATGGATCAAATTGAAAGCAGACTTTAATGTTATATTACAACTTATTATGATTTATTGTGAAAACTTATTACGATTATTATTGTATCATAATGCTTTTTTTCAAAAATTAATTTTAAGAATAAAGGCCATGGATCCGGATCCAGACTTATAGACCCTCGGATCCGTTAGATCTGGACATTAATCTCATTTTTTGACCCGACGGATTTGAATCAAAGAAAATTATAGATCTAGATATGGAGTAAGCCAGATCCGGTGCATATCCGGCCCATTGCCATATCTAAGTTCAAGTTGTACCTTACCTAATTGATATATAAAAATTTAATAAGGAAAAAATTATTCAATTTCTTGGTACCGTATCTTTTTCTAAAATTTTTTTGAATGTTTTGAAGAGATCTAAAGATCAAGCATCATCAAGATTAATTCACATTGTATACCCTCCTCAAATTCTAAGAATGTTTACGAAATAGTTTCTACGACAAGTCATCTTCGACTTTATGAATAAAATAGCTCAAACTTTTGACAAGAGTACACTATCTGGCTCACCTAAACAAAGGTACAACAATTACCCTTATTTGTTTCTCCACAATCCACACGACTTTTTTATAAATGTGTATTATGTTTATCATATGTATGGTGATTAAAATTTTAAGCTAAATGCATGCACACTATGAAGAATCTTATTAGTGCTTTATCGGTAATTATCACATGCCATAACATATAGTCCTATATATTTTTTCTTTTCGTTAATTTAGTTGTAGAGTTCAACTCAAACTCAATAAACTTTAATACTATATACATGTTGCTCTATAATTCTTATCCTAATCCTAAAAAATAATAACGATGCAAATATATATTAATGCATCTATAATATTGATTGATGCTATAAGAATATACTATAATAGATATACTTATTTATAAATTGAATATAAGGGTATAATGGGTAATTTAAATTTTATAAACAAGATACTTTTTGTAATAGTACAGATTTGAATAAAAAAAGGATAGAATATGGGTTCGATGGGTGCATGGTTACAGAGACGGAGCTAGGGGGGGACAGGTGGTGGCGGTCGCCCCCCCCAAATTTTGAAATTTTTTTACCAACATATATACATTTTATATCTATATATACCATTATGTATGTATATAATTCTTATATATGTTCTCTTTTTTTTTAAAGATTCCTATATGTTCTAGTTAACCTATAATAATATACACTAATTTATTTTATGTCCAATTTTGTTGGGCCTATAATATATGAGCTCATTCACTAAACGTAATAACTTAATCAAAATGCCTACCAATTAGGATTAGACGTGTGGGGTGTAGAAAATCGAAATAACTTAATCAAGATAATTTGTTCTTATATTTTGTAATGAATGTTATGCAGAAAATCTATCAGTTTTATTTGAATTTTTTTTATCAATGCATTAATATCACTATATTTTATCACTTTTAATAACTTGGGAGTTGTTTGTGTATCAAAATGAACCATACCCATACCATCTGTTTGGTATATCAGTACATGGGTATGAAAGTGATATCTTTGATATACTCATATCACAATTTTTAATATCTCTCATATATCAATATTTACACAGGTATCACTCATTTCTCTTTTTCATCCCACATCAAAAGCCTCAAATTTCAACCTGAAAATTTCCTAGAAATGTCTCGTCCCTTTCTCATACTTATACCTAATATATGATACTCATACCTCTATTTGATATTTGATATACTTAGTATATGGATACCTAACGACCCCTTAGATATTTGAAAAATTCGCCACCCCTACGTAAAATTCCTGGCTCCGTCCCTGCATGGTTACTACATCAAGCAGAAGGATGTCTATGAAATGAACATGCCTAAACAATACTCATGGGTGATTAAGAAGATAATTGGAGTTAGAGATCATCTGAAACAGCTACAGAATGGTAAAGAATGGATTCAACAAGCTTCCTTTTCAATCAAATTGATGTATCAGGCTTTCTTGGGGACCCCTCTAAAGGTGCCTTGGGCAAAAATGATTTGCCAAAATGCTGCACCTTCCAAGTGCATTTTCATTATGTGGCTGTTGCTGCATGACTGTGTTGTTTCTGTAGGAATGAGGAGGAGACCATGAACCATCTTTTCTTTGCTTGTGAAATAATTCAAGGTATATGGAGGCTGATTATGAACTGGTGTGGGATACAAAGGAATCCTGGGAGATGGAGTGATGAGAAAGGTTTCCTAATTACTCAGTGCAAGACTAATAGTGAGAAACAGAGGCTGTATAGATGTGTTCTAACAATACTAGTTTATCACATATGGAGAGAGCAAAATATGAGGAGAAGGCAGGGACATGTGAAGTCTGGGGAGGATATTGCAAGGCAGATCAAGATCATGCTAGCTTGGTGCTGCCAAAAGGATAAGAAACTTATTCGATTTTGTTTTATGGATTAAATCTTTGTAGGCTATTGCAGTTATGTATATGGTAGAAGTGTTTTAACAGATTTTGAGGGTCTTGTATAGTTACTGTTTGGTTGAAGGTTATAAAATCTGGTTTATACCAAAAAAAAAAAAAGGCTTTTAAATCTTACTTATTAATGTGAATAGATATTAAAATGAAATGTATATTAAAATAGATTTTGGTTAACTTTTAAAATTGAAAGAGAATAATAAATATGGAGTCCACATCAAAAATTGATTAAACAGATTTATCGTGAACAACCAAAAAAGAAATATTTAGTACATATATTATGGACAAAGATAGTATTTATTGAAATTGTATATGTGATTACTAAGAGCACTCCCAATGGGGTGGGATCGCAGCCCACCTCCGCCGTGGAGCGCTCCCGAGCCGATCCCTACCCCCATTGACGCTCTCAAGTTCGCAGGAGAGGAGCGCATATGCGCACCCTCACCGATAGCCACCTCTTGACGTCATTATGACGTCAGTAGTGTTATTTATTTAAAAAATAATTATAATAATAATAATCATTTTTCAACGGAAAAAATACAAAAAATTTAAAAATTCAAAAGTGCCGTTGGTAACCAACGGCTAATCCCCTTCCCCATCTGTAAATTCACCTTCAAAATCACACTTCTTCCACACTAAAAAATCCCTTATTCATTCAATTCTCACTCAAATTTACTCATTTTCTCCACATTTCATTCCAATTTTTTCACCAAAAAAAATTATATCTTCATCATCAACTTCATCAAACTCTTCAAGCTCTTCTAACGACGTGGCAATGCTCTACCAACAACTCCAACAAGAGTACCGACTACCAATTTCTTCAAAAAAATGGAGGAAGCACAAAAGAAGAAGAAAGAGGCCCAATAGCCGAAGTGGCGAAGACAAGTTCAATACAAGCAATACATTGATTGAGATCGAGCAAGCGGTGACAAATAACTGTTCAACGACTACTTTGCCGAGCATCCGGTCTACAACGCAACCATGTTTCGCCGCCGTTTTGCATGTCGAAGCAGTTGTTCATGCGAATCGTGCAAGTTTTGGAAACTCGCGACCTTTATTTCCAGCAACGATAAGATGCTATGGGGAAGGATGGTTTCACAACCATTCAGAAGTGCACCGCCACTCTACGGTAACTCGGGCAAGGCGGTTCGGTGGACCACCTTGACGAAAACTTGCGTATGGCAGAGACAATTGCGATAGAAGCACTAAAACAGTTATGTCGATCAATTGTTAAAATATTTTGAGGCCAGTACTTGAGGAAGCCCATTCTTTCTGACTGTGCTTGGGTGTTGGACATGCACGAGTGCCGTCATGGATTTCCAGGAATACTAGGAAGCATCGACTGCATGCGCTGGGCTTGGAGACAATGCCCGAAGGCGTGGAAGGCTCAATATACTCGCGGAGATAAGGACCCGATGATCATCCTTGAAGCAGTCGCTATGCACGATCTATGGATTTGGCACACTTTTTTGGAGTGGCGGACTCCAACAATGACATCAACGTCCTCCACCAATCCGATGTTTTCAGCGACGTTGTGAATGGGATTGCGCCTGGGATTAACTTGGGATTGCGCCTGGGATTAACTTCACAGCCAACGGTCAAGCATACAACATGGGCTACTACCTCGCCGCGGGATATACCCGAAGTGGCCTACATTCATCTCTAGCCCAACAGCAGCAGTGGACCCAAAAATTTCACATTTCAAGGTGAAGCAAGAATCGGCTCGCAAAGACGTTGAAAGAGCCTTCAGAGTCCTTCAAATGCTTTGGGGAATTATCCAAGGTCCGTCCGTGATACTATGCAAGATGTTATGTATGATTGCATAATTTTGCATAACATGATAATCGAGAACGAATGAGCTTCTGCAACGGATTGGGCTCCCTTGGAGGATGAGGCTTCAAGCTCTACACGTCCTAGGAATGGAGTAGTACAACGAGGAGCTCCAGATTCGTTCCGGGCTTACATTGAACGCATGTGCAGTCTTCGTGACTCGAACCGTTACAGACTACTAATTGGAGATTTGATTGAAGAATTATGGGCACGTAGAGTGAATTAAATTTAAATTTTGCATTTTTATTTTTTTTATTTTTATTTTGATCAGTTGCATTTTTTATTTTATGTAATGTTGTTTGCGAATTTCAATAAATAAAATAACGTTCAAAATTTTATTTTTCTTAAGTTAAATTAAATTAATTAAATAATTATTTAATTATCTCAATAAAAAATTGAATTATAAATATAAAAAAATTCAAAATATCAAAAATAAAAATCGAATTAGAAATCAAAATAAAAATAAATGCATAAATCAATTTTTAAATTAAAAATAATAAAAAAAAATCAGAGAGAAACCCGGTGCACTGAGGCAGAGGTATCTCTCCACCGGAAAAATGGAGAGATACCACTTTTAAGAGATTCCCATTGGGAGTGCTCTAATTCCCCTTTCTCTCTCTCTCTTTTTTTTTTTTTTTTCATAAGAATTTTCAAGCTAGTTTCCAATGGTCACAAATAGAGAAGAGGGCCATCATATTATTATTGCATGAGAAACAAGATATACATTATTAGATGAGATTTACATCATTGGATAAGTAGTAACAGAACTAATTAAACAACATACTAGGAAATTAATTAAATGAAATAGTTAAACAAGTTAAGTTAAGCTGTGACAGAAGTCTCCACAGCCACACCTGAATAGCTACTAGCTTCGGCTGCCTTCTTCTCACCTTCCCACAGCTCCGGTATCGCCTCTCGAAGATTATGGATGCTTTCGATCGCGTAATCTGCACCCTTCACTCTCTGAGACTTCCCGATCTGCAATCAAGAATATAATCGTTTGAATTCAGACCCGAAAAGGGATGGCCTAAATTTGTCACCTAGGAATTAAGTTCTTGAAAATCTTCTATTCGATATATAAACGAGTCTAACTGAACTCACCAGCACAGTGTCTAGTCCAACGCGTTTTCCAGATTGAATGTTTCGAACACTATCCTCGAAGAAGAGCTGCAGATTATCAAGACAGTGAAAAGTAATAAGCATGTGTGAATCAATAATCTTTCAAGTTATGAACAAAGAGCTGCAGGCTTACAGTTCTACGGGGATCGATCTTTGCAATCTCAAGAGCCATTTCTATGGCAGATTCTGAAGGTTTACACACTATAGGTGTCTTGGGCAATCCAGACTGCCCTGCATTAGGCTGACTAAAATGTGCAATTATGTCGAAAAATTCACTACTTTTAGGAGCAAAATTAGTTGGTTTTGACCCCAAAAACACGATATCATCCTCATCGTCCGATGCAATGCTCTTGTGAATAGGATTGAGAGTCTCGAAGCAGATTATGCTCTCAAAGCAGTCTTCGAGGCCTAGTTTCCTCAGCACCTTAGCCGCGTGGACTTTATCAGCATTGGTGAAGATCTGATAATATACGAAAATTACTGTCAATGAACTGAAGGGATTCATCCAAGAACTTGTTCTAGAAAGTTCTAAAGCCCGAAAAATGGACTCACAATTTTGGGAATAGGCAAGCTTAGCAAGAGGCTCCTCAAAACCGGATCGGGCTTCAGATTCTCATAAGGCAACCTTCCATGGACAATGCTGTGAAAATACAAAAATCCATGATTCGTTAAACTCGGACTTCTTATAAAGATTCGATTTTTTTTAAAGAAACTAAATAAGGTGGGAACTAATTACCTATGATACTCATCATAGTCAAAATCATAGCCAATTGCCTGAAAAGAGAAACACATTATGATCCTCAGATTTTCAGACAAAACCATGTTAAGGAAGAAGTCGAAACGAAGTGTTAATGCTCACCCTAAGGCCAGCCATTGTTGTGCCATAGTTTTTGTACAAAAGGTCACACAGTGAAGGGATTTTGCTCTCTTCTATGCCCAAATTCTCAACCATGTAATCTAGAAAAACAACATTAATTTGCACATGATGAGAAATCAATAATCTCTAACATTCAAAGTACTAATCGGAGTCTAGAGAGAAGCTGCATACATACGTTGAATGTTCTTGAGAACTGATGTTGCTAGGCCAGAGCTTAGAGGGTAGAGGGTGTCATCAAGATCTAAACAAGAATATTCAAGAAATAACCAACACATATTATTACAACATCAAAAATGAATTCTTGAAAAAAATCTTAATTTTGAGGGGTTTTTCAGTTAGTTACCAAAGAGAAGACAATCATACTTCGGCCTCTGGACCTGCCCGTATCGATCCTCGTATGCCATCTTGATCTAAGAACAACTAAACATGTGAGCATTATGTGTAATAACAAAGGGAAAAAGCACCAAAATTAACATGTAGATTGAGATTTTGATTTTGTTTTCCTCCATTTTCCATGGCATTGACAACTCATGAGCACAAATTTGACATTCATTATGCAACAGAACCACATGATGACAAAAGGGCTTTGAAAATAATAGCTTTAGTCAATTTGTTACTACCACAATTTCTATAATCAAGTCCTTGACAATGACAACCTAATTAAGAAGATTAACACATACACAAATTTATGAATCTTGTGAATTTAATCAAATGGAAAGTACAAAATCAAGTAGCCCATTAGGAGATAGTTGGAAACAAGCAAATCCAATTCAAAAATCCCACAAAAAAACAAATTTCAAGAAAAGAGAACTCCAAGAAAAAAAAAAAAGGAAATATAAAAAAGAGGTAAAAACCCAGCTCAACAATGGAGATGCTAGAGCTACATATAATTATTATTGCAACTAAATTTGTGCAAATTACCATAAGTTTCAGCAGAAAAAAACTCTATATACATGCTTCCATATAGTATTATTTATAATAAAAATATATATGCATGGAGTGATGGAGAAGAAGAAAATATGGAAAAATGGCAAGAACCCAAAGAGTGGAATTACCTGAAAAAAATGAAAAAAAAAATGGGGTGGAAGGAAGATTGCAGAGATTCGGAGTTTCTCTCTCTAGAGAGGATTGAAGAGTGAGAGGAGAGGGGGAGGAGCAACGTTGGTAGGCGATGAGTTAAATAGAATGACCGTTGCGTGTTTTTAATTATTTTTGTTTTAATTTAATTCTCCAAATTAATATGAACACGTTTAATTAAATTTAATAAAGATGGAATCTTGGGGTTTAATAATTACTGTCCGAGTCCGACCATCGCAGTTCTCAACACGTCTACACTTGAATTCTCGATTCTGCCCCCTCATTGATAAATACGTCGAGACTCAAGTTCGGATAATTGATTATTTAATTTAAACTATACTATAAAAATATATATATATAAAATGTTAAGAATTGATTGTAACACCCAACACAAAGTGTATATACTCGAGTTCTGCAATTTCACGCGATCCTTATATTGTTGCTACTACAAACAACTTTTAATTGTTGTGATTAATTCAAATTCATTTTATATTCTATCAAAAAAATATATACATATATATGTTGTGATATTAATATTGCATTCGTGGTATAGATTTATGAGATGAATTAAATAATGACGCGGTTTAAATATAAAAAATGACGTAAGAGGATTATGATATCGCACGTTCCAAATATGTGGACTTATATTTAAGATGATTTAGACTTTGAGGCGCTTCCTTCCTTTTTCTTGGGGGGGTACGTGTACCTACAACTACAACGACAAGGGTTGAGAAAACGAGTAGTTTTTAATTATTATTATTATTATTATTATTATTATTATTATTATTATTATTATTAACCTTTTTTTGTAAAGGGGTCCTTGATCTTTTCGGGTTATTTATCTTCTAAAAACAATATTGTAAAAACAATATTTTTTTTATTATAAAAATGGGGTCACCATATATCGAAACTTGAAATGTAACATCCTTTGATTTACAATGGATTAGAAACACTTAACGTGCTCATCGCTAATGTGGCAGTGCCATATCGGTATTTTTTTTCATTTAGGGCTAAGTTTGAATTTTTATAGTACGGTTTAATTTTTTTGTGTAGGGTTTGATTTTTAGAAAATATATCGATATTAACTTCTTTATTTATAACATTGTCATATATCTATGGGTATATTAAGTGTGCTCTTGTGAGCATTAGAGCATTCCTCTAAACTAGATATGTCCGAAAAATCCCAAATGCATAAAATTTATGTTAATTGTTTGACACGGTTCTATCTAGTAAAAATCAATGTATGAAGACTAAAATGGGAAGAATTTAAAATAATTAGGTTGGATTTAAAAGCTAGCTATATAATTAATCTAAAAATTATAACTGATTAAAGCAACGAGCTTTGATTTATTTAGTTTTATCAAACAAACTGAGCGACTTCAACTATGAACTACACACACACACTCTTTAAACAACCCCTCTCTCTCTCTCTCTCTCTCTCTCTCAAAGCACTCTAAGATATTTTTTTTTTGGAATCTTTAAATATCAGCCAAACACCTCTAATCAATAATAATTCTAGTACAATGTAGCCAATTTGACAAGGACAATAATCTTTGAACGAGATTTTATATATATGCACATACTCCACAAGTGAATAAATATGTACGTACACTTAATAAAAAATGGATGTGTGCAAGCATACAATTATACAAATAAAGTAACATGGTGTTATACATAAAGGCTAGTAATTCATCAATACTTAGTTCATCTACAGATCTACTGCCTCACTGTATTCTTAATTTCACACCCAATATATTTTAATGGACAAATTAAATTGCTAATTACTTTAATACTAAAATTTACCCTAAAAGTCCAAATGAGGACAAAGTGCCAACTTTCAATTCAATAAGATCGAAACCGAGAGTTTATTATTAATTTCGTTTGGTACATTTCGTTTATCATGCTAGCTAGTAAATATGTACTATCATTCTAGTATGTAAAGAAAATTGAGTGGCATAACATTTCACTGAAATCTACTTTAAAAAAAAAGTCATGCAATTAAGCACGTCTTTATAACAAGCTAATTGCTTATAATACATCGATAATTAAAATATTGATCTTTTCATGAATTCTTCGATATATATCAATAGCCCAAGCTATCATCGAATAATTTTAGTTCAATTTAACATTAAATTGATAAAATGTAGCAAGGAGGTATCTGATTTAATTATGAATTATGAAAAAAAAAAAAAAAAAAAAACAGATAGAAAATGAAAAAATTGATCTGTTCATCACTAGCTAAGAATTGGCTAAATAAGGTTTAGACAAGAAATGGTGTGGGCAATGCAAAGCCTGTAAAATAGCCAAAACCATCTAATTTTTGTAGTGTTGCTACTGCTTTACAGCTATAAAGTTGTTGATTTTCCTTAGTTACAAGGGTTACCTCCCACCAACTCCAAATATATTAATTGTACTTGCCAACATAAATATTACTCCTATTAAATTTAATCAACATATATATACTCCATATTTTAAATAAAATGATAACGCGATATTTACAAAAGATTTTCATTTAATTTTAAACGCGATTTTGAAGTCGTTGCATCGAAATACACGAATTCGATACTTTGGTGTTACAATATGTATATATGTTTGTGAAATTTCGTACTAGAGATGTCAGCAAATTGGAGTTGAAATTAAGATGCATTTTTATTTGAGTTGAAATATTATTCTATGTAAAGTTCTTTTTATTTATTCTAAAATTTGTTATTTTTATTTATTGCATCTATATTTTGCATAAAATTTTATGCATGACTTCTGTTGTACATGAATCTTCTATATAGCTAATATACAATGCAATATAAGCACACACACCTAAAAAGTACAGGAATTAAACGATTAAAATTTATAATAAATCTCTTAAGTTATAAGTATATTAGTTAGCAAGTGCATCGCGTGGAATGCACGCATCACATCACGCAGTAGAATATTTTTTTGTGGAGCCTAGATTAAAATTAATTTTTTTTTATCGGGAAAAGAGAATTTTATTAAAGAGAGGAGAGAAAACGGATGGTACAAGAAGTACCAACACATACATTAGCGATTCATCCACAACTCGCTCAAATTACAAGACAGAATTCCACTTAATGAAATCGCAAATCTCACCGCCTTCTCCTCTAACCGAGCACCAATTCCAAAAATGACATTTAATCTCCTCCTTGATTCTTCGGAAGTTCCACTCTTTATGCTCGAACATAACATTGTTCCTCCATGTCCAGAGCACCCACACAACACAAATCCAAAGTCCACCGAGCACGTACCTCGCCTTTCCTCCACCAAAAAGTTCAGAGAAACTAATAAAATGATCTTTGATTTGCCTCGGTGACACCCAGTTGATTCCGCACCAAAGAATCATCTTATTCCAAATCTCTTGTACCTTCTGACAGCCAATGAAGAAGTGTTGCCCGGATTCTTCCTCTATCGAGCAGCAACAACATCTCCCCTCCGTCGTCAGAGTTCGGAGACGTTTTCGAATATTATCCATCATTGGCAGCCTATTCCTCGCGAGTCTCCAAGCCATGAATCTTGCTTTGGCTGGAGCGAAAGCTTTCCAGATGTGGGAGAAGGGAAAGGCCCAAGCTGAACGTGTTGTCTCCTTCCTTTCCTTTTCGATTTCGTCGTAGGCTTTTTTAACAGAGAACCCCTCGGCCCCCATCCCCTTCCAATTCCACCTGTCCCTTCTTCCAACAACAATGGTATTATGCTGAAGTAGTTCAAGCAAATCAGCTTCAATAGCTTCGTCCCTCTCCCTAAGTTCCCTCCTCCACGGAATCGCCCATCTCCATTCCTCTTCGATCCATCTTCCCATATCACGAACCCTCGCATTTTGATTCTCACTCAGATGGAAGTGCCTAGGAAATCTGTCCTTCAACGGCTTGTCTCCTAGCCACTGCTCTTCCCAAAACCAAGTATCGCTGTCGTCCCCTACTTTCCTAACCAGATTATCCCAGAACCATTTGCCGTCCTCGCCCTCCACTGACGCCTTCACCTTTCTCCACCATCCCGAGCCCGAGCTTCTCCGACTAGCACCAGCCGTCCCACCCCTCTCCCAATGTGCAGGACCATGTCGGGAAATGATAACCTTCTTCCATAAGCTGTCGTGCTCGTTTAAGTATCTCTATACCCATTTGGCAATTAGCGCAGAATTAAACGAACATAAATCTTTAAAGCCCAGACCTCCTTCAATTTTCGGTCTGCATAAATCCTCCCATTTGACCCATGCCATCCTTTTCTCCCCTTCCTGACCTCCCCACAGGAAGTTCCGTTGAAAGCTTGTAATTTGATCACGTACCTTTTTTGGAATCGGAAGCACCGACATCCCATAAACCGGCAATGCCCCGGTAACTGCCTTAATTGTCGTGGCTCTTCCTGCTAATGAAATCAACTTCACGTCCCAGTTCCTAAGTCTGCCTCGTACCTTCCCCACTAGCTCCCTCCATCCCTCCACTCCAAGAAGGCTGCCTCCGATTTTAAGCCCCAGATATGGAATCGGAAGAACCCCAGCCCGACATCCCAGCCTACTCACCACCTCCACCATCTCATCTCTTTCCAAATTTACTCCAAATGCCAAACTTTTGTCAAAGTTCACAGCAAGCCCCGACACTAACTCGAAATTAATTAAAAGCCATCTTAATGCCAAAGCGTTCTCTGTATTCCCTTCCACAATAAACATCGTGTCGTTGGTATATTGTATGTGGGAGAGTGGCACTCTATTCATACCAATTTCCACCGCCTTTATCAGACCCCTGTCAACCGCCCTATTAGCCAGCAGACTTAGCCCCTCCGTCGCCAGCAAGAAGAGGAATGGCGAGAGAGGGTCTCCTTGCCTAATCCCCCTCTCCATTGCGAAATCTCCCGACGGGCTGCCATTAACCAGAACGTTAACCCTAGCAATGGAAATACATTCCTTCATCCACCTTGCCCACTTATCCGGAAAGTTCATCAATTTCATCATGTCCAACAAGTATTCTCAACTAACCGAATCAAAAGCTTTTCTAAAATCGACCTTGAAAAACAATCTCTTCTTCTTGGATTTTTTAGCCTCCTCCACAGCCTCGTTTAGCACCACCACCCCATCCAAAATGAATCTGTCTTTGATAAAGGCCGACTGAGTATCCCCTATCAACTTACGAATCACCCCTTTCAGTCTCTTTGCGAGGACTTTAGCCAGAATTTTATACAGGCTTCCGATAAGCGACACTGGCCTGAAGCTATTAAGATTGCAGACCCCAGATATCTTTGGAATTAAGGCTATAAAAGAAGAATTACAGCCTTTTGCTAATTTCCCATTGACATGGAATTCCTCGAACACTCACAAGATCCTCTCTTAATATCTCTCAGCATCCTTTATAAAAATCCATTCCGAACCCGTCGGGACCAGGGCTCTTGTCATCCTCGCAATCCCAAATAGCATGCTTGATCTCTTCTTTGGAGAAGCGTCTTGTGAGCAGTTCACCTTCATCCTCATTGAGCCGTGAGATAATTAAATCCTCAGGCAAATTTACTAAATTATACCCCTTGCTTGCGAACAGGTTGCCAAAATAGTTCTTGATCTCTCTTTTCACTGCCCCAGGCTCTTCCGTCCACTCCCCCTATCTCCAAACCCATCAACCCGTTGGAACTGCATCTTTTACTGATTGCTTTGTGGAACAAACGACTATTAACGTCTCCTTCTCGCAACCATTTAATCTTTGCTTTTTGAGCAAGGAGGCTTTTCCTATTATTCATTTGGAGAATCAACTGAGCAGTTGCTTCCCTTCTGATCGCAACTTCCTCCTCCGATAAGCCATTGATGTCATCCTTTTCATCCAGCCTCTGTATCTTTTCTCTGAGCAAGCTGATATTGTTATTGACGTTCCCGAAGTGGTCGTTGTTCCATCTCTTTAGCTCTTCTTTCAGCCGTTTTAATTTTTCTTTAAAAACGTAGCTTCCCCAACCTTCAATACCACCTTCGTTCCAAGATCTTGTGACCACCTCCTTAAAATGTGGATGAGACATCCATGAGTTGATGAACCGAAAAGGTTTAGGACCCCAATCGGTTTGCTTTGTCTGAAGAATTAAGGCGCAGTGATCGGAGATCGTCCTTGGTAGCCCTCTGAGCCCTGTATCACCCCACGTCTCCGCCCACTTCTCGTTAATGAGTGCTCGGTCGATTCTACTTTTGCAAGTGCCGTTTGGCTTGTACCACGTATACTTCCTTCCTTGTAACGCCACATCAATTAACCGATTTCTCTCGACAAATTCCCTAAACTCCTAAATTTCCACTGAAGAGACCCGACACCCCGACCCGGCATGTTCCCCATCTTCGAGAATAGAATTGAAGTCGCCAATAATACATGTACAAGCCCCTGCCGATTGTGCAACCACCATAGCCAATTTATCCCACAAATTCCTCTTCTCTTCTCTGATGCAGGAGGCGTATACATTGATTATACAAACCTCCTCCGAAGTCGCCCTCCATCGTCTGTTCACAATGACTGCACCCCCTAAATTCCAGCTGCTAACACAAACAAATTTCTGATCATCCCAACATGTCATGATGCCTCCAGACCGACCCACTGCCCCTTCCGTGCACCATCTTATATCCTTATCCCGCCAAATGTGTTTCCCAACCCTGTTCGAGAACTGCTCGATTTTGGTTTCCTGTAAACAGCAGAAATCCAAACAAAATTTCGAACAAAAGGATGCAATTTCATATATCTTCGCCTCACTCCCTAGCCCTCTCACATTGAAAGATCCCACCTTCATTGGAAACCAATTTGATCTACTCCCAGCCCGCCTTCTCCTCCTCCGATCGAATTCAGAGCTGACAAAACCCTGTCCTCCCCTTCTCGAGCCCTCAGCCCCAAATTCTTCCCAAACTCCCAGCACTCTCTCTCCGTCGCCATCATCCCTTCTGTAATCTTAGTCCGACCTCCCTCTTCCTCCTCCAAGTCCCATTCCGATGCCGGGATGCCTTCTTCCCCTGACCCCAAATCTGTGTCTCTCATAGAATCCGTCGGTCTAGCGAGGTGCAGACTGTCATCCGTATAAGTCGATAAGTGTTGGGCTTTACCCACCTTGCCTTCATCTTCCCTCATTCTAAGTCCAAGCCCCAAGTCAACTCTCTCTCTCTCTCTCCCGTTCTACAAAAAAGTAGGCCCATCCCTTCTTCGAGGCCCAACCCCACATTTTCCCCTCCCGTAGAAATGCCCGTCTTTCCTCCTGCTACCCTAACCCAGGATTTACTTTGGGCCTAGGCCCGCTATCCCCACAACGGTCATCGCTGCCCACCTCTCCCTCTAGTCCCCACGCGCCTACTTCTCCTCTCTTCCCATCATTACTCTTCGCCACCTTCTCGCTTTCCAAGATATCGAAAGTCCCTAACCTTTCTGCATGCTTTGGGTTCTTCGAGAAGTCTGCCCCTCCCGTCACCGATCTGCACGTTTCGACTTCCTTCTCCGGCAGCATCCCCAGCCGTGCCTCCACCGACTCGGCATCCTCGTTGTCTCCCTCTTTTGACGACGTGAGATCGTATTCTGACTCCGTTTCCCAACATTGTTGAAGATGAAGCTCCTTCTCCATGCACCTTATCTCCTCAATCCTAATATGGAAGGACATCCCATCGATTTTGCATGTCCATACTTCATCCAAGGTGTTGAGTCTGGTGAGAATCCGAATGTAAGCCGCGTCAAGTTTTCTCCGTGACTCTGTGATCTCATGGACTTCCACCAGTCTTCCCCTTCTCGTACATCCCCAGCTGAAGAAGTTCCGAGACTAAGCCTGTAATGGGACTCCGATCCACCTAGTCCAGACTAAGCGCCATTGGTTGACGTCCCTGCTCCTCCACGGCCTCCACCATTCGAACCAATAGGCTGTCCACTCTTCGAATCCAGGGATCTCCTCGGTTGTGCTCCTGTTCGTATCGCTTTGGATCAACACCATTCTATCCCCCATATCCGTCACTTTCAACTTGCATGAGCACTCTTTTTGGATCCTCCCCGTGGAATTTCCATAAGAAGTCTCCTTTGAGCTTTCTGGTGTAGGCGCCCTGCAACCAGCCTTGTTCCTCCGGCAAGCTCGTAAACT
>CM038110.1:42411222-42451734 GCA_001642375.2 Mentha longifolia
GGAGAAACATATGAACTGGTGAACCATGGTGGCATTACTTTCATCGCAGAGCAGGTGATTTTCAACTCACTTATATAGTTTTCTTGTTATCAACTTACTCTTCTTGTGTTTGAGATGATATGCCTTTGCGCTTTTTGTAGATGTTGATCATTGATCTTGATTTCAGGTTAGCCATCACCCTCCGATGAGCGCAGCTCATGCAGAAAACGAGCATTTTGTGTATGATATCACTTCAAAGTTGAAGACCAAATTTTTAGGGAATTCAGTTGATATCTACCCTGTTGGGAGGTAAAGTCTCTCTTCACGATGAGCATAGCTGCTCCATTTCGTCTTGTATCTTCGCTCTCATCCATTTTCGTGGTTTAATTTGGAAGCTTGAAATCAAATTAGAGTTTTGCTTCGTCTTGGCCTAAAGCAATGTTTCTGAAATGAACACAAGAATCAACTTCGAAGTTCATAGTTTACTCTTAACATGATTAAACTTCAATCCACCATCAATATCTAGATTGTGTTCTTTAGAATATGAGTTTTTAAAGCGCAGACTCGACTCTTCCTTATACTTTGCAGGACTAGGCTCACCCTCAAGAAATCCGGTGTGGTGTTAGATTTGGTCCCACCTCTTTCAAAGGCCAACAACATCATATTCGGACGAACTTGGGTGGATTCCCCTGGTGACATGATCTTGACAAATCTCACTACCGGAGAGAAGGTGGTCCTTTATTTCCAACCTTCGGTTGGTTCGGGTAAAGATATAACAACCATCATTTTTTTTAATGATGCATGTATTCGCGTTAAAAATTTCGTCACTTGCACTGTCTAAGAACTTTCTCGTCCCTTGTTCTTTCTTTGCTCGGCTAGTGCTGGCCGATATGAAGTGGATGGATATGTGTACGACAAGGAGGAAGAACCTAGGTTCTTGATGACTGGGAAATGCAACGAGTTCATGAGCTTTCAGCCCTGCCGATTCTGAGGGTGAGCCGACGCCTGGGTCAGAGCTTAAAGAGGTTAGATTATGAGTTTTTCACCACTCATCTTGATGAATTAGGGTGGATATTTTGTTGTGAAACTCGTGTTTTTGTTGTTTCGAGGATGAGTGTTTTGCTGATAGTTTTTGGAGAAAATGATGTTGGATTTTGTTTTGTGGTTTTTTGTTAAGGTGTGGAGAGCTGCTGAACTTCCGAAAAACGACAGATTTCAGTACACTCATTTTGCACACAAACTGAACAGCTTTGATACTGCGCCTAAGAAGCTGCTCCCATCGGATTCTCGTCTGCGTTCGGATCGGTTTGGCTCTTGAGCAGCTCGACCTATCCAAAGCTGGTGCCGAGAAGTCCAGGTCTCTCTCTCTCTCTCTCTCTCTCTCTCTCTCTCTAATATGCTTGGGATTGGAGGATTCCATAACTTAAGAATAGTATCGATGGAATCTCTCGACAAAAGAGCCATAGTCACAAGCTTGGCCTCTGTCTCCCCTCAGCTCTTGATGGATTATGGTTTCGATTTTCAGGCTGGAGGAGAGGCAACGTGCTGAGAAGCGAAGGAGAGAGGCAAAGAAGGATGAGTTCAAGCCAAAGTGGTTTGAATTGACAGATGAGACTGCTTCGACTCCTTGGGGAGATTTGGAAGTTTACCGATACAACGGAATGTACACACAACATCGTGCTGAGGTGGACAATTCGGACGTTGTTCAACCAACAAACAACACTTCCACGGAGTTCGATCCGTGGCAGTATCACGATGATTTGCCCACGACTTCTTAGACGATGAACAACATGTTACCATTATTTCTTTTTACTTTTGCATAAAGTTTTACTCTTCATTTGTTAAATTGTTTGAAATTTTTTAATGTTTCTCTTTTATTTTTATAT
Source organism: Mentha longifolia (assembly GCA_001642375.2). Taxonomy (NCBI): domain Eukaryota; kingdom Viridiplantae; phylum Streptophyta; class Magnoliopsida; order Lamiales; family Lamiaceae; genus Mentha; species Mentha longifolia. The sequence goes on from CM038110.1 coordinate 42,413,088, forward strand.
TTAATCTAGAGTCCCATGTTTAATGTTTGATTGACATAGACATGTTATATTTTGATATTTATGTAACTCCTTCATATAATTTGTGATCCTTGACAATTCTTTGTTGTTTGAGTTGTGAATATATCAGATTTAAATTGATTTGGGATATATTGTTTGATGGTTTCTTTCTCCTTATATGCATGACCCTCAATCATGTCATCTTCACATAATTAATACACATAGATGATTGTTATATTTGTTTTAGACTAATTTTTATGTTTGTTTTAGCAAAAAAAATCATTTGTTAAATTGTTGGAACACTATCACTCAATCTAAGTTATATTTTTTTTAGCACATTACATTTACCAAAAATTACAATTGACGGCACTTGAAAAAATTGTTAAAACAAGAAACAAAATCAAGAAAATAGGTAGGGATCGAAGAAGCTTAAATTCTTGATATTGACGATTGCTCCCACCTTTTTTCAATCACCAAACAACATGAAGGATGGAAATTATAAAATTGACGAGAATAAAAATCCCAAATTGTAGAATTTTGAGGCTTTTAAGGTGGAAACATGGTTATCACAATATAAAAGAATATATTCCATTGGAAAGTAAAAGGTGGACCTAACTTTATTTATACCAAGTGGATTAATGGTGGGTTTGTAATGTTTCTCAAAAGAAAATTCTGAGCACAGCCTCTATTCATCTATAGTTCTTCCTAGTAGAATATCACGAATTAAAAAAAAAAAAAACTATTAACATGAAAAGTCCCAAAAAATATGAACGCAAATATAGAAGAAATTGGTGTTTTTTTATTTTTTATTTTAATAGTATAAAGGATGATCAATAATGGTTTTCTATTTCCGCTTCGAATTGACTCGGACCTTTGACTTTTTTGTTGGAATTAAGAGAAGCGTCTTAACAACTTAATTGTGCTTCGTTATCAAGAAATAGAGGATTACATATTAACGATTTTGTTATTCTTTCACAGTCACAAAATCGTACGATACCCAATTGAAATAGTCATGTCAAATATTCAACATGGCATGATATCACGATATGAACATAATACGAGAAACAAAGGGTAGTGACTCAGAGCACTCCCAATGGAGAACCGACTCTCTTCCAAAATTGGTGGCCTCATTTGGAGATAGCCCTTCTCCAAAATGATCGACAATGGTAGGGGCTCTCTCGGAAATCAAGAGTCGGCTCTCTTTATTTTTTTATTCTTTTTAATTCAGCAACATTTATTACAATTAAAAAAAAAATCCAACATGGCAAGCTCGCGCAGGGCTCGGCTCGCATATACACACACCCGAGCCCACACCCGAGCCCTGGGCTCGCGTGTAGAGAGAGAGCCACCGAAAGCGGAGCACATCATCGGCGAGCCGAGCGCTGGGAGTGCTCTTAGCGGTGAGGTCTCTCGTATTTGGTTGGCTAGTTGATTAGGGTAGCGAAATAATACTAAAAAAATTCTCAACTTGAAAAAAAGAACAATTAGAACTATTTAGAAGTACAAGAACTAATGTTTGAAAAAGAAGTACACAAAGTGGAGTACAACTTTCAAGAATAGAAAGTAAAGATGAATTAAAAATAAGCTATTGTATGAAATACACCCACTAGTTCCCCTCTCCCACCTGAGATCCTTCTTATTTACTCGGGCTTTTCAGTATAATATAAAAAAAAAAATTACCCATAAAAATGGAAATATAATTTAATATAATAGTACAAACATATAGTATATTATTGCATATAATAATATAGTTATAAGATTGGGAAAATGGTATGATTAGAGCAGGATTTAGGCATCGGAGCATGCAACCTCGTCCTAATTTCATAAATTTGTCCCTCATCCTCTCCACATATATGGAGCACCAAATCCCTATGCCTCACCGCGTTCGTCGGCACGTGGACTTCATCTCTTGCCTCCACGTGGCACCCCTCAATGTTACCTAGAAATCATATACTCCCTCCGTTAGTGTCTCAACCCCTTGAAATTTTTGTCCCAAATAAATCACATATTTTTAGATGAAAATTAGCTTAAACTATCAAATATACCCCCATAATTATTACATATTTTTTACTTTTTCAGTTTTCTATGCAATGATTAGGGGTAAACTAAGTAATTTCACATGGTCTATTGATTTGTGTAAAATAGTGGTTTGGAACACTTATTAAGGGACGGATGGAGTATTTTTTATACTCTTTTTACTTTTTTTTTTACTTTTTATACACTAGTACTACCTTCATCCCAACATAATAGTCCCCATTTGACTAAACACATTGGCCAAGAAAAGTCAATAAAGTGATAGGGTAGATAATTACGTGTTAATAAACCCTAATATAATGAGCCCTAAAATGATAAAGTAGATAATTAAGTGTTAATGAGCTCTAATTTTGAGAGAGAATATTACGAAGTACTATTTTTAGAAAGGTGACTAATATAATGAGACGGGTCAAAACGGAAATATGAACTAATATAACGGGATGGAGATAGTACTATTAATTTTATTTTTTTTTAGAATTTAGTTTTAGCAAAAACGAAAACAATTATTTAAAACACGAAAATTTGTTTCAGACTACAATTTGTCCTATTTTAGTTTTTAAAATTTGGTTCGAGTTTAAAATTTTGAATCGATACACGTCGTCATCCAAATGGTAAAGGGGCTTACTATTACCAAATATATTACAATATCTAAAAGCTCATTTGTTGCAAAATATTATAAAATTGTCATTTTCCCTCCAAAAGCTACATAACTATATCCAAAAGATATAACATAAGTATTGATAGGTCAAAGTAATCTAATATCCCAAGGTTAATACAATGAATAAGATGAATACTAATTTTAGTATTTAAATTGGAGCCCAATATCTTATTTAAATTAAAATTCATATTAGGCATGAGTTGGATGTTTTTTTCCCTCTAAATGCATACATCCTTAATTATTATCACCAAATTTTCTATACGATTTTGCATAACATAAAATTATCTCTCAATGTGTCATTACTTTTCTTTGATTTTTTTGAATCATAACTATCTTATTTTAAAGTATTTTTTTTTCCTAACAAACACTATGATTCTTGTCCAAATTTTAATTTATTATTCTGGAAAAACGTGTTACGTATTTGTTTTCTTTGATTTTGTTCTATCATCACAGTTGTATATATTTTAGGTAGTTTTAATAGTGTCATATTACGTTTGCAAAAGATATACATGTACCGAAACAACCTAACTATATACCACCTCCATCCCATTACATTAGTCACATTCACTATTGCGGCACGTTTTTCCACCGAAACCTAGTACGAGTTTTAAAATATATTTTTGACGTATTCATTTTTTCACGGGATACTATGACACTCATAGTATCCCGTGAAAAAATGAATACGTCAAAATTATATTTTAAAACTCGTACTAGGTTTCGGTGGAAATACGTGCAAAAAGGTAAATGTGACTAATGTAATGGAATGGAGGTAGTATATAATTTTGTTCGAGATTTATACATATATATATATTTCTTTTGAAAGAAAATGGCTCCTACATATATTTATTTTATTTTATTTTAGTGTACAATAGTCAAATTTGGATTGCATTCACTGAATCAAAAAAAAAAAATTAGAAATTATTTTATAAACATAAACATGATACTTATTATTAGTGGTTCGTAGGTCGATAACTGAGGTTTTACTCCTTTATAGTATGAGGAAAGATTAGAAAAACTTATAATTCTAAAATTCCAAAATTTGTTCTTTCACAAAATGTTAAGATCGAACACTCACATTGCATATCACAATATTATATTTAAAACTTGAAGATTGCATGACCCATTAATAAATTTAGATAATATTATACATGTAGTAGGTTAATTGTGAACTATTAAATCTAAAAAACTCCATATTTCAAAAAAATTGTTTTTATCATTCAATATAATATATCTCATTTTATTATTCTAATTTTTCTTATAATCTTGATTGTTATATCATGTATGACCCGTGCATCGCACGGGAGCAACACTAGTTAAATTAATAACACGTAGGTCCATACCATTTTCATTGTACTTCCTATACTACATTATGGTATATATATGGAGTAATATTCTAATGCGCACTCTGGTACCATTAATGTGCTCATGAATGACGTAATAATAATATAAATGAAAAAAAACTTATAACAATTTTATAAAAATGAAATTAAACTCTACTTGAAAAAATTAAACTCTAACTGAAAAAATTGAGAAGTTACACTGTCACATCAGCAGTGAACACATTAAGTGTGCACACGGTGAACCGTGGAGCGTTTCTGTATATATATAAACATAACATACAAACTTATAATCTATTCTCATGTCCCGCTTATAATGAGACTTGTTAATATTATAATAGACTCAATTTAATAAAACTTGACTCATTATAAGCAGAATGGAGGAAGTATTATATATACAAAAGTAAAATAGTTTTATTCAAGAGTTTTTCCTCCAAAACTATTTTATCTATATTAATTTTTCATTAATTAAAACTTAGGAGTTAGCAACAACTTAAAAAAAATATTTGCATTAATTAATTATGTCTACAACTTTTAAGAATGAATTACAACTTAAAAATTCTTATGAATAAATTTTTATGCTAAAAGTATTATTAGAATATATATATTTTTTCATATATTATATGTTTATAAATTATTTCTCCTGGTGCATCAAAATATTACAAAAGTGTATATAGAGGAAGCATAGAAAATGAAAAGAAAATGATGTCGGCTCATGTTTCCGGCGCTATGCAAACCAACGTTTTTCATGAAAATATGATTTCTTGTGTTTCACATAATGTAAAATAAAATAAAATAATGCAATTAACGGTTGAATCCGGTCACGTTGACAATGATATTTTCATCTCTCATTTTGGGGCCGTTTGGTTGGGGGTAATCAGGAAAGGGAAAGGGAATCAGAAATCCTGATTCCCTTAGTGAGTGTTTGGTTAGCATTTTCAATCATTCCTCATTACCCATTATGGGGTAATGGATTCCCCCCTTTCCCCCATTTTCATTCCCCTCTTCCAACTAGGGAATTCCATTCCCTTTCCCCTCTTTGTCTCTAATTAAAATAAATTATGTAATAATATCATATCATAATATTATATAATTATAACTAGATAAATATATATATTTTAATCACAATAAAAATATTATATTATAAAAAAATATTTATTTAAATAATATAATATAATATTATTTAAATTGATTTTGATATTTAACCCATTTATTCATATTTTAAATAAGTTAATATTAATTAATTAAAAATATATTATATTATTTAATTTGTGAAATAAATTTATTAAAAATAAAATATAGAATTAAATATATTATATATAATAATAATAGTATTAAATATAATATATATATAATATAATTTAAATATAATATTTATTACATTAATGATAATTTTATTTAAATATAATAATATTAATAATAATAATAATAATATAATATAAAATATATTAATATAGACTAATATTATAGTATTAAATACTATATATTATTTTTGAATATAATATATATATATATATTAAATAATAATATATTTAAATAATATATATATATATATAATATTTTATTATATATAAATATATTAATATAGACTAATATTAGAGTATTAAATATATATTATATTTAATAAAATATTAATAAAAAAATAATTATTATATTATTTTAGAATAATATATATATATATATTTTTTATTTTATAAATAATAATATATTTAAATAATATATATATATATATATGTATGTATGTATGTATGTATTTTATTTTGAAAAAGACACTATATTTATTTCACAATCTTAATATTACAATATATATATATGAATAATACTCCATTTCGATTCCCTTTCTTGTTCTTAACCAAACGAATTGACAAATCAGTAATGATTCCCAATCCTTTCCTTTCTTTTCCCTTTCTTGATTCCTTTCCTTTTCCATATCCTAACCAAACGGCCCCTTATTTGCTTCCACTTTTTCCATTTCTTTCTCTCTTCGTTTCTTTATATGTTTTTTTACCAGATCACCAAACATTGCAACTTCCTCTCTCTCTCTATCTCTCTCTCTCTCAAAAACAAGCTCACACACTCCTATGCATTCCTATGTTTCCCTCTCCCTCACAGCAATTCAATAGGGTTCAATTTTTCTGAGGTATGCTATAAGTTCTTCCTCTGCACCTCCTCTGCTTTAGTTTTGCTGCACATATTATCTGCACTTCTTCAGCACCAATTCTGCACATATAATTGCATATCTCCCCATTTACGATTCTTTCAGATTTTTTTTATTTTTTTTTTGGATTTGCATGTATTTTAACTCCCCTCAAATATTCAACTCCCCTCAAATATTCAATCTTTTTTGTTTTCTTGAACCAATTCAAAACTCTGCTTGATTACGCATATGAGTAGTTTATGGATTCTATTTTTTGCTTGGATTATTTAATCTCTCATTAGTTGGGATTGAAGCAATAATGGTAGTAGTTTGACTATTGAATTTCTTGCTACACATTATCTTGATTTTAGTTTGTAGAAAGAATGGATCCCTTTTTTCATGGAATCTTGAAATCTAAGAGTGAACTTGGATTGGAGAATCAATCCATGGATGGATATAGTAATGGGAAAATTGGGAATGGGCCTCGATTTGAGATTAGTTCCCCAAATCAAGAATTAGTGAATGAACATAGAAATCAAGATTTCCCATTTCAAGAACAGTGTGTTGGGGGTGTACATTTAGTCCTAGACCAGCCCTTTTCGAACGGGTCCCGTTTGAGCTCGTTCGTGGACATCGAGGATGATTGTGATTTCTCCGATGCTGTATTGAGATACATAGATCAGATTTTGATGGAGGAGGATATGGAGGAGAAGACTCACATGCTTCAAGAATCGTTGGATTTGGAGGCGAAGGAGAGGTCCTTCTACGAAGTTCTTGGGAAGAAGTACCCTCCTTCGCCTTCTCCGGTTCAAGAATCTGCAGTCGTTACTCAAGAGTGTGGTGGAGATGATAACCATAACCCTTATATTAGTTGCTTTAATTCAACAACTAGTAGTAGTGATGGTAGTGGATACCTAATTGATATGGTCGATCCGAGTTGGAATATCAACACCCGAACAGATCATGATCCCTCTTTACCCGACTCTGTTGCATCTTGTAGCCGTGCTTCTAGATCATCGAACAATAGCTTGAACAATTTTGCAGACGGGTTTTCCGATTCCCCTATAAGTCCCCTTCAAATTCGAGATATGTATAACGAGAGCCAATTAGTCTTGAACTTCAGAAGAGGAGTCGTTGAAGCTAGCAAGTTCCTTCCTAATGGGAATAGCTTGTTAATAAATGCAAGTGTTAACACTTTAACCACTCAAGATCTTGAAAAAGGGGAGATTGATAGGTTTGAGGTGAGGAACGATTTGGAAAGGCAGCAGATACCTTCTACATCAAGGGGAAAGAAGAATCGTTCGGATATGGATATGGATTCAGAAGAAGAGAGAAGTAGCAAACTTCCGGCCATTTATGCAGAATCAGACTCCGATGTTCCAATGGAGGAATTTGATGATGTCCTTCTTAACACCATGGGAGAACGCGAGAAGAAATTCGCAGCTTTTAGAGAAAATTTGCAGAATGCTTCGGGTAAGAAAACTCAGCAAAATGTGCAACTGAGAAAAACGAGTGGGTCGAGAGGCCGTGGCAAAAAACAGAACAAGAAAAAGGAAGTGATAGATTTGAGAACCCTTTTGATCAACTGTGCACAAGCTGTAGCTGCCGATGATCGAAGAAGTGCGAGTGAAATACTTAAACAGATAAGGCAGCATGCTTCTCCTTATGGTGAAGGGAATTTGAGATTAGCTCATTATCTCGCGGATGGCCTCGAGGCTCGTCTTGCTGGAACCGGTAGCCAGATTCACAAAGCCCTCGTCAATAAGAAAACGACCGCATCCGATTTCTTGAAAGCTTACTACACTTACCTAGCCTCGTCTCCATTCAAGAAAATGTCGAATTTCACCTCAAACAAGACCATCATGCTTAAGTCGATGAAAGCTACACGAGTTCATGTTATAGATTTTGGAATCCTATATGGATTCCAATATCCTACTTTGATGCAACGTATAGCCGAAAGAGACGGTGGCCCCCCCAAGCTTCGCATCACGGGTATAGATTTCCCACAACCAGGCTTCCGACCTGCAGAGAAAATCGAGGAAACCGGTCGGAGATTGGCCCGTTATGCGAAAACGTTTAAGGTGCCGTTTGAGTACAATGCTATAGCTAAGAAGTGGGAGAGCATCAAGGTGGAGGATCTTAAGCTTGAGGAGGGTGAATTTATCATAGTAAACTGTATGTATCAGGCCAAGAATTTACTCGATGAGACAGTGGTGGCCGAAAGTGCAAGAACTATGGTTCTTAACTTAGTTAGGAAGATAAATCCGAACTTTTTCATACATGGGATAGTGAATGGAGCTTATAGCGCACCATTTTTTGTGACTCGTTTTCGGGAGGTTTTGTTCCATTTTTCGGCTCTATTCGATATGTTGGAGTCGAACATACCTAGAGACAAGCCCGAAAGGATGTTGATTGAGAGAGACATTTTTGGGAGGGAAGCGTTGAACGTGATAGCTTGTGAGGGGTGGGAGAGAGTTGAAAGGCCTGAAACATACAAGCAGTGGCAAGTTCGACACCTGAGGGCGGGCTTCGAGCAAGTACCCCTCGAGAAATTCATCATGGATAGGGCAATCTATAAGGTGAGATCATTCTACCACAAAGATTTTGTGATTGATGAAGATAGTCACTGGATGTTAATGGGGTGGAAAGGGCGGATAATTTACGCTATATCATGTTGGAAGCCCGTTTGAGGGAAGATGACCATTTTAAATCTTGATCCTCGACTTGCAACATCAAGTGACTTCTTGAAGGTGCGCTCCGAGTAAATCCCGTTTCTCGTTTTCTTTTATCCTCAGCTCAATATTTGGATTGTGAACTGTATTTGTTTCTGCTGTATTGCAGGTCACTGATTTCATTCTTCCATTGATGACTTGCCAAGAAATGGATACTCTCTAACACTAAACTCTTGAACAGGTAACCTCAGAATGATAAGAAGCAATCTTAACTTGTTTATGATCATAAGAAATCAATATATGGATATTGTTTTGTTTGTTGATGCTGCACATTAAATCTGTGTAAAGTGATTACTCTGATATTTGTAAGAAGATTTCTTGTTTTCCATTTTTTGGTGTCATTTCAAGTTCTTGTCTATGTTTCTTGATTATCATCGTTGTAGCGTTCGTATCCGAGTCTTGAGTTGTCTGATAGACTTTGACCCGTCAAACAGTCCGACACAAATTGCCCCCAATTCGTTCGAAAATGAACATATGGACATCAGTTCATTTGGAGGGCTATTTTTTATTTGATTATAAATTTAATTTTTAAATAATTGTGGACCTTAAGACTAAAATAATTGGAACAAGTTGAAACACTCGTTTTCTCTAAATCATTCATTATAGGTTGAAGGAAACGCAGCACTTAAAAGAAATTCAAATTGACAATGGTAGGGCCTATGAGAAAGAGACACTTGGCACTTGTTTTTTAAGTATAAAATCATGTTTTGGTTGGTGGAAAGACATAAGGTACTCCAATTTAATACTTTGTAGTGTACTAAAATAAAATCATATGTAAAATAGCTTGTCATAAACGATTTGGACCTTTTCTTGCAGCAAATCATATTATCTTGCCCTTTTATTTTACATTATAAACATGATAGCCGTTATTTCTAAGGTAAAGACGTTATTGCACTTGAAGTGGGATTCACTTTTCTTTCTTTAATTTCCTTAAATTCGAATCGCAGGAATAATAAAGGATGAACTTTACCCTCGAAGGAATATTTATAAACAAGTGTTTTACTAATAGATTGAAAGAACAAAAAAATGTTATGGGATATTTGGAAAAATTTTTTGTATGATGAAAGTCGTCGGTTATAAATTAGAATGAAAGGTGATGAAGAAAATCATGTAGTGGGTATCATGATAGTAGTTGGGATTCATTCTAAGACTTTAAGTTGCTTTTGCTAAATTATTTTTGAAATCTATGAATATGAATAAGGCTAAAACAACAATTCATATATATGAATATATATACAAATTGCATCAATCTTCATGATATTTTTTCTTTGAATTTAACACATGTCCTCAAACGACTGAACAATTGAATCGTATTTCGTTGTCAATACATATATTGCATCATTGATGAGACAATATATATACTCTGGCCACTAGCCACTCAAAAGTTGAAAGTAAACATCTAAACCATATTTAAAGAAAAAGGAACGACATCAAAAGGGCACCAAAGTTATCAAATAAAACACTAATATTAGGTCGGTACCTAAATTCTCCATCATATGTGATTATTTTTTGTTACATTTGATTAAATGATACCTTAGTTATATCTACCAATGAAAGAGAATTCTAGTTGTGGTATCTACACCCAAAATTCAAAAAATAATAAATTAAATCTAAAGTGGATAATTCAAAGTTCAAACACAGATTGGCTAAGCTTTCTTTATCACAGAGTCAAAAGCCAGGTCGAACGCAGATTGGCCAATTGTTTGAGCCTCAATTATGTGGGCCCAACATATTTAATTAATCACTTTCAATAATAATGAATATTATAATTATAACTATAATACTAAGAAACAGGCAACAAATAGGAATCCTGGGATTCGACAACATTTCAAAGAGACTAAAATTAAATATAGTTTGCCACAGATATAGTGGTCAGCCATGATTTATACGACAGCGATATAGCACCAATCATATATTTAATTCACCTTATATAATACTACTAGTATTTAATTAACCAAATAAACTAGTGGCTATCAGTATTACAACAATGCTAATGTTCCAAACTTATGGGCTAATTTCATATCCCACGTGAAAACTGAGAGATTTTTATCTTGAGCTGGTGTTTCAACTCAAGATGTTGATTTATTAGGCTGAAATAAAGCATTTTTTTTATAAGGAAATAAAGTAATTAAATCCTAGAAATGTTAGTTTTGTGGATATAGCTGGGAACTATCTGTCTGTACATAAATAAGACGAATATTTGAATAAGTCAGAGCTAGAGCTAGGGATGTAAATGAGCCAAGCTACTCGTGAGCTATTCAAAACTCAACTCGATAAAAGTTAATTCAACATTATTCATTAAAGCTCGTCAATTAAACAAACCAAGCTTCAGCATGAGAGTATTCGGTCGTTAGCTCGTGAACACGCTCGTTAACTGATTTAATATGAAAATATAAAATTATAAGTAAGTTACAACTTGTATTATATACTCCGTATTATGATTAATATAAGTATCTAATTAACTCTATTTAATATAAAAAAATGATTAATACAATCTTATTAATGTGAAAAATCACAAAATTAGAAGTAAATAGTAAACTCATGAAGCTCTGAGTATTCGGTGAACAAAGTTCGAGACTCAACTCAATAATAAATGGGCCAACCTTGAGCACGACAGTATTTGACTCGACTCGGCTCGGCTCGGCTCGTTTACACCCTACTCAAAAGTTAGTTTGATATTCAAGAATTTTCATCTCAGATCAAACACATGCTGCAGTCGTATAAGCGAAAGAAATCGAACACATTTCGATCAAAATGTTTGGTTCACATGGTTTTTCGTCCCGCTAATGTTTAATCGAAAAGCACAAAATCGAAATGGGATATAGATGCGAAATGAAGAGAATTTTAAATACGATAGATCAGGCATGATTATAGAAGGTTAAACTTACATGTGTTGGTAGTAGTGTAGAAGAATAGATGAATATCCAGCTCTTATTAAATCCGAGTGAAGGTGAAAGAGACGGCCCCCAGTTGCTACTGGGTACCGATGATGTTTAGTAATCAGAAACGAGACGTGGCTTGAGAAAATAGGGCCTTGAAATCCTTGGTTGGTGTACCGGATCCCTCAGGCTTGGAAGCGAGGTCAAGTGCTTTGAATTTCGCCTCCTCGACGTTTAGTGCCTGATAAATTAACATCTTTATGAAAAGCTAAGGAAAAAGAAAGTAAACAAAAGATTAAAAATACAGTAGCTGAAGGCATTACCTGAATGCAGGTTTCTGCAACATCAGCCCTCGCGATTGTCCTTGTATCTGTCTCAAGAAGTTCATCATCCTTTCCGACGAGTAGCTCTCTTATACCACCATCTTTATCTTGCAAGCCTCCAGCCCTAGACAAAGAAGATTGAATATATGAAGAGTAACAACAAGAATACAAGATAATTATGACTTAAAAATGTTATTAATCAAGAAGGCAACCCATGTAATACTGATTGAACTAAGCATTGCTGCATGCAATTGCAACGTGAATATTTTCTAGGCACAGAAAGAAAAACTAAGCCATACCGAATAATGGTGTATGGTATTCCCGAATCAGCCAGATATTGTTCGGCCTTTCTCTTCCAAACCTGCAATCCAAATAGCAATGGTAAAACACGAAATCATCCAACCTAGGAGAGACCAGTTACTGATATTGAATCGTGCAGCATGCCATTTTTGGAGTTCAAAACTGAAAGACCATAATGCTTTATAGTGTAATCCGATTAAAATAAGACGTCCACCATTAGGAACAAATGAACTATGAGCAGCCTAGACCTCAATCTCTTGAGAATGAAGAAACCAGTAAAGCGGAAAAAAGTGAAGCTGATCAGGTTGCAAGTTCAGGGAACAAACCAAGATATTTCCATTTCCTATGCTATTTAGAGGGTGATTCAGATCCGTTCCTCCCATTGATCCAACCAACACAATCTGCTTCACTCCAGCAGCTTTAGCTGTTCAGCAGATTACATCCTTTTGAGAAATACAGTAAGATACAGTTAACTAAAGAAATGAAGCATTAGTTTTGAGCACCAGCATCTATTTGGTTCTTTTGCCCAATCCAGTCGACCTAGAATAGAACAAATAAAGTCAGTTCTTCAGCAGTAGAGACTGAAGCACTAAATTTAAGCTATCTAGCAACAGGTGAAGACAGAAACCTGTTCAGGGAATGCTCCCTCTTCAAAATAGAATTCTGGCCTTCCACCTTGAGAGGGGTCGAAGCCAGGTTTCATCTTTGGAACGGCACTAGTGAGTATTATAAGAGCGTCGATACCTTGAATAGCTGGAAATATGCTATCAGCATCCCTTATATCTCCAACATAAACATCATCTTCACCACCAATTTTCTCCTTGCTTTCAGGGGTTCGTACCAAACCCCTGGCAGTATACTGGTCTACCCTCTCCTTTAGTTTCTTGTAAACAATTTGGCCTTCAACCAGACATCGATCGAGTCAGAGGAAACAATTGTGAAAACGTAACTTCCTAAATCAGTACAGATAACCGGCAAACCTAAATATGGAAACTAAAACCAACTAAGCAAGAACATCAAGCAAAATGAAGGATGGAGAATAACTACCTGAATTCCTGGGGAAATTTGAAGTGTTCTGAAATCTTAACTCCATCTATATACATTAATGGCATGTGATGAAGAAAACCTTGTTAATTGAATTACATTTTGTTCAATGCCGTTTCCATTATGAAGCGCATGTACAGAGCTAAATCAAGGAGCGGATCATGGTTTTGTTTAATTTAATCCTCTGTTCTTACATTTGAATTGCAAATTCCATTAGATTTCCTAATAATAATTCATCTCTAAAGCCTACATTTCCACGAGCTGAACAGAGCAACAAAGTTTTCCTCACAATTTTGAAACAATAACACGCGAAACCCCCAAAACCCTCACAGAACCTAACATTCATCACAAAAGCAAACACTCAAACCAAAATAACGATGCAAACAAGCAAATTCAAAATCACGCAAGCAATTTCCAATGCAGAATCGTGTAGAGGAAGTTTATCTTTTACCAGTTCTACCACCGGCGCCGGTGACGAGAACAGTGCTCTTACTTGAGCTGGACATCGCCAGCACCGAAATTCTCCGACTGACCGTCGCTCTTCGCCGCTGGGAAAATCGGAATGCAGCGGAATTGGGGATTTCCGGAAAAGCAACTCTAGAAATGGGAAATTTGTCGATAGAACTTAAGCTCCAGCATTTGTGAGAGGCAGTTGGGGTAACGGCGACACGTGCCATAGCTGCTACTTCTCCGGATAAAGGCTAGTAGTGAGGATTCCTGCCCATGCGGCGGCGGCGGCGGCCGAGTTGGAGGTGGATTGCGGCGGCGCTACTGATTCTCTTATCCGTTTCTAAACAGTCATCTTATCTGAATGACTACGAGATTTATTTTAGTCAAGTCAGTACGTACATTAGTATTTCTTATTCTCGAAAAATTTATATACTCCTATCTCTTTTTTTTTTTGAAATACGGAGTAGTAAGTTTTATCCAAAATGCACAAATAATGGTTATGCATTTGTATATTCATTATCGAATATAGTTCTATAGAGAACACATGTTGTGAAAATTATGTAATCATGACAACATAACTTTTCGGTCTTGATTCTTTAGTATGTAAATCAAAGTCTGTATATGTGTAAAAGAACATCATATCAAACAAGTATGGTTTCATAGAACTATACTCATACTCCCCCTCTTTCATTTTTTATTTATTTTGAAAAGTTAGAAAACAAACCACTAAAAACATGCGAGTATAAAGAATACTCAAAATCATTATAAATTTCAAACATACCACTACAAAGTAAAAAAAGACCTGTCTCACATCAACAATGACGGAGTGTACGTAAAAGGACTGGAACACCAATTATGCAAGGTAAACCCCACCGAAAGAAGAGAAAGTAGCTCGAATCCACTTCCAAGAACTTCTATCCATGACATTTTCCAAATTTACTTTAACCCCTTTAAAAATAACATCATTCTTCCTAGTTTTCCAAATGCTCTAACAGAAGCATTGTCAAATACTAACTCCGTCCCACATATCCGTGTGGGGAGAAAAGTGACACACGTTTTAGGAAAAAAGTAGGTGGAAAGTAGAAAAATTTAAAAAAAAGTGAGAAAAATAGGGAAAAAGTGAGGAAAGTAGGTAGACTATTAGAGTATCGTGAGTTCTAGTCAACCAACGCACAATCTCCAAATATCATAAGAAATGTTGCATGAATACAATATATGGTCCTCCACTTAGTATGAGCAAAAGATGCAAATTTTATCTCGTTCATCAAGATCAATACCCCTTTTAATCAAGTTGTCTTTAGTTGAAACTCTATTTTGAAACGCTTTCCAAAAAAATGAAAGCGAACAAGCTAGACAATTTTCATGTGTATTTTCTAACTTAATGTCACTATTTTTGGATTGTGATGAGTTGTTTGTAATCTACACTAAAATATAAGAACGTTCACACACATGAATAGCATGCGATATGGTTCTATCAATAAATTGTATAATAAAGCTCGTTAGCTTCGCATTCATTACGTGTCATGAGTTGATTATACTTAAAATAACTTAATTTTGTATTAAATAAAATATCGATCCGAATATAATATATACAGTATTTCGCTTACGATATTGGGAGTAATAGACCAATAGGAATTTTCGTAATTTACCTCACAAAGAGCGCAACTCAATTGGTAAGATACTTCCCCTCCAACCAAGAGATCGGGGGTTCGAGACACCTGTGTGAGTGTGTGTTGTTTGCCTGATCAAAAAATAAATAAATAAATAAATAATAAAAAATAAATAAAATAAAGTGTGACTAGAAAAGGTTCAATATTAGGGGAACACAGCAAAATTATAAAAGAAAAATGTAAATTGACAAATAATGTGAAATTATACGGTAAACAACATATATCACTCTTTAAGTAACCAAAATAGTCTTTGACCATTTAATTTAGAGTCAAAAAATAAAACACTCACTTTAAGATAAGAAAATCAAAATTAGGTATGAAATATAAAAAACACAAAAACTACCCAATTTATTGAAAATGAGACTAAAATGCCCTTACTTTGAGTACATTGCCACTATCTCCCCTTCCCTCTCTCCCAACCCAGCCCAGCCCCAACCCGGTTCAGCCCGACCCGACCCGACCCGACCCGGTCAGCAGGCCCAACCCGACAGCCCAAAAAAATTTCCTTTTTTTTTTCTTTTTTTTTTTCCCTGAAATGTGCAAGTACACAGTACGTTTTTGATCATTTAGTATTGTTTACCCGATAAGTGGTAAACGAATAATATCTATTTGTAACTGCATTACACAATACGTTTATATTCTATTAGTACTATTTACCGGTAAGTGGTAAGTGATAAATGGATAATATCAAATTGTAACTGATTACGCAGTACGTTTATGTTCTGTTAGTACTGTTTACCGGGCGGGTCGGGCCGACATGCCGGGGCAGAGCGAGCCGGGCCGGGCCGGACCGGCCCAGTCCGGGTGGGTCGAACTGGGATGGGTTGGGCTGGGCTGGGCTGCTACCAACCCTAGGGGGAGGGAGGGGCATTTTTGTCCTCCAAACCAAAAGATGAGTATTTTTTGTGTAATTTATATTCCGTACCTAAAATTGATTTTATAAAGTAAAAGTGGGTAAAAAGGTGTATTTTCTCTTTAATTTATCTATGAATATGATTTAATCCTACAAATTTTTACGTGACGTGTCAATTTCACAATCCCACAATTTTCAAAAGTGACAAGAGATTATCGACATCACTCATGTCCTAAATCAGAAAAAAATGGGGACCCACTCATCATTCCCATTACATTTTCAGATTTTAATTTTTGTAATAATTGAATGTTAAAATGGTTTTTAAATCTCACATTAAATTTTAATTTTTGTAAACAATGTTAAAATGGCCTTTTGTAATGACGAGGGCTTTCTCTCGGCGTATATTAGTGGGACGCTAACGTGTGCCTTCGAAGCTTGATTTTCATGGCGAAAGGAGGAGGACGACCGAAGGGAAGGCCGTGGAAGGTGGATCTATCTGTGCAATCCCGTCCTGAGTCAACACCGATTCAATTTATGGAGGGGGAAAGCTCGAATATGACTGGAAAACGAGAATCACCTTTGCCGGTGCCAATAACGGCGGAAGTGCTTAAACAACAAATTGAGCAGGAATTACAAGCATCTGTGCTAAAGCAATGTGAGAAACTAACAAATGAAGGGAAAAAAGAAGTGGAAGTGTTGCAAGTTGAAGAAGGGAATGACGCTTGGCTATGTTGCTCCAATTCTCAAATAAGGTATACCTACTGTCCAATTATGTGTATCTGAGCTTGAGAATTAAGCTGAAAAATGGAAATATGTTGTTATCTTATGTGGAATCGGAGATACACCTACTATATCTTATCTCAAAGGTTTTCTCCAAAATGAGTGTGGAATAACTGGAAATATTGAAATATTTTATCATAATGAAGGTTATTTCTTGATACGGTTTGAATCGAATGTTGAGAAGGATAAAATGCTTTTTGAAGGTCCATATATGATTGCAAGTAGAGCGATTATAATAAAAGAGTGGGTGGCTGACTTCTGTTTTGAGAAAGAGGTGTTGAGGGAGATACCACTATGGTTAAGATTACCAAAACTCCCTCTGAATTGCTGGAGTGTAGACTCTCTTAGTAGGATTGATAGTGTGTTGGGTACACCAATCTGTGCAGATGAATATACCTCCCAAAAGCAGAGGATCTCTTATGCTAGATTGTTGGTAGAGGTGGATATCACAAAACCATTGATTTACAAAGTCCAGATTGAAGGGGAAAATGACAGAATGGTGGAGCAACAAGTGTATGATGAGTGAGTTCCAATATTTTGCCAAAAATGTCATAAGGTAGGGCACATATGTAAGGAAAAAAAGGATCTAATTGTGCAAGGTCAGAGGTAGCAACAACGAAAGCCAAAAGATAAGGGTAAGGAAGTGATAGTGGAGGTTGAACCAGTGCATGAAGTGTGGTATCAACCTAAGGAAACAAATACACCATCTAAGTGTCAACTAGTAATTCCTATAAAGAACTGGGTTCCAAGATAGTAACAGAGGGCGGAGACCTTTTCCCCACTAGTGGGACATGAGGTTTATGATATGGAATGTGAGAGGCTGCAACAAACCATTTAAGCAGAGAGAAATTAAAGTTTCTCTGCAAAAAAAAATAAGGTTGATGTTGCAGTGCTCTTAGAGACTAGGGTGAAAAAGAAAAAGCACAAAAAATAGTAAGGACAATTTGTAGGGGATGGGAGTGTATTAATAACTATGAATCTGCTAGAAATGGGAGGATTTGGGTTGCTTGGAACCCTAAATCTGTTCAGATTCAGTTTGTTGAGGAGCATGAACAGGCTCTCCACTGTGAAATACTTGATGTGTACACTAGAAAGACTCAACAATTACTAGCTATTTATGCTTTGAATACTGGTGATTAGAGGAAACATCTTTGGGAGTTTGTGAATAGGAAGATACAACAAATTCATTCACCACTTTAGATGGGAGGGGATTTCAATGCTATATTATCTAGTGATGACAGATTTCAAGGTAACCCAGTCCTCAGCTGATATTGAGGATTTTATGAATTGTATTCAGGAATGTGAATTGCAGGAAATTAGAGCAGTGGAGGCACAATATACCTAGACAAATAACCAAGAGGGTGCCCACAGAGTTTGCTCAAATATTGACACGTGTTTTGCAAATGTATCTTGGTTAACTGAATTTTCTGATACTGTTGTTGAATGACTTGATAAAGGGGTATCTGATCATTGTCCTCAGATGTTAGGATTTGAGAATAACAATCATAAGACATGCCTTTTTAAGTTCTACAATGTGTTGGCAGATCATGAGCACTTTGAACAGCTCATTAGGGATAATTGGGGAGGTAATAGATCCCAAAACAAACTGAGAGATGTCTAGAATAAGTGCTTCAAGTTGAAGTCTCCTCTTAAAGAGTTAAACTCTAAATGGTTTGTGAAGACTACTGACAGCCTTGCTGGAATCAGGCAACAGTTGCAAGTGGTTCAGAATAATCTTATGAAAAGGAATACTCATGAACTCATTCTTGAAGAGAAGCAGTTACTGTCTGAGTTGGAAAAATGGAATAATATAGAGGAACAAATCTGGCAACAGAAATCTAGAATTGACTGGTTAAAATTAGGGGATTCAAACACAAAGTTCATCCATGCATATGTTAAAGTAAGACAAACGGCCAATGCTATCAATAGATTGGTGAGAGCTGATGGGACAATTTGCTTAGGGCAAGAGCAGATTAAACAAGAGATCAAGAATTTTTACATTAATCTTATGGGGACAACTACTGCAGAGCTGATAATGGTGGATAAAATGGTTATGAAAAGAGGGCCAAGGCTAAATGCTCAACAACAGGTTTTCTTAAATGCTGAATGCACAGATATAGAAGTAAAATAAGCTTTGTTTAGTATGGATTCGAATAAAGCACCTGGCATTGATGGTTTTAATGTGTACTTCTTCAAGAAGAGCTAGCCTATTATAGGAAGGGAAGTGGTCCAGGCAGTACCACAGTTCTTCCAGTATGGTGACCTATCTAAAGAAATAATTGTAGCTCTGATTACTTTGATTCCAAAAACTGTCAATGCAAGCTCTATCAAAGAGTTTCGACCTATAGTATGTTGTTCTGTTCTTTATAAGATCATATCCAAGATTCTTGCTAATAGGATGAAGAGTGTTCTGGATACTGTGATTGGTGAAAGCCAATCAGCTTTTATTCAAGGAAGGCTTATTTTTGATAATATACTCCTCAATCATGAGCTAATCAGAGGTTACAGTAGGAAGCAGGTTCCCCCTAGGTGTATGATAAAGGTAGATATTCAAAAAGCCTATGATTATGTTAAATGGCCTTTCTTGAAGCAGATGTTAATTGAGTTGGGTTTTCCTCATAGATATGTGCAATGGGTTATGATATGCTTAACCATTGTGGTTTATGCTATTAATGTTAATGGGGAGATCACAGAACCCTTTGAAGCAAGAAAGGGGATTAGGCAGGGTGATCCTATCTCTCCTTATCTCTTTGTTATATGCATGGAATATTTGAATAGATGTCAGATGAATTTGCAGTAGAATACATTATTTCATTATCATCCAAAGTGTAAAAAAGTTCGGCTAGTTCATGTGTGCTTTGCTGATGATCTTCTACTGTTTACTCAAGGGGATTCTAGTTATGTACAACAAGTAATGCTAGTGCTTGATAAATTTACAGCTGCCTTTGGCCCACAAGCAAATCAGCTCAAAAGCTATATTTATTTTGGTGGAGTTGCGGAAGGGGTTAAGCAAGATATATTGAATTTGACTGGGATGAGTGAGGGCCAGCTCCCTTTTTAATACTTGGGGGTGCCTCTCTCTTCTAAGAAGCCGTCTGTTATGCAATGTTAGCCTTTGATTCAGAAAATTCTTCATGGAATCAATTGTTGAGTCATTAAATTCCTTTCTTATGCAGGGAGAATTCAACTAATCAGATCTTTCATCTTTGGCATTCAAGTGTACTGGAGTCAGATCTTTATATTGCCTCAAAGAGTGTATTGGTTCAGACTGCCTGCCGGGTTTTTTTGTGGACTAGGAAGGCTGAGATGTCTAGAAGAGCACTAGTAGCGTGGGACAAGGAATGCTCCCTCAGTATGCTGGTGGTTTGAATATTATGAATTTGAAGATAGGGAATAGAGCTGCAATCTGTAAACATTTATGGAACTAGCAGTGATTACGTGCGTTGCACGTATAATCTCTTATATATTTAGCATATTTATTTTTCTTTTTATAAAAAATATGAGAAGGTCTCACACAAAACTTCCTAGAAACATAAATTTACACCATTTTTCATTACTTATCTTATTTATATAATTTTATCTACTTTAACATCTATAATATGTCAAATTGTTAATATACGTGTGATTCCTATTATAGTAGCATAATGTACCGTGAAAGAATAGAAAGACTCACTTCATATATTAAAGATATATCTATATCACACATACTTGAAGTTGTATAAACATTAAGTACATTATATTTTCAAGTTATTATATAAACTATCTTAAATTCCAAGTTATTATATTTTCTTATAATAACATCTAAACTTAAAATCTATTAATGTATAAATTTTTTTACGATTACTGTAATATTGTATTTTATTTTAATGTATTTGGGTGTATTTTGACCAAATAAGTATTTTTACAAGAAAAATATGATATACTGCTTGGACGTTAATTTGATCACTATGGTTTTAAAAATTAATAGAACATTTATAAGAAAATATAATATGATAAGGTGATGATCTTATGGACTCGTCAATTGCATTCAATTCCGAAAGAAAATAATAGGATAATGAATTATTTGAAAATAATTAGAATGTACATGGACTTGTTGACATTTAATGAAAAACTGGGAACACAAATTTTGTAAGTCTCATATGCTATGGCATTTAGCATAATTAAAATGATATTGAACTCCCTATGTCTCGTCGAAAATGAGGCATTTTAGTAAAATATACCTTACATATGAATAAACAATGTCTCAGTTTCAGCGAGACGGATGAAGTATCTACTAATGCTCTCCTAAAATTAAAACATATATATGTAATCCATACATCTCGAACTTTGAGGAATAGTTATTGATATCCCCATTTAACATTATAACTGCAACATGAGTTCTTTATAGATATATATTAAAATTTTAAATTTAATATGCTAAAATAATTATTATTTTTATAATATAATTTGATATTTGAAATTTGATTTAACTTACCTCATTTTTCATCATTATTAATTTTTTTTAATCCTTATGATTATAAGTTATTCCCACAAGCTATTTCTTATCCAAGTAGTAAAGCTTTCAGTTGTATTGAAAACATTCTTTGATTAATTTGTAAAGTTCTTATTATTATTTGTGTAAAATCGGTCAATATACTTCTAAATTTATATTTAACACAAATAATTAAAGGATATTAAGAAGATTGAAATCTTATTCTATGGATACAATCCAATTTGTCTTATTTATATCATTTAGTCAGAAACCATAATCCCTATTTCTCGCCTCTCCAAATGGATTGAGAAGGTTTTGTGACGCACGCAATCCTCATAAAAATGATGAGTTTTTCTTCTGAAAAAGAGGATCCAATTTTGAAGTAATTAATTCTTTTACTTCAAATGAGTGGATATTGTAATAGGTATAATATCCATAATAATAATTTATATATTCTATGTCTCTCAACTGAATGAGTATGAATTACGATATCTCGTTCTAATAGTATATTGTTATCACCCCCTTCATCCCATATAGTTACAACTATAGTATCTCGTTTTGCATAGGCCGTGATCTAAGTTCACTTTTTTGAAATACAAAGCTAAACATCATCCATCGATCAAACCATAATTCTTCAATCTCCGAAATATTTTAGCATATGGATTGACCTATGAGTTGTTATGAGATTCTTTACAACTTCTTCTGATATCATTCGGTTTTAACCTCACTAAAATTGATCAAATTGAAAGCAGACTTTAATGTTATATTACAACTTATTATGATTTATTGTGAAAACTTATTACGATTATTATTGTATCATAATGCTTTTTTTCAAAAATTAATTTTAAGAATAAAGGCCATGGATCCGGATCCAGACTTATAGACCCACGGATCCGTTAGATCTGGACATTAATCTCATTTTTTGACCCGACGGATTTGAATCAAAGAAAATTATAGATCTAGATATGGAGTAAGCCAGATCCGGTGCATATCCGGCCCATTGCCATATCTAAGTTCAAGTTGTACCTTACCTATTTGATATATAAAAATTTAATAAGGAAAAAATTATTCAATTTCTTGGTACCGTATCTTTTTCTAAATTTTTTTTGAATGTTTTGAAGAGATCTAAAGATCAAGCATCATCAAGATTAATTCACATTGTATACCCTCCTCAAATTCTAAGAATGTTTACGAAATAGTTTCTACGACAAATCATCTTCGACTTTATGAATAAAATAGCTCAAACTTTTGACAAGAGTACACTATATGGCTCACCTAAACAAAGGTACAACAATTACCCTTATTTGTTTCTCCACAATCCACACGACTTTTTATAAATGTGTATTATGTTTATCATATGTATGGTGATTAAAATTTTAAGCTAAATGCATGCACACTATGAAGAATCTTATTAGTGCTTTATCGGTAATTATCACATGCCATAACATATAGTCCTATATATTTTTTTCTTTTTGTTAATTTAGTTGTAGAGTTCAACTCAAACTCAATAAACTTTAATATATACATGTAGCTCTATAATTCTTATCCTAATCCTAAAAAATAATAACGATGCAAATATATATTAATGCATCTATAATATTGATTGATGCTATAAGAATATACTATAATAGATATACTTATTTATAAATTGAATATAAGGGTATAATGGGCAATTTAAATTTTGTAAACAAGATACTTTTTGTAATAGTACATATTTGAATAAAAAAAAGGATAGAATATGGGTTCGATGGGTGCATGGTTACAGAGACGGAGCTAGGGGGGGGACAGGTGGTGGCGGTCGCCCCCCCCAAATTTTGAAATTTTTTTACCAACATATATACATTTTATATCTATATATACCATTATGTATGTATATAATTCTTATATATGTTCTTTTTTTTGAAAGATTCCTATATATGTTCTAGTTAACCTATAATAATATACACTAATTTATTTTATGTCCAATTTTGTTGGGCCTATAATATATGAGCTCATTCACTAAACGTAATAACTTAATCAAAATGCCTACCAATTAGGATTAGACGTGTGGGGTGTAGAAAATCGAAATAACTTAATCAAGATAATTTGTTCTTATATTTTGTAATGAATGTTATGCAGAAAATCTATCAATTTTATTTGAATTTTTTTTATCAATGCATTAATATCACTATATTTTATCACTTTTAATAACTTGGGAGTTGTTTGTGTATCAAAATGAACCATACCCATACCATCTGTTTGGTATATCAGTATATGAAAGTGATATCTTTGATATACTCATATCACAATTTTTAATATCTCTCATATATCAATATTTACACAGGTATCACTCATTTCTCTTTTTCATCCCACATCAAAAGCCTCAAATTTCAACCTGAAAATTTCCTAGAAATGTCTCGTCCCTTTCTCATACTTATACCTAATATATGATACTCATACCTCTATTTGATATTTGATATACTTAGTATATGGATACCTAACGACCCCTTAGATATTTGAAAAATTCGCCACCCCTAAAATTCCTGGCTCCGTCCCTGCATGGTTACTACATCAAGTAGAAGGATGTCTATGAAATGAACATGCCTAAACAATACTCATGGGTGATTAAGAAGATAATTGGAGTTAGAGATCATCTGAAACAGCTACAGAATGGTAAAGAATGGATTCAACAGGCTTCTTTTTCAATCAAATTGATGTATCAGGCTTTCTTGGGGACCCCTCTAAAGGTGCCTTGGGCAAAAATGATTTGCCAAAATGCTGCACCTTCCAAGTGCATTTTCATTATGTGGCTGTTGCTGCATGACTGTGTTGTTTCTGTAGGAATGAGGAGGAGACCATGAACCATCTTTTCTTTGCTTGTGAAATAATTCAAGGTATATGGAGGCTGATTATGAACTGGTGTGGGATACAGAGGAATCCTGGGAGATGGAGTGATGAGAAAGGTTTCCTGATTACTCAGTGCAAGACTAATAGTGAGAAACAGAGGCTGTATAGATGTGTTCTAACAATACTAGTTTATCACATATGGAGAGAGCAAAATATGAGGAGAAGGCAGGGACATGTGAAGTCTGGGGAGGATATTGCAAGGCAGATCAAGATCATGCTAGCTTGGTGCTGCCAAAAGGATAAGAAACTTATTCGATTTTGTTTTATGGATTAAATCTTTGTAGGCTATTGCAGTTATGTATATGGTAGAAGTGTTTTAACAGATTTTGAGGGTCTTGTATAGTTACTGTTTGGTTGAAGGTTATAAAATCTGGTTTATACCAAAAAAAAAAAAAAAAAGGCTTTTAAATCTTACTTATTAATGTGAATAGATATTAAAATGAAATGTATATTAAAATAGATTTTGGTTAACTTTTAAAATTGAAAGAGAATAATAAATATGGAGTCCACATCAAAAATTGATTAAACAGATTTATCGTGAACAACCAAAAAAGAAATATTTAGTACATATATTATGGACGAAGATAGTATTTATTGAAATTGTATATGTGATTACTAAGAGCACTCCCAATGGGGTGGGATCGCAGCCCACCTCCGCCGTGGAGCGCTCCCGAGCCGATCCCTACCCCCATTGACGCTCTCAAGTTCACAGGAGAGGAGCGCATATGCGCACCCTCACCGATAGCCACCTCTTGACGTCATTATGACGTCAGTAGTGTTATTTATTTAAAAAATAATTATAATAATAATAATCATTTTTCAACGGAAAAAATACAAAAATTTAAAAATTCAAAAGTGCCGTTGGTAACCCAACGGCTAATCCCCTTCCCCATCTGTAAATTCACCTTCAAAATCACACTTCTTCCACACTAAAAAATCCCTTATTCATTCAATTCTCACTCAAATTTACTCATTTTCTCCACATTTCATTCCAATTTTTTCACCAAAAAAAATTTATATCTTCATCATCAACTTCATCAAACTCTTCAAGCTCTTCTAACGACGTGGCAATGCTCTACCAACAACTCCAACAAGGGTACCGACTACCAATTTCTTCAAAAAAATGGAGGAAGCACAAAAGAAGAAGAAAGAGGCCCAATAGCCGAAGTGGCGAAGACAAGTTCAATACAAGCAATACATTGATTGAGATCGAGCAAGCGGTGACAAATAACTGTTCAACGACTACTTTGCCGAGCATCCGGTCTACAACGCAACCATGTTTCGCCGCCATTTCGCATGTCGAAGCAGTTGTTCATGCGAATCGTGCAAGTTTTGGAAACTCTCGACCCTTATTTCCAGCAACGATAAGATGCTATGGGGAAGGATGGTTTCACAACCATTCAGAAGTGCACCGCCACTCTACGGTAACTCGGGCAAGGCAGTTCGGTGGACCACCTTGACGAAAACTTGCGTATGGCAGAGACAATTGCGATAGAAGCGCTAAAACAGTTATGTCGATCAATTGTTAAAATATTTTGAGGCCAGTACTTGAGGAAGCCCATTCTTTCTGACTGTGCTTGGGTGTTGGACATGCACGAGTGCCGTCATGGATTTCCAGGAATACTAGGAAGCATCGACTGCATGCGCTGGGCTTGGAGACAATGCCCGAAGGCGTGGAAGGCTCAATATACTCGCGGAGATAAGGACCCGATGATCATCCTTGAAGCAGTCGCTTTGCACGATCTATGGATTTGGCACACTTTTTTGGAGTGGCGGACTCCAACAACGACATCAACGTCCTCCACCAATCCGATGTTTTCAGCGACGTTGTGAATGGGATTGCGCCTGGGATTAACTTCACAGCCAACGGTCAAGCATACAACATGGGCTACTACCTCGCCGCGGGATATACCCGAAGTGGCCTACATTCATCTCTAGCCCAACAGCAGCAGTGGACCCAAAAGTTTCACATTTCAAGGTGAAGCAAGAATCGGCTCGCAAAGACGTTGAAAGAGCCTTCAGAGTCCTTCAAATGCGTTGGGGAATTATCCAAGGTCCGTCTGTGATACTATGCAAGATGTTATGTATGCTTGCATAATTTTGCATAACATGATAATCGAGAACGAATGAGCTTCTGCAACGGATTGGGCTCCCTTGGAGGATGAGGCTTCAAGCTCTACACGTCCTAGGAATGGAGTAGTACAACGAGGAGCTCTAGATTCGTTCCGGGCTTACATGTGCAGTCTTCGTGACTCGAACCGTTACAGACTACTAATTGGAGATTTGATTGAAGAATTATGGGCACGTAGAGTGAATTAAATTTAAATTTTGCATTTTTATTTTTTTTATTTTTTATTTTTGATCAGTTGCATTTTTTATTTTATGTAATGTTGTTTGCGAATTTCAATAAATAAAATAACGTTCAAAATTTTATTTTTCTTAAGTTAAATTAAATTAATTAAATAATTATTTAATTATCTCAATAAAAAATTGAATTATAAATATAAAAAATTCAAAAATATCAAAAATAAAAATCGAATTAGAAATCAAAATAAAAATAAATGCAAAAATCAATTTTTAAATTAAAAATAATAATAAAAAATCAGAAAGAAACCTGGTGCACTGAGACAGAGGTATCTCTCCACCGGAAAAGTGGAGAGATACCACTTTTAAGAGATTCCCATTGGGAGTGCTCTAATTCCCCTTTCTCTCTCTCTTTTTTTTTTTTTTTTTCATAAGAATTTTCAAGCTAGTTTCCAATGGTCACAAATAGAGAAGAGGGCCATCATATTATTATTGCATGAGAAAACAAGATATACATTATTAGATGAGATTTACATCATTGGATAAGTAGTAACAGAACTAATTAAACAACATACTAGGAAATTAATTAAATGAAATAGTTAAACAAGTTAAGTTAAGCTGTGACAGAAGTCTCCACAGCCACACCTGAATAGCTACTAGCTTCGGCTGCCTTCTTCTCACCTTCCCACAGCTCCGGTATCGCCTCTCGAAGATTATGGATGCTTTCGATCGCGTAATCTGCACCCTTCACTCTCTGAGACTTCCCGATCTGCAATCAAGAATATAATCGCTTGAATTCAGACCCGAAAAGGGATGGCCTAAATTTGTCACCTAGGAATTAAGTTCTTGAAAATCTTCTATTCGATATATAAACGAGTCTAACTGAACTCACCAGCACAGTGTCTAGTCCAACGCGTTTTCCAGATTGAATGTTTCGAACACTATCCTCGAAGAAGAGCTGCAGATTATCAAGACAGTGAAAAGTAATAAGCATGTGTGAATCAATAATCTTTCAAGTTATGAACAAAGAGCTGCAGGCTTACAGTTCTACGGGGATCGATCTTTGCAATCTCAAGAGCCATTTCTATGGCAGATTCTGAAGGTTTACACACTATAGGTGTCTTGGGCAATCCAGACTGCCCTGCATTAGGCTGACTAAAATGTGCAATTATGTCGAAAAATTCACTACTTTTAGGAGCAAAATTAGTTGGTTTTGACCCCAAAAACACGATATCATCCTCATCGTCCGATGCAATGCTCTTGTGAATAGGATTGAGAGTCTCGAAGCAGATTATGCTCTCAAAGCAGTCTTCGAGGCCTAGTTTCCTCAGCACCTTAGCCGCGTGGACTTTATCAGCATTGGTGAAGATCTGATAATATACGAAAATTACTGTCAATGAACTGAAGGGATTCATCCAAGAACTTGTTCTAGAAAGTTCTAAAAGCCCGAAAAATGGACTCACAATTTTGGGAATAGGCAAGCTTAGCAAGAGGCTCCTCAAAACCGGATCGGGCTTCAGATTCTCATAAGGCAACCTTCCATGGACAATGCTGTGAAAATACAAAAATCCATGATTCGTTAAACTCGGACTTCTTATAAAGATTCGATTTTTTTTAAAGAAACTAAATAAGGTGGGAACTAATTACCTATGATACTCATCATAGTCAAAATCATAGCCAATTGCCTGAAAAGAGAAACACATTATGATCCTCAGATTTTCAGACAAAACCATGTTAAGGAAGAAGTCGAAACGAAGTGTTAATGCTCACCCTAAGGCCAGCCATTGTTGTGCCATAGTTTTTGTACAAAAGGTCACACAGTGAAGGGATTTTGCTCTCTTCTATGCCCAAATTCTCAACCATGTAATCTAGAAAAACAACATTAATTTGCACATGATGAGAAATCAATAATCTCTAACATTCAAAGTACTAATCGGAGTCTAGAGAGAAGCTGCATACATACGTTGAATGTTCTTGAGAACTGATGTTGCTAGGCCAGAGCTTAGAGGGTAGAGGGTGTCATCAAGATCTAAACAAGAATATTCAAGAAAATAACCAACACATATTATTACAACATCAAAAATGAATTCTTGAAAAAAAATCTTAATTTTTGAGGGGTTTTTCAGTTAGTTACCAAAGAGAAGACAATCATACTTCGGCCTCTGGACCTGCCCGTATCGATCCTCGTATGCCATCTTGATCTAAGAACAACTAAACATGTGAGCATTATGTGTAATAACAAAGGGAAAAAGCACCAAAATTAACATATAGATTGAGATTTTGATTTTGTTTTCCTCCATTTTCCATGGCATTGACAACTCATGAGCACAAATTTGACATTCATTATGCAACAGAAACCACATGATGACAAAAGGGCTTTGAAAATAATAGCTTTAGTCAATTTGTTACTACCACAATTTCTATAATCAAGTCCTTGACAATGACAACCTAATTAAGAAGATTAACACATACACAAATTTATGAATCTTGTGAATTTTAATCAAATGGAAAGTACAAAATCAAGTAGCCCATTAGGAGATAGTTGGAAACAAGCAAATCCAATTCAAAAAATCCCACAAAAAAACAAATTTCAAGAAAAGAGAACTCCAAGAAAAAAAAAAAGGAAATATAAAAAGAGGTAAAAACCCAGCTCAACAATGGAGATGCTAGAGCTACATATAATTATTATTGCAACTAAATTTGTGCAAATTACCATAAGTTTCAGCAGAAAAAACTCTATATACATGCTTCCATATAGTATTATTTATAAATAAAAATATATATGCATGGAGTGATGGAGAAAGAAGAAAATATGGAAAAATGGCAAGAACCCAAAGAGTGGAATTACCTGAAAAAAAATGAAAAAAAAATGGGGTGGAAGGAAGATTGCAGAGATTCGGAGTTTCTCTCTCTAGAGAGGATTGAAGAGTGAGAGGAGAGGGGGAGGAGCAACGTTGGTAGGCGATGAGTTTAAATAGAATGACCGTTGCGTGTTTTTAATTATTTTTGTTTTAATTTAATTCTCCAAATTAATATGAACACGTTTAATTAAATTTAATAAAGATGGAATCTTGGGGTTTAATAATTACTGTCCGAGTCCGACCATCGCAGTTCTCAACACGTCTACACTTGAATTCTCGATTCTGCCCCCTCATTGATAAATACGTCGAGACTCAAGTTCGGATAATTGATTATTTAATTTAAACTATACTATAAAAAAATATATATAAAATGTTAAGAATTGATTGTAACACCCAACACAAAGTGTATATACTCGAGTTCTGCAATTTCACGCGATCCTTATATTGTTGCTACTACAAACAACTTTTAATTGTTGTGATTAATTCAAATTCATTTTTATATTCTATCAAAAAAAATATATACATATATATGTTGTGATATTAATATTGCATTCGTGGTATAGATTTATGAGATGAATTAAATAATGACGCGGTTAAATATAAAAAATGACGTAAGAGGATTATGATATCGCACGTTCCAAATATGTGGACTTATATTTAAGATGATTTAGACTTTGAGGCGCTTTCCTTCCTTTTTCTTGGGGGGGTACGTGTACCTACAACTACAACGACAAGGGTTGAGAAAACGAGTAGTTTTTAATTATTATTATTATTATTATTATTATTATTATTATTATTATTATTATTAACCTTTTTTTGTAAAGGGGTCCTTGATCTTTTCGGGTTATTTATCTTCTAAAAACAATATTGTAAAAACAATATTT
This sequence comes from Mentha longifolia, assembly GCA_001642375.2. Lineage (NCBI taxonomy): Eukaryota > Viridiplantae > Streptophyta > Magnoliopsida > Lamiales > Lamiaceae > Mentha > Mentha longifolia. The sequence goes on from CM038110.1 coordinate 42,443,688, forward strand.
TTTATTATAAAAATGGGGTCACCATATATCGAAACTTGAAATGTAACATCCTTTGATTTACAATGGATTAGAAACACTTAACGTGCTCATCGCTAATGTGACAGTGCCATATCGGTATTTTTTTTCATTTAGGGCTAAGTTTGAGTTTTTATAGTACGGTTTAATTTTTTTGTAGGGTTTGATTTTTAGAAAATATATCGATATTAACTTCTTTATTTATAACATTGTCATATTATCTGTGGGCATATTAAGTGTGCTCTTATGAGCATTAGAGCATTCCTCTAAACTAGATATGTGCGAAAAATCCCAAATGCATAAAATTTATGTTAATTGTTTGACACGGTTCTATCTAGTAAAAATCAATGTATGAAGACTAAAATGGGAAGATTTTAAAATAATTAGGTTGGATTTAAAAGCTAGCTATATAATTAATCTAAAAATTATAACTGATTAAAAGCAACGAGCTTTGATTTATTTAGTTTTATCAAACAAACTGAGCGACTTCAACTATGAACTACACACACACACTCTTTAAACCAACCCCTCTCTCTCTCTCTCTCTCAAAGCACTCTAAGATATTTTTTTTGGAATCTTTAAATATCAGCCAAACACCTCTAATTCAATAATTAATTCTAGTACAATGTAGCCAAATTTGACAAGGACAATAATCTTTGAACGAGATTTTATATATATGCACATACTACACAAGTGAATAAATATGTACGTACACTTAGAAAAAAATGGATGTGTGCAAGCATACAATTATACAAATAAAAGTAACATGGTGTTATACATAAAGGCTAGTAATTCATCAATACTTAGTTCATCTACAGATCTACTGCCTCACTGTATTCTTAATTTCACACCCAATATATTTTAATGGGACAAATTAAATTGCTAATTACTTTAATACTAAAATTTACCTAAAAGTCCAAATGAGGACAAAGTGCCAACTTCATTCAATAAGATCGAAACCGAGAGTTATTATTATTAATTTCGTTTGGTACATTTCGTTTATCATGCTAGCTAGTAAAATATGTACTATCATTCTAGTATGTAAAGAAAATTGAGTGGCATAACATTTCACTGAAATCTACTTAAAAAAAAAAAGTCATGCAATTAAGCACGTCTTTATAATACAAGCTAATTGCTTATAATACATCGATAATTAAAATATTGATCTTTTCATGAATTCTTCGATATATATCAATAGCCCAAGCTATCATCGAATAATTTTAGTTCAATTTAACATTAAATTGATAAAATGTAGCAAGGAGGTATCTGATTTAATTATGAATTATGAAAAAAAAAAAAAAAAAAAAAAAACAGATAGAAAATGAAAAAATTGATCTGTTCATCACTAGCTAAGAATTGGCTAAATAAGGTTTAGACAAGAAATGGTGTGGGCAATGCAAAGCCTGTAAAATAGCCAAAACCATCTAATTTTTGTAGTGTTGCTACTGCTTTACAGCTATAAAGTTTGTTGATTTTCCTTAGTTACAAGGGTTACCTCCCACCAACTCCAAATATATTAATTGTACTTGCCAACATAAATATTACTCCTATTAAATTTAATCAACATATATATACTCCATATTTTAAATAAAATGATAACGCGATATTTACAAAGATTTTCATTTAATTTTAAACGCGATTTTGAAGTCGTTGCATCGAAATACACGAATTCGATACTTTGGTGTTACAATATGTATATATGTTTGTGAAATTTCGTACTAGAGATGTCAGCAAATTGGAGTTGAAATTAAGATGCATTTTTATTTGAGTTGAAATATTATTCTATGTAAAGTTCTTTTTATTTATTCTAAAATTTGTTATTTTTATTTATTGCATCTATATTTTGCATAAAATTTTATGCATGACTTCTGTTTGTACATGAATCTTCTATATAGCTAATATACAATGCAATATAAGCACACACACCTAAAAAGTACAGGAATTAAACGATTAAAATTTATAATAAATCTCTTAAGTTATAAGTATATTAGTTAGCAAGTGCATCGCGTGGAATGCACGCATCACATCACGCAGTAGAATATTTTTTTGTGGAGCCTAGATTAAAATTAATTTTTTTTTTATCGGGAAAAGAGAATTTTATTAAAGAGAGGAGAGAAAACGGATGGTACAAGAAGTACCAACACATACATTAGCGATTCATCCACAACTCGCTCAAATTACAAGAATTCCACTTAATGAAATCGCAAATCTCACCGCCTTCTCCTCTAACCGAGCACCAATTCCAAAAATGACATTTAATCTCCTCCTTGATTCTTCGGAAGTTCCACTCTTTATGCTCGAACATAACATTGTTCCTCCATGTCCAGAGCACCCACACAACACAAATCCAAAGTCCACCGAGCACGTACCTCGCCTTTCCTCCACCAAAAAGTTCAGAGAAACTAATAAAATGATCTTTGATTTGCCTCGGTGACACCCAGTTGATTCCGCACCAAAGAATCATCTTATTCCAAATCTCTTGTACCTTCTGACAGCCAATGAAGAAGTGTTGCCCGGATTCTTCCTCTATCGAGCAGCAACAACATCTCCCCTCCGTCGTCAGAGTTCGGAGACGTTTTCGAATATTATCCATCATTGGCAGCCTATTCCTCGCGAGTCTCCAAGCCATGAATCTTGCTTTGGCTGGAGCGAAAGCTTTCCAGATGTGGGAGAAGGGAAAGGCCCCAAGCTGAACGTGTTGTCTCCTTCCTTTCCGCTTTTCGATTTCGTCGTAGGCTTTTTTAACAGAGAACCCCTCGGCCCCCATCCCCTTCCAATTCCACCTGTCCCTTCTTCCAACAACAATGGTATTATGCTGAAGTAGTTCAAGCAAATCAGCTTCAATAGCTTCGTCCCTCTCCCTAAGTTCCCTCCTCCACGGAATCGCCCATCTCCATTCCTCTTCGATCCATCTTCCCATATCACGAACCCTCGCATTTTGATTCTCACTCAGATGGAAGTGCCTAGGAAATCTGTCCTTCAACGGCTTGTCTCCTAGCCACTGCTCTTCCCAAAACCAAGTATCGCTGTCGTCCCCTACTTTCCTAACCAGATTATCCCAGAACCATTTGCCGTCCTCGCCCTCCACTGACGCCTTCACCTTTCTCCACCATCCCGAGCCCGAGCTTCTCCGACTAGCACCAGCCGTCCCACCCCTCTCCCAATGTGCAGGACCATGTCGGGAAATGATAACCTTCTTCCATAAGCTGTCGTGCTCGTTTAAGTATCTCTATACCCATTTGGCAATTAGCGCAGAATTAAACGAACATAAATCTTTAAAGCCCAGACCTCCTTCAATTTTCGGTCTGCATAAATCCTCCCATTTGACCCATGCCATCCTTTTCTCCCCTTCCTGACCTCCCCACAGGAAGTTCCGTTGAAAGCTTGTAATTTGATCACGTACCTTTTTTGGAATCGGAAGCACCGACATCCCATAAACCGGCAATGCCCCGGTAACTGCCTTAATTGTCGTGGCTCTTCCTGCTAATGAAATCAACTTCACGTCCCAGTTCCTAAGTCTGCCTCGTACCTTCCCCACTAGCTCCCTCCATCCCTCCACTCCAAGAAGGCTGCCTCCGATTTTAAGCCCCAGATATGGAATCGGAAGAACCCCAGCCCGACATCCCAGCCTACTCACCACCTCCACCATCTCATCTCTTTCCAAATTTACTCCAAATGCCAAACTTTTGTCAAAGTTCACAGCAAGCCCCGACACTAACTCGAAATTAATTAAAAGCCATCTTAATGCCAAAGCGTTCTCTGTATTCCCTTCCACAATAAACATCGTGTCGTTGGTATATTGTATGTGGGAGAGTGGCACTCTATTCATACCAATTTCCACCGCCTTTATCAGACCCCTGTCAACCGCCCTATTAGCCAGCAGACTTAGCCCCTCCGTCGCCAGCAAGAAGAGGAATGGCGAGAGAGGGTCTCCTTGCCTAATCCCCCTCTCCATTGCGAAATCTCCCGACGGGCTGCCATTAACCAGAACGTTAACCCTAGCAATGGAATACATTCCTTCATCCACCTTGCCCACTTATCCGGAAAGTTCATCAATTTCATCATGTCCAACAAGTATTCTCAACTAACCGAATCAAAAGCTTTTCTAAAATCGACCTTGAAAAACAATCTCTTCTTCTTGGATTTTTTAGCCTCCTCCACAGCCTCGTTTAGCACCACCACCCCATCCAAAATGAATCTGTCTTTGATAAAGGCCGACTGAGTATCCCCTATCAACTTACGAATCACCCCTTTCAGTCTCTTTGCGAGGACTTTAGCCAGAATTTTATACAGGCTTCCGATAAGCGACACTGGCCTGAAGCTATTAAGATTGCAGACCCCAGATATCTTTGGAATTAAGGCTATAAAAGAAGAATTACAGCCTTTTGCTAATTTCCCATTGACATGGAATTCCTCGAACACTCACAAGATCCTCTCTTAATATCTCTCAGCATCCTTTATAAAAATCCATTCGAACCCGTCGGGACCAGGGCTCTTGTCATCCTCGCAATCCAAATAGCATGCTTGATCTCTTCTTTGGAGAAGCGTCTTGTGAGCAGTTCACCTTCATCCTCATTGAGCCGTGAGATAATTAAATCCTCAGGCAAATTTACTAAATTATACCCCTTGCTTGCGAACAGGTTGCCAAAATAGTTCTTGATCTCTCTTTTCACTGCCCCAGGCTCTTCCGTCCACTCCCCCCTATCTCCAAACCCATCAACCCGTTGGAACTGCATCTTTTACTGATTGCTTTGTGGAACAAACGACTATTAACGTCTCCTTCTCGCAACCATTTAATCTTTGCTTTTTGAGCAAGGAGGCTTTTCCTATTATTCATTTGGAGAATCAACTGAGCAGTTGCTTCCCTTCTGATCGCAACTTCCTCCTCCGATAAGCCATTGATGTCATCCTTTTCATCCAGCCTCTGTATCTTTTCTCTGAGCAAGCTGATATTGTTATTGACGTTCCCGAAGTGGTCGTTGTTCCATCTCTTTAGCTCTTCTTTCAGCCGTTTTAATTTTTCTTTAAAAAACCGTAGCTTCCCCAACCTTCAATACCACCTTCGTTCCAAGATCTTGTGACCACCTCCTTAAAATGTGGATGAGACATCCATGAGTTGATGAACCGAAAAGGTTTAGGACCCCAATCGGTTTGCTTTGTCTGAAGAATTAAGGCGCAGTGATCGGAGATCGTCTTGGTAGCCCTCTGAGCCCTGTATCACCCCACGTCTCCGCCCACTTCTCGTTAATGAGTGCTCGGTCGATTCTACTTTTGCAAGTGCCGTTTGGCTTGTACCACGTATACTCCTTCCTTGTAACGCCACATCAATTAACCGATTTCTCTCGACAAATTCCCTAAACTCCTAAATTTCCACTGAAGAGACCCGACACCCCGACCCGGCATGTCCCCATCTTCGAGAATAGAATTGAAGGTCGCCAATAATACATGTACAAGCCCCTGCCGATTGTGCAACCACCATAGCCCATTTATCCCACAATTCCTCTTCTCTTCTCTGATGCAGGAGGCGTATACATTGATTATACAAACCTCCTCCGAAGTCGCCCTCCATCGTCTGTTCACAATGACTGCACCCCCTAAATTCCAGCTGCTAACACAAACAAATTTCTGATCATCCCAACATGTCATGATGCCTCCAGACCGACCCACTGCCCCTTCCGTGCACCATCTTATATCCTTATCCCGCCAAATGTGTTTCCCAACCCTGTTCGAGAACTGCTCGATTTTGGTTTCCTGTAAACAGCAGAAATCCAAACAAAATTTCGAACAAAAGGATGCAATTTCATATATCTTCGCCTCACTCCCTAGCCCTCTCACATTGAAAGATCCCACCTTCATTGGAAACCAATTTGATCTACTCCCAGCCCGCCTTCTCCTCCTCCGATCGAATTCAGAGCTGACAAAACCCTGTCCTCCCCTTCTCGAGCCCTCAGCCCCAAATTCTTCCCAAACTCCCAGCACTCTCTCTCCGTCGCCATCATCCCTTCTGTAATCTTAGTCCGACCTCCCTCTTCCTCCTCCAAGTCCCATTCCGATGCCGGGATGCCTTCTTCCCCTGACCCCAAATCTGTGTCTCTCATAGAATCCGTCGGTCTAGCGAGGTGCAGACTGTCATCCGTATAAGTCGATAAGTGTTGGGCTTTACCCACCTTGCCTTCATCTTCCCTCATTCTAAGTCCAAGCCCCAAGTCAACTCTCTCTCTCTCTCTCCCGTTCTACAAAAAAGTAGGCCCATCCCTTCTTCGAGGCCCAACCCCACATTTTCCCCTCCCGTAGAAATGCCCGTCTTTCCTCCTGCTACCCTAACCCAGGATTTACTTTGGGCCTAGGCCCGCTATCCCCACAACGGTCATCGCTGCCCACCTCTCCCTCTAGTCCCCACGCGCCTACTTCTCCTCTCTTCCCATCATTACTCTTCGCCACCTTCTCGCTTTCCAAGATATCGAAAGTCCCTAACCTTTCTGCATGCTTTGGGTTCTTCGAGAAGTCTGCCCCTCCCGTCACCGATCTGCACGTTTCGACTTCCTTCTCCGGCAGCATCCCCAGCCGTGCCTCCACCGACTCGGCATCCTCGTTGTCTCCCTCTTTTGACGACGTGAGATCGTATTCTGACTCCGTTTCCCAACATTGTTGAAGATGAAGCTCCTTCTCCATGCACCTTATCTCCTCAATCCTAATATGGAAGGACATCCCATCGATTTTGCATGTCCATACTTCATCCAAGGTGTTGAGTCTGGTGAGAATCCGAATGTAAGCCGCGTCAAGTTTTCTCCGTGACTCTGTGATCTCATGGACTTCCACCAGTCTTCCCCTTCTCGTACATCCCCAGCTGAAGAAGTTCCGAGACTAAGCCTGTAATGGGACTCCGATCCACCTAGTCCAGACTAAGCGCCATTGGTTGACGTCCCTGCTCCTCCACGGCCTCCACCATTCGAACCAATAGGCTGTCCACTCTTCGAATCCAGGGATCTCCTCGGTTGTGCTCCTGTTCGTATCGCTTTGGATCAACACCATTCTATCCCCCATATCCGTCACTTTCAACTTGCATGAGCACTCTTTTTGGATCCTCCCCGTGGAATTTCCATAAGAAGTCTCCTTTGAGCTTTCTGGTGTAGGCGCCCTGCAACCAGCCTTGTTCCTCCGGCAAGCTCGTAAACTCCGAGTTCTTTCCACCCTCCCTAACTGGTTCCTCCTTCTTACTATTCTGCACGACCATTACTTCCTTGCCCTTGAGCTTGTCGGCAAACGTCTCCTTACCAATGGAACTCCCTGGTACCCTTGCCGCCGCCACGTTCTTCCTCTCCTTTCCTCCCTTTCCCCCCCTCCCCTTGGCCTTCATTCCCGAATTCTCCATCCCCGCCCTAAAAAATCTAGGGACGAAAGCCCTGATAATGAATGAATCAACCCACATGTTGTTCAACTTCTTAAGCATCCCCCTGCCCTCTGTGACATCCGCCATTCTCACGAAGCCGAATCTGTGACTGTTCCGGTCCCTCTTAGTCGGGATGAACACATCCACCACCTTACCAACTTCTTCAAACTTTCGCCACAGTCTATCCACCGAGCAATAGTCTGGAAAGTTTCTGAAGAAGAAGGTAGTCACACCCTCCTTTATTCTGTCATCACCTGATTTTCCTTTGCGCCGTTGCACCACCGTCCATCCGTCACCTTCTCCATTTTCCGCCATTTTTACCGTTAGATTAGAATTGTAACATTTTTCGAAAATCAATTTTAATTTTCCTAGATTAAAATTAATTATTGTAACATGTTGAAAAGACCCTATGATTTTATTAATTAATCACATAGGCAATAATTGGTACCATTGAAGTAATTAGTACCTCATATATTATATCCATTCTTTCATTCTCACTATTGACTACTTCCATTTTAAACCGGTGCTTTTATTCTCCCTCCGGTCTTTTCAAGTTGAGTCGTTTCTTTTCAGCATTTGTGGCAAGCTTTTTCAGGCGTCTTGATGATGAGTTTTAAAATGACTTTTTAAGGAATTTTTTTC
>CM038110.1:42454088-42585596 GCA_001642375.2 Mentha longifolia
GAAAACTAAAAACCATTTTGCGTTTTTGCCACAGTAGCAACGCAAAATGCGTTCTGATTTGCAGCAGCGTTGGGCACCAAATCCTGCTGCATTTTGCGATTTGGTGCTGGGTTGGAGATGCCCTGAGTATCTTCTGTTTCTCAAAGGAAAAAAATTGGCTCTTTACCAAAGCATAACTTTGTAACCCATTTACCTGTACAAATGATGATAATGTAAATAGCATGAAAACAATATGCAGTTAGTTAATTGCTAAAAAATTACAACCCATAGTAAATACACAAAAAAAAAAAAAAAAAGTCTTTTTGATTTTTAGCGCTTTCCTCACACTGTGTCTTCCTCCCTCACATTGAGTTGGTGAAGCAGCACCACGGCAGCCTCCCAGCAGCATGGGCAAGGCCGCAAGAGCTTGAACAATGTGCAGATTAGAAACAAACATGTAGAGATTTTTTTAATTTTAAGAGGCTACAGATCGATGGATAGAGTCGAGAGAAAGAAATGAGGCAACAAATTATGTGAGGGAAAATGTTGAATTTCAAAAATTTGAACTAAAACTAATTTGTGGATGAAATTTCAAATTTAAAATTGAGAATGCAATCATTTCGCAATTGTTTATCTCATAAAAAAAATAAAAAAATAAAAAAAATCTGCAACTGTTGAATTAAAAATTAATATTTGCATGAGAATTGTAGATGTGATGTTTTTGGGCGGACTTTTTAGGAGGGAAATTGCAAGGCAACTATCTTGTTTTAATATAGTACTACCTCCATCTCATTACATTAGTCACATTCACTATTGCGGCACGTTTTTCCACCGAAACCTAGTACGAGTTTTAAAATATATTTTTGACGTATTCATTTTTTCACGGGATACTATGACACTCATAGTATCCCGTGAAAAAATGAATACGTCAAAATTATATTTTAAAACCCGTACTAGGTTTCGGTGGAAATACGTGTAAAAAGGTAAATGTGACTAATGTAATGGGATGAAGATAGTATAGATTGTATAATAAATAGCCCGAATTTATCCAAATCTCTCAATTTTATTAGTCTCTGACGTAGTTACATGCGTAAGTAAGTTTTATCATTATTTTTTGTGATAATGTCTCTGACGCATGCGTAGACTAGGTTATTTAACATGCATATCTTTTAAATATTCTCATATAGAGAGATGATGTGCTAGTCCATAAATAGTGGTCAACTCCGTGGTCACCTTTGTCATTTTATCATTTTGGAATTACTTTGTTCGATTTTAACAATTATTTTATATTTTAATACCTTAGAAATTAATATAGAAATTATGAAATAAAAAAAAAAATATAAAAATAAAGCTCGTTTTGTTTTATTAGTCTTTTTTTAAGTTAAAAAATAAAAAAAATTAAATCGAGCTTTGATTTTTTGATTTCATAATTTCTAAGGTATTAGAATATAAAATAATTGTTAAAATCGAACAAAGTAATTCCAAAGTGATAAAACAACGAAGGTGCCCACGGAGTTGACCACCATTGGTGGACTAGCACATCATCTCTCTTCTTATATAAATCTAGTTGTAAATTACCTATACACCCTATACCGTAGAATGCAATTGCTTCTTCTATAAGAAGACCTCAATCAAAACCAAGGCCAAAAAATACACATACACACACACACACACACAAAATGCCTGAAGTGAAGCTTTTTGGAACTTGGTTTAGCCCTTTTGTGAAGAGAGTGGAAGTGGCCCTCAAATTGAAAGGTGTGGAATATGAATACATAGAAGAGGATCTCACAAAAAAATCACCTCTTTTTCTTCACTACAATCCAATCCTACAAAAGTGCCAGTTTTAGTGCACAATGGCAAAGCCATTGTTGAATCCTTATTAATTCTTGAATACATAGACGAGGTGTTTGAAGGCCCACCCATTTTCCCCAAAGATCCTTGTCACGATTTTGGGCCAAGTTTGTAGAGGAAAAGGTGGGTAAACTGCAAGATACTACCCTGTGTTTTGGAAAACCTACACGAAATCCCCTTGTGTTTTCTAATTTGCATAAAACACCCACGTGTTTTAAAAAACCCTGCACGATTAACCCAAACCGTGAGCACCTATTGCCGTTTGCTCACTTTAGCATTATTTTGTTCAATTTTTTCAATTATTTTATATTCTAATACCTTAAAAATTAATATTGCAATCATTAAACTTCAACATTTTAAAAAATCGACACTCGATTTGTCATATTATTCGTTTTTTAAAGCTTAATGGAAAAATTGCAAATCGAATGTCGATTTTATAAATTTTGGAAGTTTAATTATTGAAATATTAATTTTTAAGGTATTAGAATATAAAACAATCGAAAAAATCGAATAAAATAATGTTAAAGTGAGCAAACGGCTATAGGTGCTCACGGTTTGGGTTAATCGTGCAGGGTTTATTAAAACACGTGGGTGTTTTATGCAAATTAGAAAATACAAGGGGATTTCATGTAAGTTTCCCAAAACACAGGGTAATATCTTGCAGTTTACCCAGGAAAAGGTTCGTCAAAATCCTTTTTTATTAGTTTATAATATACACTCTGAGATGATTCAAATTTTCAACCTAATGGTCAGAGAGGAAAGAACATTTTTTTTAATGTCAAATAGGTGAAAAACGACCAACATTTTTTTTTTTCAATATCAATAATAAAAATATAATACTCTTTTTGTCCATAAAGAGTGAGATGCGCTCTAACCCAAACATATTAACTCTAACCCACTAATTAAACATAACCCACTATTTTTTAATTTATTTATTTATTTATTTTTTTCAATTTCAATGCTCGGCGCGGAAAATCTGCTGGAGTGACGGAGAAGAGCAAGAGAAGGCGAAGGAGGAAGCCGAGGAAGCGCTAAAGATTCTCGATAACGAAATAAAGGGCAAGAAATTCTTCGGAGGTGACAAAATTGGGATAGTAGATTTAGCTGCCAATAGTCTTGCCTTTTGGTTTCAAATTATTCAAGAAGAGACTGGACTACAGATTTTGACAAAGGAGAAATTTCCAAATTTGTGGAAATGGGGTGAAGAATTCTGTAATGATAGCTTTGCTAAAGAATTTATGCCTAATCGGAAGAAAATGGGTTTAGGTTTCAAGAAGGCTTTAGAAACTGGCTTTGTCTTTGGTTCATGCTACTTTTGTTGAGGAAATTGATAATAATTAGAGACTATGAAATAGTTTGTTATTTGGAGAAGGTTGGGTAATATGTTTGCTATTTGTATTTTGATGGAATATGTGTGCTTGTTTCTAAGAAGTTTTTTGAATAACAAGAAATCAAGAATGGTTCGTCCATTTATTAATTTATTTATTATTATCTTAAATGTATTTCTTATTTGGGGCAACTAGTAAAATAGTCACTTTAGAATAATAAAGATAAATAATAGCCACATAGATTAAAAAAAGATAAAAAATAGCCACTTAAATAAAAAAATAAAAAATAGCCACTAATAAATTTCGTACATTGTTTGTTTTTTTCACTAATTCACGAATCACGAAATTAAATTCGTGAATTCAAGCATTTTTTTTTTAAGTGAATTTACGAATTTGGGTGAATTCGTGAATTTAGGCATTTTTTTTTAGTGAATTCACGAATTTGGGTGAATTCGTGAATTCAGACATTTTTTGTGAGTAATTCACGAATTGAGTTTGTAAAATTCATGAATTGTCTTATATTTTTAGAGCAATTCACGAATTTAAATTCGTGAATTAAGTAAAGACGGAAGTACTATGGTAATAGTGACTATTTTTTTTTTATCTTTTTTATCCAAATAACTATTATTTATTTTTACTATCTCTAAGTGACTATTTTTATATATTTTCCCTTCTTATTTTTCTCGGTCCATGAGAAAAGGAAAAGATAAGGCGATCGATAAAGCTGTGTAGGCATAATTCGCTTGCACATGCATGGTAGTAACTACAAATTAATCCAATGTAATCGCCGAAATTTTGTTAAGAAACATGATTGTGTAGGATTTATATATGCATATAAGCATTTTTAGTTTTTTTAGTTTTTTTTTTTGAAAAGTAAAAAAAACAATTAACTAAAAAAACGCGAGTACAAGGAGTACTCGAATCCCTTACAAAGTTCAATCAAACCACTACAAAGTTACAAAACCGTCTTAAATCAACAATGACAGAGTGTACACAAAGGAACTATAACGTCAATTATGCAAGGAAACCCCACCGAAAGAAGAGAAAGTAGCTCATCAATGATATTTTCCAAGTCTATCTTAACCTCTTTTAAAATAACATCATTTCTAGCCTTTCAAATGCTCCAACAACCGCATTGCCAAATAATATTCATGATCTTCCTCTTAGTCTTCCCTCTTTGAAAGCTCACAAATAGAACAACATGACTTCTAAGATTATTGGAGTCCACCATCTAGATTTCTAGCCAACCAACACAATCTCCAAATATCATAAGAAATATTGCATGAACACAATAGATGATCAATATCCTCCACTTGATGCGAACAAAAGATGCATACTTTATCTTGCTCGTCAAGATCAATCCCCCTTTTAATCAAATTGTCTCTAGTTGAGGCACTATTTTGAAACGCTTCCCAAAAAAAGATGATACCTTACTTGGAACACCTTTGCACCACAGTTTAATTGATAAAGTATCAATCACTGCATTCGTAGCAATCTCCTTTAAAAGTGCATTGTACATAGACTTTGTAGTGAAAATTCCATCTTTTGAGTTCTTCCAGGTTAAAGAGTTTGGTTCCCTCTTGTCCATCTTGTACCTGCAAAGACAACACCATAATTCCAAAAATTCTTTCATCTCACTACAGTTAAGAACTCTCCTCCATTTAAAATCTCAAACCCAAATGTCTCCCCTTCTAGTACCCATATCTTTCACTTTGCACTTCTTTTGCAATGACAAATCATAAATATTATGAAAAATATCCCTCAACACCAACCTACCCTCTACCCAAGGATCTTCCCAAAAATAGACCGCATTACCCTCTCATAAAAATAAACATAATTTTTCAAGAAAAATTTACCAACAACCCCCTTCCAAATACTAACGAGATCCCTCCACCACAAAGATTTTTTTATTATCGTTCCCCCTCGAAACCTCCTTACTTCCTAAATTTCCATATCTAGACCGAAGAATTCTAGCCCAAAGCGAGTTACCCCTTGCAACCATCTTCACACCCATTTACACATAAGAGATAAATTAAACACCCTCATCAGCGGCAGCGCACACGGGATAGAGTTGAGGATAACAATACGGCCACCAAATGAGAAGTTTTTCTTTTTCCAACTGGATAACTTCCGACGAAATCGATCAATGAGAGGTTGCCAACAATCTCTTCTTCTATGATTAGCGCCAATAGGAAGCCCAAAGTAAGAGAACGGGAAAATTTCCAATGTTGCACCCAACAATGTTAGCCAATCGATTACACTTGGAGTTGTCAATATGAAGCCCAACTAGGGAGCTCTTAGAGTAATTAACCTTTAGCCCAGAAGCAAGCTCAAATAAACGCAACATACCTTTTAGAGATTTGGCATTACTCTCGGAAGCTTTTCCCATCAAAATTGTATCATCTGTAAACTGAAGATGTGTCACCATCACTTTCGCTCTTCCCACTTCAGTTCCTTCAAAACATTGTAACCTTTCAGCCTTGCACATTAACGGACTCATCCCTTCCGCGGCTAAAAGGAAGAGGAAAGGAGATAGAGGGTCGCCTTGCCTCAATCCCCTCTGAAGAGCAAACTCTCCCAACGGACTTCCATTGACTAACACTAAAGTACAAGCAGAACTCAAGCAACCTTTAATCCAATTTCTCCAAGTCTGATTGGAATTCATGCACAACATAATTTCATCCAAACAATTTTGATTTTTATTGAACGGAGTATCGGAATCAAGTAGGAGATATATATTAAAGTCAATGTTCTAAAATTCACTAGACGCTAGTCGGGTGCTGAAGAGAGCCTAATGCTTAGGCTGTTAGGTGGGGTCTTATGGGGCCTAGACGGATAATAACTACAATATAATGTTTATTTTAACTATTTTTACATCAAGTCCTCATGTACATACTCCGTACGATCTAAACATATATTATTAATAATTTTATTACCAAATTCATGATAAAAACACATAATATGATAATTATCAGTTCAATTTCTTAAACTCCGTAGTCTCCATATTAATTTTATAGTTTACAATAAATTTTCATACTTTTAAACATGAAATTCATATATTTCAACATAATATCCATAATATTTAAAATACATACAATCTAATTAAATTTAGCAATGCATTCGTACAGCGTCCAAATTACATATAAAGCTCACGCGCCTTAGAGCCGATTACTTTATGCTTAGAGATTACTAATTAAGTTTTAATCGGACTAGTGTGGTTCCGCATAGGGCTTAAGAAGATTTAGAATTAATCAAGGGGATTTTTAGAACGCTTGAAGTACGTATACGTATTCTGTGATTCTGTGAATCCCAATGTATAGTCAAAATGTATAATTTCGTCCCAGCATTTAAAAATGTTCTAAAAATGTCGCGACATTTATACTCTAAATTCTGATACCGCTTGTGGATGGCGGCTGCAAATTACTCTCACTATAAAAATAAAAATAAAAATAAAAATAAAAATAAAAATAAAAATAAAAATGTAAGGCATAACGATAATGAATCAATTTTCTCTTTTATAAAATACCATGAGTGAAGTATTTTCAACAGATTTGTTGTATGAAAGTTATTTGTAATTATTTAGGTTCACCACTTTTTTATTTCATGGCATGAACTTGTTATATATATGAATGTTTCAATTTTTTTCGATTCATGGCTCGCATCACACATTCATGATATTATATAAAATACGATGGTGGCAGCAATGTTTACTCCAAAAATATATGTCGTGTACATTAATATAGCTATTTTACATAGTTTGAGCCCATGATTATAACAAAGAAATTTATTACTCCATCTGTCCCTCCCGTCCAATTCGCCCTATTTTTTAAACTAGCAGGGATAACGTGCGTTGCACGTTGATTCACTTTTTAGTATGAGAAGAAAATATTAAATTTATCATTAAACTCAATATTTCCATAATGGTTCATAAATACACATATATGATGAAAAAACGATGATGTTGTTGATATTTGGAAGTTTAATTACTTAAAAAAAGAGTGAATAAAGAAACTCCCAAAGGACTATATATAGTACGGAGTAATGATGAAAAATATTTTATTTTGAAAAATTTACTTTGGAATGCATAATTTACTGTTATTTTTATATAATGATACTTTATTAATGATTACGTGCGTTGCACGTATAATCTCTATTGTATATGAGTAATTTATTTTAAATTGTAGTAATATAATGCGTATCAATTTTTTTAAAAAAATATTATTATATTAACTTCAACAATTTCGGCAAGTAAATGTGAAAAGTAGACAAAAAATGAGCCTTAGTAGACAAAATATATTTTCCATCGTATAACTCTCTACTACTTGAGCTCTAATGCAAAATAGAATTAGGGTTCAAAATCTAACATGTCATCTAACTTTATTAAGTACTATAATTGAATCAGATGTAATTCTTAGTTTCAAATTTATCGCATGGAAAAAAACACAAAATCTAATTTCTAATAAATTTAATATGAGAATTTAAAAATATCTATTATATATATTTTCAGATAACTAATAATTCTATAATTTTACTGAACTTTAATTATTTTGCGATCATATTCTATATCGTAAATTATATCATCTTAGTTATGTCTTCCTAGTGATAGATGACTATATATAGAGATATGTATGAGTATGAAATAAAAATGATTATATTTATTAAAATATAAATATTTTAAAATATAGAATAATCTATTGAATAAATAAGAATATGATAATTTATAAATAACTCACTCATTCCTCGAAGATACTATGTATTGTATGCCATAATTTTTTTAACTATAAATATACTTCTCACACTCTTAGTGAACAAACCAAAATGGTTTAAATGTCACACTCTTAGAGAACGGATGAAGTACCATTTTACTAATATAATATTAAAATTTAAGATTTATTTTTTATTTTCCAATATCTTTTTATCTTACGTCTTCATCATGTTTATCAAGGTTGTTTAGCTTAGAATATTGGAATAATGTTAATATATTCATATTTTTATGGTCTTAGTTAGCAAACATTTTCGAAGGAATAAGAACTTATATAATCAAAATTTCGAGATACAATATAGATAATTATTCAAAAGATTAAATTTTATTTTATTTTATTTTTACTCATAGATGAATATCAATTCGTGTGGATGCGAATTCTGTTGGAAATATAATACTATTAAAATGTAACACTAATAATTTTTAAAGACCTTATAGTTATAGTATACTACATCATTGCCCTTAAATTGAAGACATAGCCAAGGAAAAGAAAAACTATATTTGAAATTCAAATAAGAAATATAAGGGAAAATATAATTTAAATTCCAATATATCTTTTTACTGAGAATATGATAAGATGGATATTTATTGTCACATTATTATCAAAATAAATTTTTTAATAGTGGCAAGAGAAAAGTTTTGAAGACTTTAATTTAACAATCATTTATTTTGTGTTCAACTATATTTTTATAAGCTATATATACATATTTGTAGAGGCCATATTTATTTAAAAATTACATTGTCGGATCCTTTAATTTTTGTGGCGAGAAGTCCAAAAATACTGAAATACCTAACCTATTATGTCCAAATGTTGAAATAGCTATTTCCTTCATTTTTTAAATGTCTTCCTCATCAAATTATAGTCCCGACTTGGACATTTGTAAAAAATCATCAAATTCGATAAGATAATAAGATAATATTTTTTTTGAAAAATCCCTTTATAAATATTAGATTACATTAAAACTCTAATTAATAACTCATAAATTAATCAATTACAAATATTATGGTAATTTGCTAAAATATGAATCTATTGTTACTTGATTTTCTTAAAAATTTAATCTCATTGGATTTCATCAACCCACTCTTGTGAATCTTTTTGAGTGCATGTGAGATGATCTCTCTTATACTCATATAATGTTTTACGTGTGATCATTCATGAATCATTTTGGGATGCCTTCTAGATGAGAAGACATGGCTGGGTCTTACAAATTATTTTATTTCCATATTGAGATTAATATAGTATGTGTTTCATTCATCATGCATGAATATATTTAATTGACTATAATAGTTATTTAAGTGCAATAAATTAATGTAAGTATGTATATTTAAGTAATTCTAATGAATTGTAACACGCGTCCATGAAAATTATAGTTAATTATATACAATGAGTTGATATTGTACATGAATATATTTAATTAGTTACAAAGAATTAGTTGATGCATGAATATAATCAATGAAACATATATGAATTCATTTATTTTCAATACATATGTACTAAATTTGTTGAATTGAAAAAGTCTATCTTTTAATTAATAAAATATTAATTTATCGATATATTAATATCTCTCTAGATTAATAAAAATTCATGGTCCCAAGGTTATTAATTTATAGAGATTTTACTGTACACATACCAAAGAAGTGTGTAAATTTATTTTTGTAACATTATTTTATTTTTATGAGCACCAACTTATATAAAACATTAATTATAAGCGTAAAATGGGAAAACAAATAGCTATTTTATTATCAAATTCCGAAATGAAATATTTAAAAGGAAACAAAAACAAAAACTAAATATGACATTTGAAAAAGAAAAAAAAACGGAGAGAGTAAACAATTTCGTCCAAACGAACAAAAGACGGTTTATTTATTATCAAGAATTTAATATTTTTTGTTATGAAAATTATAATATGCATGAGTACACTATTGATATGATTATATTTTAAAAATAATAATTGAGTTGATTATTCGTTGATTGATATGATTATATTTTAAAAAATAATAATTGAATTGATTATTATTTGATGGAGTACAATTTTTAGTGTGTACATATATAATAAAGACAAATTAGATAAACTAAAATTTGTTAAAACAAAAGGACTCTTTGTAATAGGTATATAAATTTTACTCTATATTATGTGCATGGATTCGATGTATAAATCGTTATATTTTATTATAATTAACCTCAAGAATGTTGATCGTCAATACCCGTCCTAGTGCCTCAAGTAATTTTTTTTCACATCTTAGAATTAAATAATATTCTATCATAATACGGATAGAGTTTTACTCCTATTAAAGTACTTAAGATAATAATAATTATTTATAATGTTATATTACAATATTGCCCTTAGTATTAAATATATAATAAGGATATAATAGATAATCCAAAATTTATAAAACAAGACACTTTTATAATAGGGTATAGATATATGTGAAGAGAAACATGGCGAATTGGATGGGACGGAGTGAGTATAATTGTAGGACGAAACATCGAGATCTCAAGCCATTGAACGTAACACTGGATTGTAAAGTTTTTTGATATCATTCCATGCGTCAGCAATATATGCATTCTACTAAACATCCTCTCTCTAAAAAAAGTATAAAGAATAGATAACACCTCTCTCTCTCATGCACATGCATTCATCTACATTGAGAATTGCAGAGCATTTGATGCAACGACCTTACGACCACCTACTCTTCTCTTTCTCTCTCTATCTCTTATTCTTACTGACGTAGTTACATACGCAATCTATCAATATGCATTTTTCAAATTAAAAATATATATATATATAAACAGAACAACAAACAAACAATTCATGAATGATGTATGAAATCCAAAAAAAAAGAAAAGAATGATGTATGAATCATTAAGAAATATATCCAACCATCTAACTCCCTTAGACTTGGTTTGTCGGCAGCCACATTATGGGCCCCACAGCCCATAATCAATTAAAAGAAAAGAATAAATCTTTCCAATAGTTGGTGGCCGGTGGGTTTGAAAGCTACCACACACCACAACACACCATTTATTTATTGATTTATTTTATTTTAAGTAATTCCACATGTCAAAATGTTATTAGTTGTATAGATTTTATTATGATATTATGATAAAATCATATTATCTCTTACATAATTTATTAAAACAAATTAAAAATAATACTAAAATTTATTTTTTTTCCCCCTATAAATAGAGACCAATGTTGCCACATTTATTCACAAATTAAAAATCATCTTTTATTCTCCTTTTCTTCACATATCATATTTAAATAATTTATATAATAATATAAAGGTGGGAAAGTTGGGTTGAGAATGAGGTCACTGATAAACTTATAAAAATAGAGGTGGTTGGGGTGGGAGGAATATTAAATTTATAGAAGAGAGAGAATGAATATAATAATATAAAGGTGGGAAGATTGAGTTGGGGAAGTGGTGGCTGATAAATATAGTCTTATTGCCAAAATTATATTTAGGCTCATTTGTTATTTTAATTAATGAATGTTGTTCTCGTTTTCTTACACACAATAAAATATCTACGTAAATCGAGAGCGCATTAGTAATAACAAATTGTAAAAAAAAAGGAAAATTGAAACAATTAGAAAAATCATTTTTATTTTCTTAAAAAGAAAATGAATTGGATCCTCTATTGCCTAATAGTGTGACATCTCCTATTGCACCATTGGATTATTGCCATATGTTAACAATATTTCCAAAATCACACATTTGTCATTATGGAAAATTTTAATTATTGATGGTTTTGGAAATATTGTGGACACGTATCGATCATCTAACGGTGTAATAGGAGATGTCACGCCGTTAGGTAATAAAGGATCTCAATCGAATCCAAAAGAAAAAACCAGTAGTGAGTTGAGAGAAATTGATTTTTTCAACCTGAATAAATCAAATCTAAGTAAATCTCATATCGGTCAAACAAATAAAAGAATAATGGAGTACCTACTTTAGGAATTAGGAAACTTCAAATTTTGTAATTATTTAAATTTTATTTGGTATTGCACTTGCAGGTTTTTTATCTACTCTATCTTATTGAACAAGTTTGCCTCCTCTATAAAAACACCACCTTAGCAAAATCCAACACACCAAAAACAAGAGTAAAACAAAATAAGGGAAAACACACACATAGAGTGAGAGAAGATGTCTGAAGAAGTGAAGGTTTTTGGAGCATGGTTCAGTCCTCCAGTGAAGAGAGTGGAATTGGCCCTCAAAATGAAAGGTGTTGAATATGAATATATTGAAGAAGACCTCAAAAACAAATCACCTCTCCTCCTTCAATACAATCCAGTTCACAAAAAAGTGCCAGTTCTTGTTCACAATGGCAAAGCCATTGCGGAATCCATGGTGATTCTTGAGTACATAGACGAGGTGTTCGAGGGCCCACCCATTCTCCCCAAAGACCCTCACCAACGAGCCATGGCCCGTTTCTGGGCCAAGTTCATCGATGAAAAGGTTCGACAAATCTTTCAATTTTTTTCATGTTAAAGTTAACTAAATACTGAGGTATATAAGCTCCATTTAACTTATACTCCCTCCGTCCCGGACCACTTGGCCTGTTTGACTTTTTGGCACGCATTTCCACCGAGCCGGGAAACGGGTTATAAGATATAATTTTGAAGTATTGTTTTTTTTACGGGATACTATGACACTCATAGTATCCCGTAAAAAAAATAATACTTCAAAATTATATCTTATAACCCGTTTCCCGGCTCGGTGGAAATGCGTGCCAAAAAGTCAAACAGGCCAAGTGGTCTGGGACGGAGGGAGTATATATTTAATATGTAAGGTATAAAACCTACAAACAGGTCAAATGGAATGAGATAGAGAGAGTATATTTTGACTACTTTGATTTAATTTTATTTATTTCAGTGTGGGGATGCGGTGTGGAAAGCTTGCTGGAGCAGCGGAGAGGAGAGGGAGAAGCTGAAGAAGGAAGCGGAGGAGGCGCTGAAGATTCTAGAAGGTGAGATAGAAGGGAAGAGATTCTTCGGAGGTGACAACGTTGGACTAGTTGATATTGTCGGGAATTTCCTTGCGTACTGGATTCCGATTCTGCAACGAGTGGTCGGACTGCATATTCTTACACAAGAGAAATTCCCAAGTGTGTGGAAATGGGGTGAAGAATTCAGCAGCAACAGTTTCGTGAAGGAAACTCTGCCTGAGAAGGAGAAAATAGCTGCCGGTTTGAAGAGAGCTTTCGAAACCGGCAGTCTCTACTACTAATTTGGATCTTTGCTTTTCATGCAGCATTTATTTATCGTCTTTAATAAATAATACTCTCTCCGCCCTCGTTAACTAGACCGCTTCTTGAATATATGTGAAATATAAAATAAAGAAACGGGTTTAGTTGAACGGGACGGAGGGTTTTGTGTTGAGTAAGTTTGCTACTCGTACTAAGATTATTGTATGAATTTTGGGAAATAATGGAAAAGGTAACAAAAGAAGAACAACATATGCTTTCCATAAACAAGTCTAAATATAATCTTCTATACATACAAATGCTGAAATGAATGAAGAACAAAAGATCACCAAACTGAAATCTAAGTATCTTTTTCTTTGTGCATACCATTAATTTCAATCAGATGTAGAAATTCAAGAACTACTCAAAATATAGTGACTTAACTATTAAAATACCTTCAATTTTCTTGCATAATTGTATTTATATGAGCTTGAATCTTGGCAATCATTTGAGCAGCAGCAGACTCCCTTGCCTTGAACGGATTGGCCTCTTCACTGCCCTCTGCACACAGAGATTTTTCCACGCATTGCGCGGACACAGTCGACACAAACTGACCTGAAAATCGAGCAACAAGATCACAACGAAGCACTGTCACCCCTGATGTGTATAACTATAACGGATCTCGAGCAGCTGTTGTAGTGGGAGCAAAAACGAAGAAAGGATGAAAGAGGAATCGATGGCTTACCGTTCGGTGATGGTTTCAAGTTGTATCGTGGCAGTCTCCAGTCGTTCGTCTGGCATATATATAGCAAGTCCTGAAAAGAGAGCAATGCAGTGATGATTGAAGTGCTCTCTCGCATACATACACACGCATAGTATCTTGAGAGGAAGACTCACTTGGATTGATGATGTCCCGGGGAAATAAATGTTGGGAAATGCAGTTTGCTTTTGAGCTTCAATTTCGTACTGCAGCAAATGATCGTTTCCATCCACGATGTGTTTGATGGTCCGACGAGCTAAATCAACATCCTCACCTAAAACATTCGACGCTTGTTTTCACTATATTCATGTTCCGTACTTGTAATGGCAACAAAAAAAAAACTGTAAAAGGTCAGGGATAGCAGACACACTTACCATCTCTTATTCGATCGATAACTAGCTCGTACACTGCCAGCATCTCTTCCATATCACAGATACGTAAATCCTGCACATACGAGAGACTCAGAGAGACAGTGAGACTTTATGCGTATGAAAGAGCATTCTAGTTCTCATGCAGCCTACTTATTACATAGTTACCAAATACAAGGAATGTTGATGTTTTCAACTTAAACTGGTACGTATTATTACCAGTGTTCGTCTATTCCTCTCGACAAGAGCCAATGCATTCTGCAAATCATTTGAATGAATTGCATTTTTGACTTCCCTATTGTACTGCACATGAAGACGAATCCCTTCATCCTCTTCCGGTGCAGCGTCAGCATTCTCTTTAGTCAACCACTCGTCTCGGTTTTGATCATCATTCAGTTTCAAAAGATTCACAATATCATCCTAGTGAATGCATTCAACACATCAACAAGTCAGAATATTACATATATGCATATATAATTCAAAATTTTCAGCAAAATTTATCAAAAGCGAGAGATGCGATTTCGGAAAAACAGAGATAAGGCACATTTAAATTCACAAAAACACACGTACGCGCACAGCAGGAAACATATTAATCTCACCTTCAAGCTGACATCATCTTCTGCAACGTTTTCATCATTTTGTCTAGAGGAAATGTTTGCTCTCCGATGATAACTTCTCTTCTTTGAGTCGGCCTTCTTTTCTACCTCACTTGAGGAAAAGGGAGTTACAGAAAGTGGTATTCCCTTCAAGCTGGGACCATTTTTCGAACCATTTGCATCATTTCTCATATTCGGCTTCGTCTTCTCTCTTTTCTCACTCAGAAAGGGAAGTTTTAAAAGGTCGTCTATATCTTTTATATTCTGTAAGGCATCAAGTATAAGTGGAGACTCATCAACGAGATTTGCCACTTTGCGACTAGAGGAATTGTCGACTTTCTTCTGAAAGAATTTACCATCGCCATTAGCTACTTTTGTTGAAGACCTAGTTATCCTCTGAGTGTCACTTCTGTTATTAATGTAATCCAAATCTTCAATGCTGTATTCTGCAAGAGGCAAAGTAAGCATTCTGCTCGGAGGTGTTTTAGGCACTTCCTTGCTCTTGATGATTTGGGCAACACAATCGATTAAAATAGGCTTAGACGAATCTTTCCTATGACCATGCAGGTAAAAACAATCACGAATCAATAAAAATGCAGATTCAAAATTCCATTCAAACACTTTAAATCAAGAATCAAGAGAGATATTATACCTTGTAAGCCAGTTTGAGATTAGCCCTGCATAAGGAAGCAAGCGGTGATACTCAACAAGATCACTAGTCATCCAAACACCATCATAATTATTTGCAAAAGGACCCGACAAACTGCCAAAGTCGAACAAATATCTTTAGTGAGTAAGCATATTCATCTATTGATATGTGGTATTCACACGGGTTTGCATGGCATAAGATAAAGAAAAAAGTTCATACAAATGGGGCAAAATGTCACATCCAGATTCTCAAACACTTTTCACAAGCATGAAGTAGGTTATTTTCATCGGTAGTTCAGCAACAAATTACACATTCACGTTGGGCAAAATCATTGGTAATCAAGTAAAAACAAAAAAAAAAAAAATAGTTGAGGGCACTCACCTCTCAACAAGAGATTCAAGAGCATGTATCTTCTTCGGGTCAATAGACTTTTTCCCTTTCATTATATAAAATTGAGCAGCTGAGTTTTCCTTGCTCAATGAATACACAACATGTGCCTCCAAAATCTCAAGGTCAGAAACTTCGTTGCCTAAATCGAAAGACATATTAAACATTTCATAGAATCTATCGGTCTATAGCTAAAAAGCAAGTACATTTTTTAGACATTCACACATTATGCAAATTTAAACCATTTTGTTAATAAGTCGCATTACTGCATCATCAAGCTTCGAGTGAAGTTCAAATTCACACCGTATAAGATCATACAGTATAAAACATGAATAAAACTTCAAAATATATTGTTCATCTGCTACACTAAAGTAAAGAGATGCATTGAATGACAATATATTGACGGAAGGCACACCTGAGACATCCTTCACAGCATCACAAACAATCTGTATAAATTTACTATGGCCAGACAACGGCTGCTGCTCCGATATTTTCCTCTTCTTATGCACGCTTTCATCTGCCAACATTTCTTGATACTCATCAACCTCTTTTTCGATAAGTGACCATACACCTTCAGTGACAGCATTATACTGAAGCAAACAGTTTTCTTTCTCTGAGTCCACCAACAAGACTGCAACCGTCGATATCGGATATCCTTTCGTGATCGGAATATATTTTGATGCATCCAGGAACTTAGCTATGCCACAAGCACTTTTTACTGCTCTCTCAGTCATAGAAAGATCATCTTCAGAATCATTAAACTCCACAGCTCCAATTCCTTCGATTGTTCTCATAAATGGTTTCAACTTCGATTGCATTCCCAAAGCAAACTTACAAAAGGGTACGAAATCTAAAAATTCTAACTCCGGTTTCTGCTTCCTGTGGAAGTAGTTGTAAAGCAAAACAACTGCATGCATCTAATGAAATGAAAAGAGAGGGAAAACAATCAGAACAACAGACATGGATTTAACAAAAACGACGACATGCCATAGAGAAACTGGTCTTAGGAAACCTACAAATCATGCAATCTTGTAGTAAAATGTTAATTATACCATAAAACACTTAAATTCCAACAGAAGCACAAATGACGGACACTATTCCTCCCAATCTCAGCAGTGTGTCGACAAAACTACAGTTTTTCACAAATCTAAATGGTTAAAGATAACTCTTTAATTACTTATTTAAAGATTCCCTACTCTTTGAGCAAATTCAATGATAATTATAATTTTCAAAACACAAAATGCCACTAAATTAACAGAGGAAGAAAAAACACACACATACACACACTGACCTGTACTGCGATAGATTTCTGGACATCTATGGAAGGAGTATGCATAATGGAAGCCATGTAAGGGAGCTTGGGATCAACCAATGCCTCAATGAAGACACGAACCGCATCCTTCGTGGGAGCCACCTCCCATTCTGACTCTCTTTCCATCACCATCTACAATCAACAATTAAACACAGAGAAGATTCAGAGGAAGCAGAAACGCACATGAAAACAACCTTCAAGCTCAAGGATTCAATACATTTGCATGTAAACAAGAAACTACACATTCTGCAAAAGAAAAGGGAACGGAGAAAAGGGGCAAGAAAATCAAAACCCTTTAAGAGATTAGAGTGAATTTCATAAATGTATGAACTTTCACACAAGAACAAGTGAACACAACCTATGCATGATCAAAATTAAACACACACACACACACACGGGTATCTGTGTGAAGAACAACAATCACAAGAGCCCAAGAAATCAAGAACAAGAAACGGAGGGCCTAAAGCAGAATAGGCTCACAATTCAACAAGAAGGACTCTTCACCTCAGCTGGTGTTCGAAATTAAGAAGCAAAAAAAAGGGGGAAATCAAGAAGAATTATGATACATGAAGGGCAGAATTATGAAAGAGAGAGAGCTGAGGGTTTACAACTTACAAGTGATGTGATTTCAAACAACAGCAGCAGCACACACTGAGCGTGCACTGCGTGTGATGGTTTTCTTTAAAAAGGCGCGCAGCGGTAGGTACTGTGTGTGGGTTGCGTTCGAATTTCTTTCGATTTTTAACCATATTCCATTTACTGCGAAAGAGACCTTATTTTATTTTACTGCAAAAAACTTCACTTTCCCAATTGATTGAAAGCTTGTCAAGAATTTAAGGAATGCGCAGAGGTTTAACTTTAACGTGTTGTGGGTAATTTTTTCACCGAAATATCAAAAGTTTCTGCCAAAACTGCGTAATTTTAGATACAGAAATTTCCAAATATACTTGTCCGAAGAATAATATCGCGCCTTTAATTAATACTAATAATATCTGTATTTTTGTTTATAGTTATTAAATAAGAGAGGAAACTATAATTATAAGGAAGTTGATTAGATTGTACCCAATGGTAACAGCTGCAGATGATAATATAAGATGGCACTATTTAATTCAATTCAATTAATTGCACTTACAATATTGTACGTTACAATCTACTAATTAAAATTTCAAATAGAGATATAAAATAAATACTACTTCCGTCCCATATAAAATGTCCACCTTTTCTCTTTGAGCCATCCCAAAATTTAGTTCACTTTCCTAATGTGGTATGGATTAAAATCACTTCAGCCCATCTCATCACACTTTAATTAGTCCAAAAGTAACTTTATTAGCCCAAAAATATATTTATTATTCCAAAAGTAATTTTATTACCCTAAAATAATATCACTTCAACCCATCATATCACATTATTACATAAATACATTGGTTTGTGATCCAATTTCAAAGTGTACATTATATATGACGAAGGTAGTACACTACTCCTCTCCAAATTACATTAGTTGAAATACATATTTGGATTGGACATCTGATTTAACATGTAGCGATGGACCCCACACAAGAAACTTTTAAAATAATAAATAAAAAAAATGTGACAATTCGTTTAACTTTTTACTTGTATGATTCACTATTAGGCTTCATCATTTTTTCAAATAAGGCTGGTGTTATATAAGAGAGGTGAGATTAGTTTTAAATTAAATTGTTCCATTCAGTTCAATTAGTTTATATTGGGCCCTTGACTAAATAAAATCAGATTAGGCCTTTTATTTGAATTTGAATAAATGGTTTTGGGGACTTAAGGAGTTACTTTAATTGGATTGGATTCAATAAATGCTTTGTACTTATAATAGCTCAAGTCATATTCCCGAAATCTATTTAATTTTGGATACATAATTCAAAAATGTTTAGACCTTATTGATTATTAGTAAATGATTTAAAGGAAATTGTTTGATGAGATGCTAGTAACTGTCATGGACTACAATGATCACCCATTATATTATTTTTCTTATTTTTTTATTAGTGTATCATCTTATGGATTCTTATTTTTCTATATTATATTGCAAATTGGAAGGCGATACACTAATTTTCGAGTCACGGTCATAAAATCACTTTTATTCATCAATTTCCACGACTGCTTTAATATTTGCCTACTTATAAATCCAAGACGAAAACAATATTAAATTAAATGAGTTTGAAAAATCAAATACGTGATGGGTAAAACTGTAGACCCTAAATCATTTTTAATCTAATATGTAAAGGGTAAAATCGTAACAAAAAACCTACGTTACCCACACCTACGATTTCTCTGAAATTCAATGATATCTTCTTTCATCAAATTACTCTCAAGAATTGAAATAATCTCAATACAAAATTCTTTTTGCATCTCCATACAAATGCGTCAAATTATGAGTTAATCCTACCATAAATCGAAAGCTCAAATAAAGTGGGAAAGATGAACAAATGCCTAGTGTACTGCAAGATCGAATTGTTCCGGTGAAATTTGTTTCTTATGAACAAATTAGAGTAATGCATCAAATGAAACAACGAATGCAATATAGTAGTAATTTTTTTGATGCAT
This sequence comes from Mentha longifolia, assembly GCA_001642375.2. NCBI lineage: Eukaryota > Viridiplantae > Streptophyta > Magnoliopsida > Lamiales > Lamiaceae > Mentha > Mentha longifolia. The sequence continues at coordinate 42,473,840 of CM038110.1, forward strand.
TACAATTATTGCTAAGGCGAATTTGTGCAGCAACAATTTTACCTATTTTCCGTCACTTAGAATCATAATCATTATCATGCTTTATTACAAATTATGCTATGCATCTAAGAATTATTAAGATATATCAAATGAATTAGGTAATTTTTCGTGTTTCTTTCAAACTCTATCTTAAACAACTAAACTCTATATTAAACAACTAATGAGTAAATTAAAAGTGAGAATGTTGCTGTACAAAATGAAATCAATGCATTGCTAAGATATATGTGATGCATTGATAAGAATTATACTTGAGATTCTATGTTCTGATTTTGATGTCTCAATCATATATCAAATCTTAATTTATATTAATTTTATTTCTTTAATAATTTTAATTTATAATAATTTTGTTTAATTTTATAATTATTTTCTAGAGTTAACCCATCCATTAAGATTTATATTTATTTTTTAGTATTTAATTTTATTTTTAATAGTTATATTAGGGTTGATAAATAAAACTAGGATATATAATTATTACAAATTTTAATTTATAAATGTCTATTACTATAATTTACTATGCTACAGTATTTTTTTGAACACAACTCACTCACACACGCACGCACCCGAGGTGACTCGAACCCCCGACCTCTTAATTGGAGGTGAAGCGCCTTACCAATTGAACTGTCTTCGCCGTCCTCTGTTATACTCTGTGAAGACTCTTCAAAAATGGCACCGTACCCGTGTCCGTCGGGTGTGACACTGATCCGGGTGTGGAATACAAATCCGATCCTCCATATTTCTAGCGGACTCTCCATATTTCCATATTTTAATAATTTTTACTTTTTAGGCATTTTGACTTTTTTTGTTAAATAATAATAATAATATTATTATTATTATTATTATTATTATTATTATTATTATTATTATTATTATTTGTGATTTGCAATTCAACCATTCAATATTTAGGTAGTTTATGTCCTCAAAAAATAAAAAGATATGATAGATATAGGCGGATTCTTTTTTACCATTCCATAATATTATACTCCCTCCGTCCCGTTCAAAACGTTACATTTTTCTCTTTGTGATGTCCCATACAAGTTGTTACATTTCTTTATTTAGTAAATAAATAACTAACAAACACTACAATCACATTGGGGGGGGGGGCATTCTAATTTTACATTTCAAGCACAAAATACATATTTCTTAATTTTCGTGGCCAAAAGCAAACGTAACCTCTTGAATGGGACATAGTGAATATTTATTATAGAAATCTGAAATCTTATGGAAAAACATATACTAAGAGATTAGCATCAATACAAATATATATTATATATTTATATTAACATATATGCCGCAGCGCCAGCGCCGCAACACAAACTCCCAATTCCCAAAGCACAATCGTTCCTTACAGAATTTGTCTCGCAGCAAGAGAAATAGAGGAGATCGATGGACAAAGATACAGACAAAAAATAAGGCGACTGATGTTCGTCCAACGATCGGCATCGATGATAAACCATTATGGAGTCACGTTGATGTTGTCAATGTTCCAGCAGGAGGGGGAAATCGAACGTGAGTTTGCAAGTATTGTAGTAAGAGAGGTATTGGGTCTTATTCAAATGTTAAAGCTCATCTTTTGAAGCTTCCAAATTTTGGTGTGGCAGCATGCAAATCAGTAACAAGGGAGATACTTCACAAATCAAATAAGAGCGTGAAGAGGCTGAGAAAAGAAAGACAGATGAAGAGTATGTGGAGAAGCAAAAGGCTAGATACTTATCTCTACCTGAATGTTCAAATTTGATGCAACACAAAAAAAAAAAAAAGAAAAAAAAAGAAAGGGGAATGAGATTGGGGCAGTGGAGAAATCATTTAACATCAGCCAAAGAGAGAAGGTTGACAGAGAATGTGTTAGGATGTTCTTACGCAAGTGGTTTACCATTTAACTTTGCAAAGTCCACATACTTCAAAGAGTATTTAAGGACGTTGGCCAATAATAATCTATCAGGATATACTCCACTAATGTACAACAGAATAAGGACAACACTGCTTGCACAACAAAAGGAGCATATAAACAAAAAAAAAAACTCCAGCCAATCAGAGATTCGTGGAGAAAGATAGGAGTTTCTATTGTTTCTGATGGATGGTCGGACAGACAAAGGAGGCCACTGGTCAATCTAACGGCTGCATATGCCAGAGGATCAATGTTTCTTAAAGCTATTGATACAAGTGGCATTATCAAAGATGACGAGTATGTGAGTAGCTTGTTCGAAGAAGCAATCAAAGAGGTTGGAACATCAAATGTTGTGCAACTTATCACAGACAATGCAAGTAATTACAAGTTAGCTGGTTCTATGAGTGAATTCAGTTACCCTCACATATTTTGGACTCCTTATGTGGTACATAGTCTGAATTTAGCATTAAAAAGCATATGTTATCTTACTGAAAAATCACCTCAATATGCTCAGTGCAAGTGAATTTCTGATTTAATTTGGGAGGTTTAAAATATTAGGAATTTTGTTGTTGATCATAGCATGACATTAACTATTTTTTCATAACTATTCTCATCTAAGTTATTGAGGGTTGTTGAAACTAGATCTGCATCTAGTATTGTTATGTCAAAGAGGTTGAAAGAAGTTAAGAGTGCATTAGAAAAAATAGTTATAGATTCAGAATGGATAAACTTATCGGGCAAAGAATAGTGAAGTTAAAGTATATGACATTAAACAATGCATTGTGAGTGATGATTGGTGGGATAAATTGGATTACTTTTTGAAGTTCATTGAGCCTATGGTGGATATGTTGAGAAAAACAGATACAGATGCTCCTGTCTTGCATTTATTTTATGATATGTGAAATACGATGATTGAAAATGTAAAGAAGAACATATTTAAGCATGAGAAATAGTATGACCCATTGTTTAAAATAATCTGGCGTACTCAAGGTATTTCATTTGGCCTAGTATTTATTAGAATTAATTTGCCCACATAATCATTTATCGCGGCCGAAGCAATTAAATAAATTTCGGCCCAGAACCGAGATCCGCAACCCAGCCTTACTCCTCATCACAAGCCTTAGCCCTTTACTCTCCCTGATTGGCCGCGGGTTTCTCCAGCATTCTGATGTTTAGTGCTGGAAATATGGTATTTTTCGTAAGAGCTATTATATGGGGGGGGGGGAGGGGAATGATTTCTGAATGTTGACAAACTAGAGAGCATAGCAAGGAGGCCCCTCTCTCCTAGCATCAATACGTATTATTCCGCTAGACCACTAAAGCACCTCAGAGTTTGATAGTCTTTTAGCGTTACTCAATATATATTTCATCTGTCCTAATTTAATATTTTGCATAGCCTCGATACATTTAAGTTTCTCTAGCTTCATGGTTGAATGTTTTTCATGTCTTATTATTCAACTGTTTTTTCCATGTAAAGTCAATTTTATTTTAAGTTTTTGGTTATATGATACTACCTCTGTCTCGCTATCTTTGACATCTTTTCCTTTTTGGGCCGTCTCGCTATGTTTGACACATTTTCTTTTTGGGAAATAATTAACACTCCCTTATTACACTTAACTTTATATAATTAAATCTCACCATCCACTCATTTTTCACTTTTCAGCACATATCCCAATATAATTTAAATTTTAAAATTTTAAATTGTCATAACTTGATCGTTTGTTCTTGAATTTTTATAATTTTTATACCAAATTAAAGGTCTCGATATGATCTTTCATTTAAGATCAAACATGAATATATTTCTATGCATCTATGATGCTCTTGTTTTAAAATATGTATAAATACATAAACAACGCCATATCCCTACACACATTACACTTTACACACTAATCACTTCCGTCTTAATTCTCGTGCCGAAAAGAAAAGTGTCAAACATAGCGAGACGGAGAGAGTATCTTTTTGTAATTAATATTTTGGTGTCCTTTCATTTTCTTTATTTGCCTAAGAAATTTTTGTTTTATTGATTCATCATTGCTTACGGGTAAACGATTCGCATTTTATGGATAAAAATATTACATGTTGCAAAATTAAGATTCTCATATGTTGGATAAGAAGATTCAGATAAAATAATAATGTTGATGAGAAATTGTTTTTCATGACCCTTTGTTTAGGAATGTAAATGTTTCAACTAATATTTTTGTCATGTGACCTCTAAAAGTTATGCATAAGCACATGTTCAATGTATTAAGGGGTAAACGACTGCCAATATGTATTCTAGTTTTATTTCTAAAGTATCATATTTCCTTCCACGTGTTCTTTCTTTCAAGCAACTTCTGCTTGAGCAATAAATATAGTTGATGTCCATTTAAAGTCTGGAGGATACATTGTTTATTCTACGTGGTCAGTAATGGTTGAAGATGTTTGTCTGTAACTTCCATATAATGCCAATTAATAAGTCAGACCTTATATTTTTACAATTTTTACTTTGGGTTTCGCAGAACGAGGCAATGAATGATTATGCACTCACACAGAGAAATGTGAAACTTGTGCCTATTGAGGGTGTTGTGTATGTTTCATGATGCTATAACTATTCAAACAGTTGAGCTCATTGTAATATTTTAATATGTTAGTGTCTTCATATTCATTAACCATAAAGGTGTCAACTTGCACCCGGACATGGGGCTGACAATGCGCTTCTATTCTCACGTAAACAACATGCATGATATATTTGTGGTCAATGTTTGTACTTCTCCCTAACTGCTCTGATTCGTGGCATATCAGTAGCATTTATATTTATTGATTTGAGCGCATTGAATGAAAAGGAAAACAAATCCAATGATGTTTGGTTTCGTCATGTTTAAATCATTTCCATCAATTATGTTGTCACCGGTAAGTTCATTCTCATTTGTAAATTCATCAATATTTTATACAAATGAATTCTTTAGAATTTTAGAGTTTGATAATATTTAGTATTACTCAATATTTATTCAACCAGTCCCAATTTAGTATTTTGTATAACATTAATTCCCCACGTTCCAAATGCATCCAGGATTATACTTTAAATAGGCCGAGATAATAAAAGATCCTTATGGTACACCGTTTGACCTATAAATAATATTAGTTGAAAATTGCAAAAACTACAAAAACAAAACAACCCGAATAACAATCCATCTAATAAGCAAGATTAAGGAGACACATACTAAAAAAAAAGTACTTAAAAAGCATACTATAAACTACAACAAAGTATTTAAGTACTCTTAATAAGAGCAAGATTGTGGTCATCAAGAGCTCGGATAGTTCCTTATCATGGAGTTAGGTTGTGTGATTAGAATTGGGTAAGTAGAGTGTTCACAATGCTTTTCATATGGATTAATAAGGTAGACATATCATTTATCGCTTAAAACTGTTGTTTGTGCTATTTTGATATAGTCTCAACAACCCCACTTGGTTGATGAAGTATCGATGTGTTGTAACCGAGGTTTGAAGAAACGACTGAAACAGGTTCCCAACACTCCATAAAGAGTATCCGTTGACTTTTTCCGCACATAGCATGATCGATTGTGGAGGGTTCAGTTTCAATCAGAATGACAAATGAGAGAATGAGATGGCCCCTATTGGGGGTGCAAAATATCTCAAAAATCATGACGTGTATCTCGCGTCGGCTTACCTATTTACAAGCTACCAAGAGAGGCGTAAGAAGCCTGAGGTAATTGTATAAACTTTGAGATTTATACATGACACAATTGATAGGAAAATATGTTCCAAAGAAATATACTCAAAAAGATATACAAAAGTGTGTCGAGTTCCAAAAGGTATATTGTATTATCTTTTCCTGTTTCATAATGCACAAAGCTACATTTAATTATTCAATTGGAAGACAATGTTTTTTAATATTTTAAAGTCAAAGTCTAACTTATGGGAACTAGAAAATGATCCTTCACATTGAAGTTCCTCTAGAAAATGTTTGGTTTCTTCATGTTTAGATCATTTTCATCATTTATGCTGCCACCGGTAAGTTCATTCTCATTTGTAAATTCATCAATACTCTATACAAATGATATTTTTAGAATTTAAAAGATTGATAATATTTAGTACTATTACTCAATATATATTCCATCCATCCCAATTCAATATTTTGTTATTTTTGTACAACTTCTTAAAAAAAATGTCAAAACCTAAAACTTACATCATCCCGAAAGAGAGGAAACATACTCAATCCACTCGGCAACTGGTTCTTCCACTAAGCTCTATCACACTCTCGATCAATCAGTGGTAATCGGACCTTATCGGATAAAATCTCACTACTATCATCTTCACAACATCCACATTCACCACCCTTTAGTCTCTATTTGGGATCCAATCGATCTATTATTTATCATTCATGTTTTGTTTATTATTTTCCGACCACTTTGACTAACTATTGACTCGAGCTTCGGATGTCATTTGCCTGACACCCTTACTGGTGCTCCTCGAAGTGCTCTTAGTTTGTTTTGATTGTCAGGTTGCTAATGCCCAACACCCGTCGAGCCATACGTAGTGAATATTACATCAATTGGAGATTTATCACCTACAATTATAATGCTCCCAAATAGCATTACTCATTCACAAAATATGGGTCATCGCACCACTCACTTTATACTCATCAAAATTATTAAAACTCGTATCATAAAAAATAATGCACAAATATGGTGCACGGATGTATTAGTTAGCGTCATCTAAAGCACAATAAAGAAGCTAACTAAGGCACCAACTAAAGCATCCAGGTCACCAAGCAAAGCTCCAACCAAAGCTCCACCCACCAAAAAGAGAAAAGCGACGGAAGTGGCATCTTCTAGTACTTCGAGTCAAAAAATTCCGGAATATTATGATTTGTTGATCAATGAACCGGAGTATCGTGAGGTCTTTGCAAGCCTTATCCAAAGGAAAATCAAACTACAAGTTCCCATTTGATTAAATAATTAATAGGCTTTAGTTAAAACACTTGGCATCAAATTCACACCTACTAGTAATTCTTGCTAGTAGGAGGTTTTAGATATTGTTTGAACTATTTGGAGTTAGCATTGCACCTCGAGTTTTAGTAAGAGATAGGTATGTTGTTAATCAACTAACATTAGCACTTTGAGAAAAAAATTGATGATTACTTATATAAAATTTCCTCATGAATTAGGATTAAATTTGGTTGGTCAAAGCAAGTATCAAGCCTATAATTCTAGAGATTGTTGAAGTATAGTTGGAACCTATTTTCTTTTATTGGTACATCTAGTATTTGCGATAATTGCTTGCTTGCTGCATTTTACATTTGAATTTTCATTTCGTTATTCTAGTTTAATTGTTAAAGCAAAGAAAAATAAAAACAAATTATTTGAATATGGCGCTTGAATAGTTTTTAAATGTTTATGTTCCACTACTTAAAATACTTTGTTGGGATTCGAACGCGAGTCACCCGCGTGACAAAAAAAAAAGGATTTTTTGTGCTAAACACCTATTGCAGTTGGCCGGGATTCTCATTATTACTTGTGACATCGGCGGGTCAGATATCTTACAATATCTTTTATTAGCATAACATTTTTTTCCTTGACTTTTGATACATTTTATGGAGTTCTTCAATTTTTTGCTAAAAAATTATATTGGTTGCAGGGTTCTTGTGCTTGAATTTGAGTTTCACATTTTTTGCCCTTACTAATGGGCCTTAGATTCATCTTCTCATTTTCTGGCACATAGACTTTCATGACCCATGCGACACACGTGATGATAAAAAGAATTTCAGACCATGAGACCATGATTAATTAAATATAACTACTTGTCCGAAAATTTATTGGCCCTGATTGGTAAATTAAAAATTGGTTTAATTAATTGCACAAATGAACTTTATAATATCTCAAGTATATCTTCAATTAATTTTCGGCGAACAAGAAAATGAAGTATGTTTTGGCCCACTTTAAATCTTATGGATGGAGTACCAATAATCTTACACTCATTGGCCTTCGTGCATGAAATTTGGAGCCTAAAACACAATATACTTTTTAACAGCAATACAAGGACACATTGTTTGCATTTATTGATGGTTGAATTGATGTTAAGCAAGAAACAAAAATCTCCATTATTATAATTTTGGAATATATATTATTTTGAATTATTATTATTATTATTTTTTTTGTTTGCATTCTTATTTATCTGTCTAATAAATAAGTCAATAACGGATACAATAAGATTGATAAATGAAAGAAGACAAACTAATTAAATTAAAAAATAAATAAATTAATGAACAATAGAATATAATGGATTTGAAGATCTAAAAAGAATCATCACGTAACCATACGTGATAGAACAATAGTATAATGTTTGTTTATGTTCTCACAATGCTTCTTGCTCATTGATTATAATTAAATTTATCAATTTGAAATAAGATTTGTTAGTTTCAATTGAGCGGGGGGCTTACGAATAACCATTTCATTTGAAAATAGATAGTAATATATGTCAAAATAATAGGGGGTCCGGTAAAATTAGATTTAAATAAATTGTTAAAATTAGTAACCGTATTCTCTCATTATAATTTTCTTTTCTTTTGTCGTTGGCACCAAATTGAATTTAATACGATTAGATTTGGTCATTTGAAAAGAGCAAATATCTATTAATATCCCTCCATATAATAGCTAGAGCAAATATTTATTCTTTCTTTAAAAATAAATCTGTATGAAAGAAGCGCAACGATGAAATGATCTCAATCGCCTAAGGAGACGGAGGAATCACAGTTTTGATCGCCGCCGCCGTCAGTTGAGGAAGGGATTTGACCACCGGTGTGGAAAGCATCAATAGAGAAATGCCGACAATACAAGAATTAATGGGATACATTTGCCTTAATGTTATTGCTTTTAGTATTTGGTTGTCTTGTGTTTGTTTGTTAATTTACATTGTAAAAACTACGTATGTTAGAATTATATTGTACCAATTGTCAAATTATTTTGAACTAATTTTTCTCTCATCGGATTGGATGCACTTACAAATTACAATATGAATAGCAAGAACCGATCGATATGATGATATTCCCTTGAATTAAATCGGTTAAATTAATGGTCGTATTTAATTCTAATCAATACCATATACTCCGTATGTATATTCATTATTTTTATCTAGACTTTTTTTTTTATGAATCTTTTTATATATCTAGACTTTGTGGGCAAAGGGAAGTGGAAATTAATAAAAAAAAAAGTATGTATGTTATTGAATGTTGAAAATTTATTTTTAAACGATTGAAAATAGTTTTAAATTTTATTATTGAAAGTATTGTGCTGAATAATTTTTCCTCCTATTAGATAGCCCGATAATTAATTTGGCTTTTTAAGGGGGTGTACATATTGGCATGACTAAAAATAATTACTATGAATTTATTAAGGTCAATATATTATATATATAATTAATATATTATATATATATATATATATAACATGCGTTAATTAGTTTTAGTTCTATCATATCACTACGTTTCTTCAATTCCTTTGTTTTTCTTCTCCAATGGTGTTCTATTTTTGCTTGAAATTCCATTAGATCGCTAAACTTCCCTTGTAAATGATAGCTATAGACCGTATAGTAATTAATTCGTTCGAAAAATCGCATGAAGGAGTTGGCCCCACACATAAAGTACAGACTACTTCTTCATACACAAAATTAATTTAGTCGATAAAAAAAAACATTTTACTTTTATTACAAAAGGTGACGATGACTTCGATAGTATTTTTAATTTTTGGTAATTTTAGCAGAATAAGATATTCAATTAATTACTTCTAAAAAAAAGATATATAATTAATTATTTTAAAAATATATATTATCTAATTAAAAGTAGTGTTATAATGCCCACATGCCACAGTGGGCATGATTAATATACCCACAGATGACGTGGTAATGCTATAAATAAAGAAACTAATTTAAATATATATCATAAATACTAAACCCTACAAAAAAATAAACTTTACTAAAAATAATTTAAACAAACTAATTAAATTAATAAACAATAGAATATATTATATTTTAATATTTAAAGAATCATAACGTAATTGACGTCATCATACAACAATAGTATAAGTGGATGTACATAGATATGTCCATAAGTATAATGTTTGTTTATTTTCTCACAATAATGATTACTACTCATTAATTATTTTTAAGTATATTTATTAATAGTTTCAATAGAAAAAGTCTACTACTTATTAATTTGGAATATGATTTGTTAGTTCCAATTAAGTAGGGTTTACTCATTATAATTTTCTTTTCTTTTGTTGTTATTTGGCACCAAATTTAATAAGATTGGACGTGGTCATTTGAAAAAGAGCAAATGTCTAGTAATTAATATAATAATATCTCTAACTTTCAGTTCCATATAATAGGTAGAGCAGATATTTATGCGATACACTTGGGTCAGCCGGAGGCACCGTGTGGCCGGGCTAAAATAATGACACTTTTATTCATATAGATTGACACTTTTCTGTATAAAGATTGACACTTTTAAAAATTGTCATTATATTCGTAAAATAATTATGTTAAAAATTGACACTTTTATTCATATATATTGGCATTTTGCTATATAAAGATTGACACTTTGGCTTGGCCGTACGGTGCCTCCGGCTGACACAAATTTTTGTCGATATTTATTCTCTTTTTAAAAGAAATAAATCAAGATATATTGGAACCGAAAGGGGCGCAACGATGAAACAGTTTTGGCAGCCGCCGCCAGTTGAGGAAGGGATATGGCCACCGGTGTGGAAAGCATCAATAGAGGAATGCCGACAATACAAGAATGGGATACTTTTTCCTTATATACGTTTGCGTTCTGATCTACTCAAAAAATATGAACATCGTCAAGTCAATAGACGACCGCCGTACTACGACAGACTTCTAGGTTTCCTCAACCAAGTTATAGACAACAGGGTAATATTCTTATATTTTCATGATTAATCTCCTCCCCTAGAGTCAATTTTTGATGGTGGTTTAGAGTTAGTTGGGTGTCATGAGTGTTGTTATTAGTGACATGAAATATTGGGGTCGTGCCCGTGCGAATTAAAAGGATCGCGGTGCCATGGTTGGGGCTTGAGGAATTGGGCAGTTGTCTGATTTTTTTAGGGTTCAGGGTTTGTGATGTGAGGTTCTGTGTACCCTATTTTTGATCCATAGTGAAATTTTTTCTAATTTTGAGTTTCTACGTAAATCTGTTATTTCTACTTATTGCTTGTTTAATTCATGACAATGAGATTTTCAAAGGTGTTATATATTTTATAGAATTCTTCTCTATGAAAAACAAGAGGAACTAGGGAGTGAATGTGATAAGCTTATTATTGTGTGTGTATTTTGTTGTACGTGTAGTCATAGATTTCTCTCGCTTGAATCTTGTTTGTTTGCTTCCTAGATCTCTATTCTTGTACTGCATATTTGATTTTAGTCTGAAATCAAGAGTTGAGCTGTGAAAATATTAATAGGGTTTCTTGAACTCGAGCTTTGTTCCGTTCTTCCTCGTTTTCTCTTTTTTGTTTTCTTAACTTCAACTAAATGTGTTTTTATTTGCATCATGTGCTCTTGCAAAGGGATTTTGGGATATAATATTAACCTTTGTGAGTTACTATTCAATTCATGATGTAAAGTTGTGGAAAGCATCAATAGAGAAATGCCGACAATACAAGAATTAATGGGCACTACAACAAAAATCAAATACCACAACACTGAAAAGACAACGGTATTTATAAAAAAACGTTGTCGTATACCTTAAAACCGTTGTCGTATAAATGCCCGTTGTCTTTTAGTTAAAAGATGCGCTGATAGACAACGGTTTAGTAAGAAAATGCGCTGACAGACAATGGATTTAAGGTACCGTTGTTATATAGTGTTGTCTATTGAATAAATTAATATTAAAAAAAGAAAAAGAAACTCCATGAAAATATCTCCTTCTCTCTCATCTCCCTCTCATTCCCGATCTCTCACTCTTGCCCTTCACTCTCGATTCCTCTTCTCAGTTGTTCATCTTCATCTCCACGGGCGTCGGCTTCGACGGGCACCGCCGTCGACGAGCTGCTGCCCCTTTCTCTCTCCGTTGGTGATGATTCTTCCCCAAATCGACTCTGGAATGGAGCTTTAATTCGGAAATTAGGGCAGACTTCAACCCGTTGGTTTCAGCTGCCGGCGGCCATTCTCACGCCGCCGTCCCGATGATGGCCCTGCCCCTCGTCTCTCTACCTATTGGAGACCAATTGCCCCAAGATCGACAGCCCGAGTTCGAGATTGGGGAAAAGATTCCTTTCACTGTAGATCGTCTCGCTCGAATTGAGGTACTCTTGAATCCCTAATTCGTTTAATTCTTTGTTGATCGAACCATTATTTTTTTTTCCTAGACCTCTAAGCTTTATTGCTTTTCTCGTGATTATTAGGTTTTAGATCGCTCTAGTGTTTGGATTTTTCAATTTTGTTTTGGTAATCTGATTTTACTCGATTGGCATTGCCTACCTCTGCAGTTTAAATTATTGAAGAATTACCGAGAGATTTCGTTCTTTGCTGATTTAATTTTATGTTGAAGGTTACTCTTGAATTGATTATTGGATCTCAACTTGGTTTGATGTGATCTATATTTAGTCTGAAAACACTAGTGCGTTGCTAGATTTTTTTCTTCCACACAACAATGTCAGAAGCAAAATCCTCCTCACAACTAGGTCGAGAGAGTTGGGTGATGGTGCGGGTGCGGTCTTTGACATGCGTTTGTTGAATAACGAAGAAAGTTGAGATCTTCTTCGTGAGAAGGTGTTTGGTGAAGAGGATTGCCCTTATGAGTTAGTGAAAGCTGGGAAGAAGATTGGCGAGTATTGCGATGGCCTTCCGCTTACCTAAAAGGGAAGAAGTAAAGAAGGAATGCCTGGTTGATGCCACTGCCACGAACACGCTAAACATTAATGAATGTTTAAATTTCATTTGAAGGGAAGGAAACACTGCATTTGCATCACACTAGAATTTTATAGTTGGAATCATGAGTTGGGAGAAGAGAGAAATGGGTTCTGAAAAAGTAGTGTTTATTACACTAATTATGGTTGCACTAACTTGGTTAGCACTAGCAGTAGCTAATGTTGAGATTGAGAGCATGCAATCTGTAGTTAATGAGGTTTCTTATTCTTCATTAGCAGCAGCAGCAGACAATAAGAAGGTGAACTGGATGTGTACTACGAATCCCTCTGCCCCTACTGTGCAAATTTCATGGTCAATCATCTTCTCAAGATTTTTCAGACAGATCTCATCGGCATCGTTAATCTCAGTCTTATCCCTTGGGGCAACACTCAGATTTAACCCAATCATACTTGGATTTGCCAGGTCCCTTTTTTTCTTTTGTGTTACTTACATGAAAATTTCATTTTAGTTATTTGGATAGACTGCATCTTCCCCCTCCTCTTCTTCTTGTTAAAATTTTGGTAAACATAACATGAACATGGGTGTTAAATTTGTGCAGCATGGTGTGGATGAATGTAAGCTGGATGTTATAGAAGCTTGCGCCATTAATGTCTGGCCTAGAGTGGTACATAAATCACTATCTGTTTTGCGTTTCCCTTCAGTTTCACAACACACTACTATACTTTTTTCTTGTTTACTACTATGATTTTCATTATAAATTTGCATTGCAGGAGACACATTTCAAGTTCATATATTGCGTGGAGCGCTTGCATTTGATGGATAGGCACACAGAATGGAGGTCCTGTTTTGGTGCAAATAATTTTGATCCCACGCCCCTCAATACTTGCTATAACAATGGCCTTGGCTTTCAGGTTACATGCTTCCATACAAATGAATATTGGTTATTGGATATCAAGAAAGTTACTAACTATTCAAGCCCAAAGTGGAAACCTTAATGCTTTCATCATGTATTCTTGCTCTATGCAGCTTGAGAAAGCATATGCTGATGAAACGGCTAAAGTATTTAAAGGCATGTCTTTAAATACTTTATGTCATATTCTTTTTCAAGTTCATAATCCATGTCTTTAAATACTTTATGTTTTCTTTGGTTGGGGTAATTTGTTCAGACCTTTTTTGTTGTTCAGGATTATTTATGAAGCATGAACGATATGGTTAATGAATTGTTGCGTTTAGTACTATATTTGTATAGCACAAGTGTCTGTTTATGTTTTTTTTACAGGAACTAGTTTAATTTTGATTATTTAAATACCATGTTTATAAATATGTTCGACTACATTGGCATTTACTTTTATAATTATTTGTGATGACTAGGTAATCCGATAGTAGAAGCTGAGCGATAAAGTTATTTTGCGAGCAAGACTCCAGGACTGATGTTGGAAGAACTGATCAAACTAAAGATATTGGTGATATTTTGTAGACACTAAAAACTAATTCATTTCATTTTCTTATTTTTGTATTGGAAACGAATTTTTGTACGAAATATAGTTCGGACGAAAAATCTATAAATTCATCATTTTGGTTAATGAATCCTATTTTTTATTATTATTGAAAAATAAATAAAATAACAATATAAAAATACAATGAAAATAAAGCGTTGTCGAATAAATATTGAAACAACAACAGGCAAAATGCGTTGTTGTTATTATATACACCAACGGGCTGAGACCGTTGTCTATGAGTACCCTATTTTTTTTCTTTTTACAACACCTCGCTACACAACGGTATTTTTTTGCAAAAGACAACGGGCAAAGCCCGTTGTCTATCAACGTTTTTGTAGTAGTTGGGATACATTTGCCTTAATGTTATTGCTTTAGGCTATGTTTGGTTAGAAGTTAGAATATGATAGGATAAATAAACTTGAGTTTTTTAGTATGAACAGAAAGTGAGATAAGATATATGTATTGGTGTTTGATAGGTAAGCTTAAAATTACAATAAGTTGAATAGGTGTTTGATATTATAGATAAAATTCAAGATTAAATTATAAATTTACGAAAATAACCTTACATGACAAAAATATCTCTAGATAAAAAAAAATATAAGATTTTCATATTTCTTGTAATCTTTTTTTTTTTTAATTTTATGATCTAATCTGATGTTATATCATTTATATAAATCAACTCAATACATTTCGTCAATTTTGATTACATCTCAAGAACTCGAGCATTATCAAATCAAAAATATTACGTATATCATAAACAAAAAAAATTACAACATTAATAATTCTCATAAAAAATATAACTATATTTATGGGTGTATCTATATCTATGGAGAATTTACAACATTCATGAGTGTATGTATATATCAATAATATGAAATCAAAATTGAATTAATTTAATGAAGAAAGAGGGAGAAAGGAAAATTAATTGTGACGCAATTGAAATAACTAAGGGCAAAAGGGAAATTGCATTTGTTATCTAAATTACTATTCCTGTTGGGATATTTAATCCTAAGGAAGAGGCGGGATAAATTGTGGTAAGATAACAGTGGAATAAGCACGGGCCATTCCCTAATCTTGGGCCCCCGAGAAAAGGCAACTTAACTACCAAACACTCAGTTAACCCATGATTATTAGAGTTATCTAGCTTTATCCTATCTATCAAACAGAGCCTTAGTATTTGGTTGTCTTGTGTTTGTTTGTTAATTTACATTTAAAAAACTATGTATGTTAGAATTATATTGTGCCAATTGTCAAATTATTTTGAACTAATTTTTCTCTCATCGGATTGGATGCACTTACAAATTACAATATGAATAGCAAGAACCGATATGGTGATATTCCCTTTAATTAAATCGGTTGAATTAATGGTCATATTTAATTTTAATCAATACCATATACTCCGTATGTATATTCATTATTTTTATCTAGACTTTTTTTTTTGAATCTTTTTATATATCTAGACTTTGTGGGCAAAGGGAAGTGGAAATTAATAAAAAAAAGTATGTATATTATTGAATGTTGAAAATTTATTTTTAAACGATTGAAAATAGTTTAAAATTTTATTATTGAAAGTATTGTGCTGAATAATTTTTCCTCCTAGATTATTATTAGATAGCCCGATAATTAATTTGGCTTTTAAGGGGGTGTACATATGTGTTGGCATGACTAAAAATAATTACTATGAATTTATTAAGGTCAATATATATATATATATATATATATATATATATATAACATGCGTTAATTAGTTTTAGTTCTATCATATCACCACGTTTCTTCAATTCCTTCGTTTTTCTTCTCCGATCCATGGTGTTCTATTTTTGCTTGAAATTCCATTAGATCGCTAAACTTCCCTTGTAAATGATAGGTATAGACCGTATAGTAATTAATTCGTTCGAAAAATCGCATGAAGGAACTGGCCCCACACATAAAGTACAGACTACTTCAATTCATACGCAAAATTAATTTAGTCGATCAAAAAAGACATTGTACTTTTATTACAAAAGGTGATTATGACTTCGATAGTATTTTTAAATTTTGGTATTTTTAGCAGAATAAGATATTCAATTAGTTACTTATAAAAAAAATATCCAATTAATTACTTTAAATATATATATATATATATATATATATATATATATATATATATATATATATATATATTATCTAGTTAAAAGTAGTGTTATAGTGCCCACAGGCCATAGTGGGCATAATTAATATGCCCACGGATGACGTGATAATTCTATAAATAAAGAAATTAATTTATATATATATCATAAATATTAAATCTAAAAAAAAAACTAAACCCTACTAAAAATAATTTAAATAAACTAATTAAATTAATAAACAATATAATATATTATATTTTAATATTTAAAGAATCATAACATAATTGATGTCACCATACAACAATATTATAAGTGGATGTACATAGATATGTCCATAGATATGTCCAGTTAGGGGTGAGCATCGGTCGGTTCGGCCGGCCGACCGACCGACCCGTAAATCCCTAACCGATGGGCTGAACCGACCGCCTGAAGAATCCAGCCGACGCCGACTGATGGAAGCCTAGAAACCGACCTCAAAACCGACTGTCGGCCGACCGGTCGGTTCGGTCGGAAGTGGAAAAGCCGACTTGATAATTTCCTGCATTAATTTCTATGAGATGGAGGAACAAAGAACTGAGAGATTGAATTCAATACTTCAGATCAGATTTTCACTGACCAAAAATCAATATACTAGAAATCAATATACCTTCAAAGAATGAGCGACGAAAAACTACGGAAGGCCGAAGGCCTACGACTGCGAAGAAGGTTTGGAGGAACGGTGAAGCGGCGCGCAGGCGGCGCTGCAGCGGCGAGTTCGGGAGTGTGGTTGTGTGGGCGGCGAGTTCTATCTTCCATGTACTGTGTTTTGTTTGTGAAATGCGAATGAATTTGGTTAGGTTTACAAATTGTATGTATAGTATAAACTGTAAATAATTTATTGTATGTATAGGGGTCGGTCGGTCGGTGATTTATCGAAATTTCAAATTTTAACCGACAACCCGACTGACCTCCATCAGTTTTGGATATTTTGGGCCGACCCGACGACCGATGTTAAAAAAAACTGACCGCCGCCGACCGAACTCGGTTGGTTTTGTCGGTCCGGTCAGTTATTGCTCACCCCTATGTCCAGTGGGGGTTTTGGGCCTGTGCGGGGTGGGTGACCGCACAGAGCCCCCGAAAAATTAGGGCCCCAGATTTTTCAGCACAAGTCATATATATATATTTATATATCTTCACCTTGTATGAGCATAGGGCTGCAAACGAGCCGAGCTACTCGTGAGCTATTCGGAGTTCAGCTCGATAAAAGTTCGTTCGAGATCGTTTAGTTAAGCTCGTCAATTAAACGAGCCGAGCTTGAGCACGGGAGTATTCGGCTCGTTAGCTCGTGAACGTGTTCGTTAACTGATTTAGTATGAAAATATAAAATTATTAGTAAACTATGACTTGTATTATATACTATGATTAGTACTAATTATCTTATTAACTCTATTTGTTATAGAACATGATTAATATTATCTTATTAATGTGAATAAAATCATCTATTTTTTAAAAAATAATTAATATTTTAAATATAAATCCAAATTTATAAAGTCTATTTTGGCTCGATTAGGGCTCGAATAAGCTCGTGAGACTCGAAGTATTCGGTAAAAAAAATTTCGATACTCGACTCAATAATAAAGGAGTCAAACCTGAGCACAAAGGTGTTCAGCTCAGCTCGGCTCGATTGCAGCCCTATATGAGCATGAAATTTTATTGGCGCGGTTGGTGTTGCGTCTGGAAAACTATACGTGTGGTTAGAGGTTCGAAACTCATTGGGCCCATTTAATTTTTGAGTATTGCAACGAAAAACAAAGGCCACATTTTTTTTAATTAGCATTTTTTTAATTCGTTTTTTTTTTTTTTTTTTATTCTTCTAGCAAATTAGAGTCAATTTTTATTTTAATTTTTAGAATAATGACCAAATACTGTTTAGAGTTTTTTAATACATGCACAATAAGATTTGTTTTGAATTCTATATCTTTTTTTAAAAAAGTTAGCATATAATTTTAAGAAAAATTATAATTTATTAAAAAAATAATTTAAATTTTTATTCTTTTTAACAAAAAAAAGGCCTAATTTTCAAAGTTGCACAGGCCCCCCGGCTATGCTTGAATATGTCCATAAGTATAATGCTTGTTTATGTTCTCACAATAATTATTACTACTCATTAATTAATTTTAATTCTATTTATTAATAGTTTCAATAGAAAAAGTCTACTACTTATTAATTTGGAATATGATTTGTTAGTTCCAATTAAGTAGGGTTTACTCATTATAATTTTCTTTTCTTTTGTTGTTATTTGGCACCAAATTTAACAAAGATTGGACGTGGTCATTTGAAAAAGAGCAAATATCTAGTAATTAATATAATAATATCTCTAACTTTCAGTTCCATATAATAGGTAGAGCAAATATTTATTCTCTTTTTAAAAGAAATAAATCAAGATATATTGGAACCGAAAGGGGCGCAAATAGTTTTGGCCGCCCTGCGGCCGCCGCCGCCAGTTGAGGAAGGGATATGGCCACCGGTGTGGAAAGCATCAATAGAGGAATGCCGACAATACAAGAATGGGATACTTTTTCATTATATACGTTTGCGTTCTGATCTACTAAAAAAATATGAACATCGTCAAGTCAATAGACGACCGCCGTACTACGACCGACTTCTAGGATTCCTCAACCAATTATAGACAGCAGGGCAATATTCTTATATTTTCATGATTAATCTCCTCCACTAGCGTCAATTTGTGATGGTGGTTTAGAGTTAGTTGGGTGTCATGAGTGCAGTGTCGACTTCAGGATTTAAAATTTGGGGTGCGAAAAATTATCACTCCCTCCGGTCTTTTTCAAATTGATACAATTTATTTTAATATTTGTGACAAGTGTTTTTGAGTGTTTCGATGATAAGTTTTAAAATAACTTTTTAATTTTTTTTTATTTTTACGGGATACTACAACACTTGAAGTATCTCGTAAAAGAAAAAAATATTTAAAAAGTTATTTTGAAACTCATCATCGAGATGCTCGAAAACACTTACCACAAATGTTGAAAAAAAATGTATTAACTTGAAAAGACCGGAGGGAGTATATAATATTAATAATACCATCTTATAAGATGTCAACGAAAATAGTAAAATTACAAATATACTTAATTGACCAAATAATCATTTAAAAATTAATTTTTCATGCTATTTCGCAACTTGTTTTTGACATAAATCATTCCGGAAAATACTCTCCCGATACTTGTAGTAGCAATCGGAAAAATCAACACCAACTTGATAAGCAAAAATATTAGAAGATAAGTCACACATCTATTTATTAACATTAATAATGTTTTAAAATTTATTATAATTATTTAAAATGGATAAACATAAATATGTATAGTATATAATAGTAGTAAAATAAATTTTTTTTTGGGGGTACAACTGTACCCCCATTGCTCCATACTGGAGTCGCCGCTGCATGAGTGTTGTTATTAGTGAGATGAAATATTTGGGTCAAGCCCGCGCGAATTGAAAGGATCGCGGTGCGATGGTTGGGGCTTGAGGGAGTGGGCAGTTGTCCGATTTTTTTAGGGTTTAGGGTTTGTGATGTGATGTTCTGCGTACCCTATTTTCGACCCATAGTGAAATTTTCTCCAATTTTGGATTTTCACGTAATTTGTTCTTTCAACTTATTGCTTGTTTAATTCATAACAATGAGATTTTCAAAGGTGTTATATATTTTATAGAATTCTACTCTATGAAGAACAAGAGGAACTAGGGAGTGAGTGTGATAAGCTTATTATTGTGTGTATTTTGTTGTATGTGTAGTCATAGATTTCTCTCGCTTGAATCTTGCTTGTTTGCTTCCTAGATCTCTATTCTTATACTGCATATTTGATTTTAGTCTGAAATCAAGAGATAAGCTGTGAAAATATGAATAGGGTTTCTTGAACTCTTGTGTGAGCTTTGTTCCGTTCTTCCTCGTTTTTTTTTTTTTTTTTTTGTTTTTTTTTTGTTTTCTTAACCTCAACTAAATGTGTTTTTCTTTGCATCATGTGCTCTTGCAAAGGGATTTTGGGATATAATATTAACCTTTGTGAGTTAATATTCAATTCATGATGTAAAGTTGTGTGCTTTATTGATGTTATTCCATGAATTTTTGCATCTACCATATTTCCTTATTCGGATCCTCTATTGCAATTCCATTTAATATCTCATATTACATCAATGGATGATTGCTACGTGTTCACAATATTTTTAAAACCAATCATTTTGGTTATGTTGTTTAGTGTTATGATTATGACGACCGTCCTCCAGAGATCGGCAAGGGCTTTCCTTTGCGTGTGCCTTCCGATGTTGAGATGAATTCTAAACTTTCTAAAGAAATTTTGGAGTCAAAGCTCAAGTTTGTAGTTGCAAAGATAAATGGGGAAGCTGAGGTTTGTAATATAGTACTCCATATACGTACATATGTGTATTTTGAATCAATATCTATCTCTGTGTTTCCATATATAACACATACTACCTCCAACCCATCAAAGTAGTCCCATTTGCTTTATTGACTTTTTCGGCACGCGTTTCCACCGAAACCTAGTACGGGTGGTAAAATATAATTTTGAAGTTTTTTTATGGGATACTATGAAACCCATAGTATCCCGTAAAAAAAATACCCGTACTAGGTTTCGGTGGAAACGCGTGCTGAAAAAGTCAATAAAGCAAATGGAACTATTTTGGTGGGTTGGAGGTTGTATTTTTTTAACTCTTGTACGTATTAATTAATTGGGGAATCACTGCAGATGCATGGCGAATATTTTGAATTTCATAGCTTTGTAAAATTAGTAGATGATATCCACAACAAGACTACTTTTCTAACAATGAAGGTTATGAAGAACGATGGGTCAAATATGAATGAAGGTGGTGAATTGAAGACGGTCCAAGCAACTGTATTCGGGCAAAGGCATTACCTTCTCATAGAGTGGAGGTTTAAACCTTCTCCAACATAGATTACTTCTCCACTCTTTAACTAGTGAACATCAATTAAACCTAGCTCTATGTTTTATTTTGTTTGCCCTGGAGCTTATTTTTATTTACTACTAGTTTTCATCTCTTACTTAGTCTTTATGTTCGTTATTATTACTATCGTATCTTAGGTATTGTTTGGTACATGAGATTAAATGTGTTGAGACAATTTATATGGATAGCAATAACATGATAACATATCCATGTTTGGTAGCTGAAATCAAAAATTGGGATAAGTTATAGGCAAAACACATCCTTAAATCCTTGTACTTTCATTTTTTATTTCATTAGATCCTTCTACAATTTTTATGTTTAATAGATCCTTGTACTTTTATTTTTGATTTTATTAAATCCTTATTTAACGGACCTAATAAGTTGATATAACTTTTTCCGTTAACTATATAACATCTCTTACTACAATACTCCCTCTATTTCACCGGGAATGACCTATTTGTTTTTGAAAGTTCTGGCACGTTTTTCCACGCTTCAAAACGATGGGACTTAAAATAGATTTTTGAAGATTTCTTTCTTGAAAAATATCCCGTAAAAGAAAGAAATCTTCAAAAATCCATTTTAAAGCCCATCGTTTTGAAGTGTGGAAAAACGTGCCATAACTTCCAAAAACAAATAGGTCATTCCCGGTGAAATGGAGAGAGTATTATTTAATAATATGAGGCAAAAAATAAAATACCCAAAAATACATTATAATATCAAATTTTACTTTGGAATATAAAAAATACAAATTTTACCCATATTTTGGTATGGGTGGACAATAATACCCTTACATTTGAGCACATTGCCACTCTCTCCCAGCCCAGCCCAACCAACCCGACCCGACCTGGTCAGCCCGGCCCGACCCAGTCAATCCAACCCGACCCGGTCAAATCAGCCCGGCCCGGCCCGGCCCGAAAAATTTAATCCAGTTTTTTTCCCCAAAATGTGCAATTACGTAGTACGTTTATGATCATTTAGTACTGTTTACCCGGTAAGTACACAGTACGTTTATGATCATTTAGTATTGTTTACCCGGTAAGTGGTAAACGAATAATGTTTATTTGTAACTGCATTACGAAGTACGTTTATATTCTTTTAGTACTGTTTACCGGTAAGTGGTGAGTGGTAAATGGGTAATATCAAATTGTAACTGATTATGCAGTACGTTTATGTTCTTTTTAGTACTGTTTACCGATAATAATATCAAATTATAACAGCATTACGCAGTACGTTTATGTTCTTTTAGTACTGTTTACCGAATTTTTTTCTTTATTACAGCAACAAGTTCGTTTAAAAAATGAAAAAAGAAATTAATGAAAAAAGAGAAAACGAACTTGAGGCGCATCAGCGCCTAACTTCTAATTCAACTTCAATGCTGTAAAGAACAACTTCATAAACTCACAAAACCCACTCCCAATGTACATCAAAGCAATCAAAGAGGTTTCTTTCCTACACACCCACTGCCTCTCTCTCTCTCTATCTAGATGCACATATCAAACACACACACACAACAAAATAGATACACAAAAAAATTGAAAAAAAAAGAAAAAAAAAACGCATTACACATTCATTACATTGTTAATCACTTAGTATTGAAACTAATTACATCTCCAACACCCCATGAACACAATGATAACCTAACCTTTGCTTCAACAGTTCACAAAGACCACGAATTACATCCAAAATCAGCCGGCTATGGAATCAAATAAAGCAGAGCTCAAACGCATGCATACATAAAATTAAGCAAAAAATCCAACAAAATTGAGGACTCCAAACTATGCAAAAGGCATTGAACAACAAAAAAAAGAAACTGATTGGATCTAGGAACGACGAATAACGAATATTAGCACCACAAATACGAAGCAAAAGAACCTGAAAACTGATCAAGCGCGCTGTGAGGATGAGGCTGTGGACTTCTCCAATGAATAGGCAAGTGAAAAGCTCTAGTATTATTTGGTGGAAATAGTAGAAATTAACTAGAAGTTAGATGATATTATGATCGAGTTTACGGTTAAGACCTAGCCATCATCTTCTTAAACTCCTCGAAATTCACACATCCGTTGCCATTGATGTTGTTGATCATTTTCCAGCAATCCTTGAGCGACGACTTCTCGCCGAGGCTCCGGAGCATCGCGTGCAACTCGTCCACGGAGATTTGTCGAACAGATGGAGAGAAACGAGATGAGAATGAGGAGCAGCGAAAAAACAAAAATTTAACCGCCGCCGCCAACAAGGAAAGAGAGAACCAACAAACTGGGCAAGAAATTCCGGCGGCCGAAACAAGCCAAGTGCAGGATCAGAATCCCGCGGCAAACAAACGACCCGGAAAGGAGCCTGTGAAAGACCGAACCCCGGAGGGCAACGTCGATCATATTCTGGTGGATAAGTTTGGTAACCAGATCAACCGCAACAGAGAAGGTCGCAGCAGCAACCGGGAGGACGATGATTTCCAGCTTTAGCCAAATGAGTTTGACGATGCCGTAAGGGGATATCTTGCACATAACAGGCAAGACTTCCTCCAGTATGTCAAACTGCAAAAAGCCCGGGACCGAGAAAGAGGCCAATCCCCACTTAGCGACGATCGGGAGCACGAGATTACATCCGGATCGAGGCACCGACAGAAGTCTCCTAGTGTCAAGATCGTAGGCGCACGGGATGCCAGGATTCTCCCTAGGAGATTCGTCGATGATTGCTAAGGAGAACATCATCGTGTTTCACCTCGCCGCAATGTCATCTCACCTCGGCGCAACACCATTTCACCTCGTTGCTATGCCGGCTCGCCTCGGCACGACGAGGATAATTACCGAGGTGGGAGATTCAATATTTATGGGAGGATCTCTACTCCTTTCACTAACCGAATACTCTACACACCTCTCCCCTCTTCGTACAAGGTGCCACCAGTAAAGCCGTACAATGGATTGTGTGACCCGCAGGACTTCCTCTCCCAATTTCAGTACAACATGCTCAATCAAGGACTCAGAGACGATATCTACATGTGCAAAGTGTTCCCAGAGCTATTGGTTGATAATGCTCGCATGTGGTTCGATAGCCTGCCACCTCGGAGTATCAACTCATATGACGAGCTGATGTAGGCCTTCGAGCGGAGATTCTTCTAAAAAGCCGAGGCTAAAACTACTGCGGCACATTTACTCACTATAAGGCAGAGGCGAGGCGAGCCTATCAGTGACTTCATGACTAGATTCAATGAAGAGAGTCTAAAGGTCGATCGCCTGACGGATGAAGTCCTTATCTCGGCCTTCCAAAATATTATCCAGTCGGGCGTCCTATACAAGGAGCTCGTAAGAAGTGAGCCTCCAACTGTGAGGAAACTATGGAATATAGCTGATCAGTTCGCTAAAGCTGATGAAGCCGACAGGCGCAAACGCGAAACTGACAGGGCTGAACCGTCAGATAGAAAGAAGGAAGATCGCAATGACCGAGGTCAAGGTCGATGAAGTGCCCTCAACAGACTCCAGCGGGAACCCATTCAATCTCGGCTTGGACCTCAGCAGAGCCAGGAAAAGAGCCAGTTCACCCCACTGATGAAGCCGAGGATGGAAATCTACGAGCTGCATACCAACATGTTCAAGAAGCCTCATCCCATGTCACAAAAAGGGTCGAAGCGCCGATCCAGGGACAAGTATTGCCTATTTCATGAAGATTACGGTCATAACACGGAGGACTGCAGGAACTTGGCTATAGATATCGAGCACTTGGTGCGTGACGGTACCCTTAAAAAGTACCAAAGTCGCGGCCAAAACGAGGCCCGACCTCAGGGCAAGGGGAAATGCAGAACCGAGGGGGGAATAACTGTGGCCTCCATGTGGACAAGAAGCCGAAGCATGAGGATGAGGACACACACGAGGACCAACCTCAGTTCAATGGACTCATCACAGCTATTATGGGGCTCCCTCAAGGAGCAACAAAGTCATCACTCAAGGCCGAGGCCTGAAGTCCCCAAACTGACGAACCTTTACAAAAAAAGTTCAAAAAGGACGAGGCCATCACATTTTCTGAGAGAGATCCAGTGCCGTCAACCATGCCTCACCAAGACGCCATCGTGATCGAGGCCGGGGTGGCTAATAAGCTTGTACATCGAATCTTCATCGACAATGGAGCCTCGATAAGCATCCTTTTCAAGGATTGCTTCGACAAGTTAGGTATCGAAGAAGCACGCCTTACACCGGCACCGATCCCCCTAAAAAGCTTCGCCTAACAAGAAACACAAACGGAGGGGATTATACAACTCCCCGTGACAGTGGGGAAACATCCATTGTCATCCACCAAAGTCATTAGTTTCTTTGTTGTGAAAGCCAACTCTCCCTACAACATCATTTTAGGCAGAGATTAGTTGGTGACGGTTAAGGCGATCTGTTTCGCCATATCATCTGACACTCAAAATCCCATCGAAAAATGGGATGATTGTAGTTCGAGGCGACCAGAAGCAAGCAAAGGAATACATGCAGATCGCCCTACGAGGTGTGGGAACACCTCAGCATCCCCAGGCACAGCAACTACAGAATGTCGAAGAGTTGGGAAAGACACTTGCATCAGAAGAGCCAGTAGAAGACGTCGTACTCTACGAAGACGATCTGTTTAAGTTCATCAAAGTAGGTTTCACAGGAGGAGTCGAGCTCCGAAAGCAGATTGTTCAACTTCTTCGGGAATACAGAGACGTCTTTGCATGGTCACCACTTGACATAACTGAGGTGGCACCAAGTATCATTACACACCGGTTGAACATCGAGCCAGGAGTAAAACCAGTTCGACAAAAGCAGCGAGTGTTCGCAACAGAGTGGAACCAAGTCATCTATGACGAGGTACATCAACTCTTGAAGGCGCAGATACTCTTTGAGGTCAAATATTCGATGTGGATAGTAAATCCGGTGATGGTCAAAAAACAAGGAGGAGGGTGGCGGATGTGCATCAACTACACCGATCTCAACAAACACTGCCCTAAGGACTGCTATCCCCTCTCTAACATCGACAAGAAGGTCGAAGCCCTCATCGGCCATAAAGTCTTCAGCTTCCTAGATCTGTACAAAGGGTACCACCAAGTCCTCATGAGTGATGAAGAGCACCAAAAACAACTTTCATCACAGATTTTGGCGTCTACGCGTATAAGAAGATGCCCTTCAGACTTAAAAATGCTGGAGCGACCTACCAAAGGATGGTTGACAAAATATTCGAACCTCACATCGGTAAGATCGTCGAGGTGTATGTTGACGACATCATCGTCAAAAGCAAGGAACCGACAACTTGTGTTGACGACCTCGAGGTCATCTTTGGCATCCTTCGTGAAGTAAATCTTAAGCTAAACCCCGAGAAGTGTACCTTCATGGTCCGATCCGGAAAATTCTTGGGGTGTCCGAGTTGTCCAAGAAATGAAAGTGCCTAGAACCATCCACGATGTGCACAAGTTGACGGGCTGCTTGGCTGCTCTAAGTCATTTTATATCCAAAGCCGCCGAAAAACAACTACCATTCTTCAAGATTCTAAAAAAGGCACCGGACTTTGAATGGGAGGACGAGCATAGATCGGCATTCGAGGAGCTCAAGAAGTACCTTGCCAATCTCCCGACCTTATCCGTTCTAAAGGAGGGAGAAATCCTTTCCTTATATCTCGCAGCTTCAGACGAGGCCATAAGCATGGTACTAGTTCGGGAGGAAGGACGTCGACAACTACCTGTCTATTTCATCAGTCGAGCACTCAAAGGGCCGGAGACGAGGTACCAACCACTGGAGAAGGTTGCACTAGCACTAGTAAATGCCGCAAGGAGGTTGCGACCCTATTTTCACGCATATACCATACAAGTCCTGACTGACCTGCCACTTCGACAAGTGCTGACTAAACCAGAAGCATCAGGAAGAATCGCAAAGTGGGCAGTCGAACTCGGCAAGCACAACATCTATTTTTGCCCACGACAAGCCATCAAAGGTCAAGCCTTAGCGGATTTCCTAGTGGAGGCAAAATTTACAGAAGTGCCGAAGCCGGTTGGACCCCCTCTAGCCAAAGCTGAGGCCGAAGCACCAAAAGAACCACCCAAAGATTGCTGGAAAGTCTACGTGGATGGAGCTTCGGGACACGCGGGAAGCGGTGCCGGTGTCATACTGTCACGCCCCAGTTCCCGAGGGAAGGCACGTATGTCGGGACGTGGCAAGAGATTGGAATTAAGAAGTGGGGATAGAAAGGGCCTCATGGCTTGTGATAATATAACCTTAATATTAAAAATTAAATATGGGATCGGGACGTACAACATGATAATATAACCTTACTATTAAGAAATTAAATATGGGATCGGGACGTACAACACGAACTACAGGGTAGATAAACCATACTTCCCGTACCGGCTGCCTATGTCTGAATACCCATAGATATAAAATAAATAAATATTTAAATACGGGATCGGGACATACAGCTCAAACTATGGGGTTGGCTAAGCCGAACAACCCATGCTGGCCGACTTGTCTGAGTACCCGTAGTATATATATATATTTCTTGGTGTAAGAAGAACGTAGATATTTTATTTATAGATACGGAGTTGACCTAGGAAGATAAACATGGGGAGGGGGGTAGACTTTATTCATAGGCGTAGCGGAAACTTTTATTTATTTCAATGTAGCAACAACAACAGTCCTCCCAATCTCCGCCTGTTCTACCAGCTCCTTACTCTGCAAAACATTTGAAAAGGAATTGCAGGCTGAATACTAATGTACCCAGTGGGCTTGTGCCAAAAATATTTTTCATAAAAAGAATATCCATGATAATAAAGTATACATAGAAGGGTTTTGAAATCATTTACTTTCATGTACACAAAACCTCATTTTTCAGGATTACGCGCGCATGTGTATTACCATGTTACTCTTATATTGATCCCGGGACATTACCACTGTCGGATCCCTTTTCCCTTTTCAAATGGAGCCATGATTTGGAGGCAATGGAATATTTCATCCAGAGATTCTCCCCTCGAAGTTAGAATCAATTGGTGATCAACCTAACGATTTCTAACTGTGCGCATAACCTCCCGGTTAGTGTGTTAGACCAACCGAAAGACCCGATCACATACATTATAAGAGCCTTAAACATGTAATAACACATTAAAACATTTTCATGGATAATCCCATTTTATCAGAGCTTACTAACTCAAATAATAATTTGTAAGTATAGAGCCTCACAATTGCTTACAAAAAATAAAGCCTCACATTTACTATCGAAAATAAAGCCTCACCTGTAATTTGAAACAACCTTAAAAATAGTTTTCTCCTGTAGAGCCTTAAGAAAAGACTATTTCTTTAAACTTATATTATATAAAAGAAAACGGGAGAGGGATGATCTGGGATAACAAAAACGAGATTTGTTGGTGAAGAAAATGAAGAACACTGCGTAGGGTTTTATAGGAAACGTTTAAGTTACTGCTCCCTTTCAATTAGTCACCAACTTAGATTTTGACACATAAAGCTATGTACAATACTCACTATGCCTACAAGTATTAATAGGGTGCCACGTATAAGATATAAACAAGAGTCATGTAGTTCTAGCTAATAATAAACACACCTCATGCATTACTACATGCATGCACGTATTTCATATATAAAAATATGTTGTTAGATATATATTACTTAAGATATACTATAATTTAATATTTATATCTAGATATATACACTTCTAACATATTTACGTATATACTAGCTATGTGCATTATTCTTTTCAATGCAAAACCTAATAATAATAATAATAATAATAATAATAATAATAATAATAATAATAATAATAATAATAATAATAATAATAATAATAATAATAATCTACTTAGAAAACTTATTTTAACTATTTAAATTTTAATAAGAAAATTCGGGATATTACACATACTCTTCAGCCCAGACGGGATAGAGACTCCTTATGCACTTCAATTCGACTTTCCAATAACAAATAATGAGGTGGAGTACGGAGCTCTAATTGCTGGACTTCGTCTAGCTCAAGCTCTCCAGATACGAGCTGTTCGAGTCTATAGCAATTCTCAAGTCATAGTGAGCCATATGCTAGGAAAGTACGAGGCTAAAGGCGAAAGGATGAAGAAATACCTCCAAAAAGCCAAGAGTTTGCAAAATGGCTTCGCATATTTCGAGCTAGTTAGAATTCCAAGGGGGGAAAACAACCGAGCCGATGCTTTAAGCAAACTTGCGTCAACATCTACGAGCTCTCCCGTGGAAGAAGTCAAGTGCCGAAGCATAGATGAAGCCGAAGTCAATCTGGTTGAGGAGGATGAGCCGAACTGGATGACCCCCTTTCAAGCATATCTAGAGAAGGGCGAGCTGCCCAGTGACAAGCTCGAGGCTAGAAAGATCTTAAGCAAGTCTCCGAAGTACACTCTAGAGCAAGGAGTATTGTACAGAAGATCGTATCTTCAGCCTCTCCTGAGATGTGTCGCACCGAACCAAGCAGACTTTGCATTTCACATCGGAGCTCGTGCACTATCAAAGAAGGTGATGAGGTGGGGATACTACTGGCCTATGATGTTTCAAGATACAGTCGACCTCATCAAGAAATACCCGAAGTGCCAAATCCATGGGAC
The DNA here is from genome assembly GCA_001642375.2 of Mentha longifolia. NCBI lineage: Eukaryota > Viridiplantae > Streptophyta > Magnoliopsida > Lamiales > Lamiaceae > Mentha > Mentha longifolia. Next base: position 42,503,792 of record CM038110.1, read on the forward strand.
GATGTCGAGGCTACCTCAGACAGACCTCATAAGCATGCAAAGCCCTTGGCCATTCGTGCAATGAGGGATAGACATCGTCGGACCATTTGACAAAGCTCATGGACAGCTACAGTTCCTCATCGTAGCCATTGACTATTTCACTAAATGGGTCGAGGCTGAACCCTTGGCAAAGATCACGAGCAAGAACGCCCTAAACTTCGTTTGGAAGAACGTGGTTTGTCGCTTCGGTGTGCCTCACATCCTCGTCTCGGATAACGAAACACAGTTCACAGATAGAACATTTAGAGAATGGTGTGAATGACTTCATATTCAGCAAAAGTTCACTTCGGTAGCTCATCCTCAAGCGAATGGCTAAACCGAAGTTACGAACCGAACAATAGTCAAAGGACTTAAAACTCGCCTCGACAAGGCCAAAGGGGATTGGGCAGCAAATTTACCCCAAGTCCTATGGTCATACCGAACAACTCCTAGGACCTCGAACGGTGAAACACCTTATAGTCTGGTGTATGAAACCGAAGCAGTGATCCCGGTAGAGATCGCCTTGCCGAGCCATCGCACACTTAACTTCTCAGTCGAAGCCAATGAGGAAGGACTTCGAACCAATCTGGATCTGCTAGAAGAGAAGCGAGAGCTAGCCTACATAAGGGAAGCTAAGTACAAGCAGCAAGTAGCTCGGTATTACAACCAAAGAGTAAAGTATCAGCAATTCCAAGTAGGCGACCTCGTACTTCGGAATAACGAGGTCCTTAAAGCAGAAAGGCTCGGCAAATTGGAAGCCACATAGGAATGACCTTACCGAGTCGAAGAAGTCCTCGGAAAAGGATCGTACAAGCTCGCCCATTTATCCGGTGAGCCAATACCCCGAACATGGCATATTTCCCATTTAAAGAGATATTTTGCATAGGTGGATAGGGGTCAGGTTAGGGTCATTTAGTTCATGTAGGTCATGAGTCAGGTCGTCCTGTTATTTTATTTCAACTTCGGTTTTTATCAATAGAGTTCTTTTTTTTTTCATCGGTCTTGCATATTTTATCTTGCACATCTTCTTGCCACTAATGCAAATTATCTCGCTCCTTTATTCTTAAAACCCTGACGAGGGTAAGTTAATAACCTTTCAAGGATAAAAATAAGCTCCAATTATGGAGTAACACTTAAACGTGCTTAAGGGGACCACCCCTATCAATAAATTCGACAAATAAAGAACCTCAAGCCTATCTTCATTAAAAATAAGGGCGAATCACGTTTGTTTAAAATGAGGAGGCACTATCTTTGTTAAAAATAAAGACGAATAACCTGTTTAAAATGAAGGCGAGCCTAAACCTCGTCTTATGATGAGGTCGTGCTATCTAAAGCCAAACTTCATCTTATAACGAAGTGAGCTATTTAAAGCCTAAACCTCGTCTTATGATGAGGTCGTACTATCTTAAGCCAAACTTCATTTCGACGAAGTGAGCCACTTAAAGCCAAACTTCATCTTTCTGACGAAGTGAGCTACCTAAAGCAAAACTTCACCTTATGATGAAGTAAGCTACTTAAGTCCAAACTTTGTCTTCTGACGAAGTGCGCCACTTAAGACCAAACTTTGCCTTCTGGCGAAGTAAGCCTATCTAAAAGCCGAACTTCGCCTCTTGATGAAGAGAGCTATCTAAAGCAAAACGAGCCATAAAAGGCCTATCTTCGTTTAAAGTAAGGGAAATTACCTTAGTTAAAAATGAGGATAAAAAGCTTAAATAAAAGTATAAATTTCCATTTTATTTCATGCAAAAAGGGAAAAAGTACAAATATTACTTTACGAAGACGAGGAACTTGGAGGTCGACTAAAGCTAAGCCAATCTCTGGCAAAATCCCTACCAGAGTTAAAGTTTAAAATATCATCTACACTAAGCCTACCTCTACCTCGTCCAGGAGCTGAGCTTCGACCTCTACCTCAGCCACCCTGAGTTCCCCGACCTCGGATACTTTGGCTCGCCCGATCTCAACCTCGTCCAGGCGCCAACCACTGCTCTTGACGATAGAAGTCTGGAGAGTGGTGTGCGAAAATCCTAGGATCAGGGTTAGCCGAACTTGAAGATTCACCTTCCACGAATTCCCTAGAAGTACGGTCAAGAAGCCTCAAGTTAGAACCATGGGTAGCCGAAGTCAAAAACCTGGCCTCTGACAAAATACGTCGCTTCAGCTTCGGGCAGCGATCCAGGACTATCTGATAAGTGCTCGCCACTCGTATAAGCTCATCCAACTGATCCCGAAGCTCTTCAGAGTCATTTCCGTATTGCTCCCTACAACTTCGGCACCGAGCCTTAAGCTCTTTGACTTTGTCATGGGCCTTGGATATGGTAAATCCTCCAGCTCGGTGGATGATAGCTTCGTACTCGGCATGCTCCAGAGAGATCGCCTTGGCTTCACCCTCAGCGATCTCTAACTTCTCTTCGAGCTCTAAAAACCGAGCTTGTAGCTTGTCATATTTGAGCTGAGCAGCGGTAAGCTTCACATCGGCCTCATCTTGAACATGGCCAACCCGGCCTTTCCAATACAAAACCTCAGCCTCTTTTATCTCAAGAGCTCAGGTTAATTGGGATATTTTTTCGACGAACGGAGATGCATCAAAAAGTTCGGGAGAAGAAGTAAATATATAAAGGCAAATAAGATTTTCAATAAAATTGAACCCTTCATTAAGCCACTAGGGCAAAAAGTGAAACAACATCCTAATGATGCCGTAGTACATAAGCCCTATAAAAAAAACAAGAAAAAAGGGGGATCAACTGACCCCTCCAGCAGCATCAGTCCCCTGCTGAGGCTCTTCAGGCCCGGCCTCGGTATTCTCCGGCTTGTCATTCATCGGCACCTCCACCTCGGCATCGAGGCTAGCAATGGCAGCCTCGAGTAAATCGTCCCTATCCACCGGACAGGTTCGGATTGCCTCGGCAGAGAGTACCGTTGATATGGAGGTGAGCTTCTTAAGCACAGGGAAAGCCGCCATCCCCTCCATCAAAGCCTTCACGTACGAGCAGAGCAGATCCTCGTTCGAGGGCACTTCATACCCGTACTTGGATTTATCCAAGTCCGGGTAATCCGCGGCAATCTCGTCGATTTTCTCCGACGCCACGGAGGTGTTCAGGATGGTGGCTAGCTCGCTTACCAGCTCGGAAAATGCCCCCGACCGGAACATCCTCTCCACAAAAGCACGGAGAACCTGCCTCTGCGAAGCAGCAACCTCGGCTTCCCGATGCTGAGCGGCCTCAACCTCGGCCTTTATCGAGGCAACCTCATTCTTCAATAAGGCCACCTCAGCCTTCTCCGCTTCCGCGGCTGCCAGCGCAGCGGCCTCCTTTTTCTCTACCTCCCACGCCTTCGCCTCGGCTGCCGTCACTTTGTTAAGAAGGTCGCCTTTATCTTTTTCCAACTCCCGGGCGACCTGGGCCAGCTTGTGGTATTGAGCAACCCCATTATTGAGGAAGCTCGTCAACTCCGCCGCCACGTTTTCTGCCCCCTGCAATAATGTCACGTTAAACAAGATGAACAAGAGCCAAAATGATGTACATAGGTAGAACGTATACCTCGGGAAATGGCGGGTGACTAACCGTTACTCGGTCAGCGGGCCTAACGACGATACCCTCTTCCTCGGAGGGTACGACAACCACCTGGGGATCCTTACTCCGAGGTGTGTTAGACCGGGGCGTTGGACCCAATAGCTAAGCACTGACGTCCACAGTCCTCTCCAAAGAGGCCGCAGACGTTCTCTCTAGCTCAGCCGACCTCTGCCTCTTCCTCTTCATTCCGCCGAAGTTCACTGCAATACAGTAAAGCACGAATTAAAACAAAGTCTTAGGGGGGGGGGGGACGCAACACAGAGTAGGGCCTCACCCTCCGCTGGATCCTCCATCGAAGAAGGATCAAAAGGAGACAGCCCCAACATGGCGAGCTCGGCCTCGCAATATTCTTCAGAAACGACGCCGAGCTCCCCTAAATTCCTCTCGAGGTCACCAAATCTCTCTTCGGTGCCGTGATTTTCTAATCTATCGGTTTTCCAGATGAACTGGGGAACCTCTGCCAATTCGGGAGTTTGGACTTCGTCTGTACCCTAAAGCCGTGGCTGGCAGACAAGTAAAACCACCCCGTATTCGGTTTGAATTGAAAAAACTTAAGGATCAATCCTAAGGTAAGGGGTGGACCAAGGCGACTAGCCTCGACACCAAGACCGATTAATTGTTTAAAGGAGTTCGGCATAATCTGCCCTAGGGCAATGCCGAACTTCCGCTGCAAATCGGCAAAAATAGGGAAAAGGGGAAAACAAAGACCGCATTTTAAGCAGTCCTCGTAAACATTAAAAAAGTCCACCGGAGGCGCACAAGCCCTATCCTCCGGGCGGGGAACGAGTAGAAGAGCAAATTTGGAAAATAAATATTTTTTCACGATTTTTTGGACCATAGACGCATCCAAAATCAATGAAAATCCGTAAGCTTTACCACAATACTCACCCGCAGAAGAAATACAAACCCTATGAACACTAGGGTTAGGGGAATCTATGGTATAAAATTCTACATCTACGAATGACGACTGAACAGATGTCGCCGCCGGAGAACCCGACGGTGAACTAGAATACTCACGGCTTTCGCAGCTGTCAAACTGACTAACACGAGAAGAAGAACCCATGATGGAATAACTTACTTGTGTAAGGAGTTGTGGAGGTTTAAACGGTTGTGAGCGACAGTGACGATAATGTTGGTGCAGACGCGAGCGGCGGAAGAAAGAAAAGTTGTAGTAGCAAGTTTTTTTGAAATTTGGGGAAAGAATGTGAGAAATGGCGTATCAAATACGCTTCATCTCTATTCCGCCTTTTCAGTTTCCCTCCGCGTCAAATCGTGCCCTACTTTATCGGGAACCCAACCGGCGCATTGATTCAAGTAACTCACTCCGTGTTTGTCCTCGGCACTTATTTTTAACCGACCTCATCTTAATGAGGCGGAATGAACTTGACTTCGTCAAATTTATTTTTTGACGGGACCACTTATTTTTAACTGACCTCGTCTTAATGAGGCAGTACGAACTCGACTTCGTTGAATTTATTTTTTGACGGGGCAACTTATTTTTAACCGGCTTCATCTTAACGAGGCGGTACGAACTCGACTTCGTCGAATATATTTTTCGACGGGGCCACTTATTTTTAACCGACCTCATCTTAATAAGGCGGTACAAACTCGACTTCGTCGAATTTATTTTTCGATTGGGCAACTTATTTTTAACCGACCTCGTCTGAACGAGGCGATACGAACTCTACTTCGTTGAATTTATTTTTTGACGGGGCAACTTATTTTTAACTGACCTTGTCTTAACGAGGCGGCACTCCTACCTCAGCTAATTCCCCTAAAATCACACCCTCATTTCTACATCTTTTTGGGGGTGGATGTGATAGGATATGGCCCAGCTCCTAGGCCCAAAGCATCAGGCCCAATCGACAGCCAAAAGCTCGGCCCAACTAAAGAGACTTCCTCACCAAGACAACTCCTACATCGACTACAACTCAAGATATAGAAGCTCGGTGTTAATCCATAAAAAGGAGGAGATCATGCCAAATGAGTCCTAATAGGAGAAGACTTTGTATCATAGTCAAACTCTATGTAATTATCTATAAATATGGGTTTAGAATAGATTGAGAGGGGGAGAACAATCTTGTAATCACCACTCATACAAGCAATAAAGATCCATACTCTTTCCGCCCGTGGACGTCGATCTATTCCAATAGATCGAACCACGTAAATCCCTTGTGTTCCGTTATTTTCATGTTTATTTATTCCTTATCAACGTTCATTAATTGCCCACGAAAATAAGATCGATCATGACTATATACATTCAGTTATTTATTTGAGAACGATTGGAGTTTGATTGATAAGATGTAAAATTTTGTATTTTTTGTTACCTTTTAAACTACTCATTTTGTCTCACTCTAGATAACATATTGTTAGAATATATGCGAGTGTAAAATAATACAGATGTGTCATGTAGTGCCGTAGTGGGACAAAATGAGTTCTTATTGTCTGGATATTAATCGATAAGATGTAAAAAATATTGAAATTTAATCACTGTGGTATTATGATATTCTAAGGTATACCACGGTATACCGACATCCAGTGGCAAAGCCAGGATTTTCGTCCAGTGGGGTCCAAATTCTTATAGCCTAAAATAAAATATTATATATACTTAAAAAAATAAAAATAAAAATAAAAAATGTATTAACAGAATCCATTTTGCTCTCTTTTGAACACTGGAATATTTTACGCATTATTAAAAAAAGAAATGAAAAAGTAAAATTTCGAATGACCTTAGCCCTTTAAAATTATAAAAATATGAATTGAAAATTTAAATAATTATTTAAACATAAAAAGAACATTAATATATTATTGAAAAATGAAAAAAAAATATGGGAAAGAGAAAAATATGGGTGGGTTATTCGTAAAGAAAGAGAAAAGAGAATGGAAAAAATAAAATTACGAATGACCTAAGCGCCCTTTAAAATTATAAAAATATGAATTAAAAATTTAAATAATTATTTAAACATAAAAGGAACATTAATATATTATTGAAAAATGAAAAGAAAAAAATATGGGAAATAAAAAAATATGGGAAATAAAAAAATATGGGTGAGTTATTAGTAAAGAAAGAGAAGAAAAGAATAAGGAAACATCACTAAAAGAGAAAGAGAAAGAGAAAAAAAAGGGAGAAAAAAGGAAAAAGAGAAAAGGAGGGAAAAAAAAAACGAAAAAAGGATAAAAAACTGATAAAAAGAAAAAGAAAAATATGGGAACAAGAGGATTAGAACCCGGGTTGATGGAGAGTGAATAATAATAGACCAAACCTTAAACCAATTGGAGTACATATACTACATGTTAATAGTTCAACTATAATACTACTAATATTTTTCAAAATCCCAGTAGGGCCCATGGACCCCACTGCCCCCTGGCTTCGCCACTACCGACATCCATACCGAAATTAAGGTATACTGACTGAAGGTATACCGAAAGTTATGATAAGGTAAATGTATGGAATTTAGCATACCGCAATTTAAGATAAGGTATAAGGTATTACAAAAAATGAAGGTATACCGTACCGACCCACCCCTACAAACACTATATGAAGTTATAATTTTTGGTTGTCTTGTGTTTGTTTGTTTGCATTGTAAAAACTACGTATGTTAGAATTATATTGTGCCAATTGTCAAATTAAGATGAATAGTGAGGACCCACATGGCGATATTCCCTCTAATTAAATCTGTTGAATTAATGGACGTAATTAATTTTAATCAATACCATATACTCCATGTATATTCTTTAATCTGTCCTTTTATCTCGACTTTTGTTGTTTTTGATTAATCTTTTTATATATCTAGATTTTGTGGGCAAAGGCAAGTGGAAATTGAATAAAAAAGTGTGTATGTTATTGAATGTTGAAAGTTATATAAGTAATTCTTATTTTAAACGAGTGAAAATAGTATTAAATTTTATTATTAGATGGCCCGGTGGTTTGGCTTTTTATATAAGGGGATGTACATATGTGTTGGCATGACCAAAAAAAGTTACTATGAATTTCTTGAATTCAATATATATATATATATATATATATAGGGATGAGATCCCATAAAAAGCTTTGATTGAGTAAGAAATAAGAAGCTTTATAGTCCATAGATTAAGAGGAGATGGATGGGCAAGATATGGACATGTGGATGTACATTAAATTATCAATTTTAATTTCATTCATATGTAAATTAAATTAAGGGCAAAAATGTCAATTAAGAACCATAATAAATCCCCGCTCCTTAATTTTCGCAATTGCTATTGAGGATTGTATCTTATCCATAAATAATAACTTACAAAATATATAATCTGATGCATTATCGGCTTCATAGTAATGCATTATTTGACAATTAGTGTGCATTATACATAAATTCATTGTTCATTACTTACAATTATGAATTATTATATTTTTTTTATAGGTATCATGTTTTGGGTGCATTTAATTTGTGCAAAGACTGTCGAAATTAAATACTATCTCAAGAGACAAACAACTTCTTTATTAGTATTACATTTCGATATATTTTTATTTAAAAAATACTAATATATTTTGACGAATACATTTTTCCCTATAAGTTGAAATGCATTATGATATTTTTGATGATGCAATGCAAATGTTCATTCAATGCAATATGATCTCTTGACTTAATGCATTAATGTTTTAGTTTTGCTCAAAATATTTTCTTTTCACACCTTACAATGCATTACAATGCTCATGTCAGTGCATTACATTAGTACAACATGATGCATTACCAATGCATTTGGTACTATATTATAATGCATTTGTTTCTTTTATAAAAATCTGCAGAAACATATTTGCAATGCATTGATTGTAATATTATAATGCACTTTCCATAAAAATTTAAAAACATAAATATTAATTTAGACAATGTGCGTGCACTACTACAAAAATTTAATGCACTTTCCATAAAAATTTAAAAACATAAATATTATTTTAGACAATGTGCGTGTGCATTCCTAATGCATTGATTTTGCAATTATGATGCATTCATTGAATTATACAATGCACAAAAGTAAAACATCAAATTACATGCTATTGTATGCAACGAAGACAAAAATAATATATTGTATGCAACGAAGGCAAATTATACAAATACTACATTCATAATGCACTGATCGGATATTTTTAAATTTTAATACATTTGTTGCATTAGTATAAATGCATAAATTGAACTCTAAAAAAACAAAAATAAAATTATAAATTGCCTCAACTTTTAAATCAATGAAAAAAAAACAAAATTTAACTATGAAAATTTTACATAATTTAATATGATCTTTGAGAGCGGCAAACCAATTGTAGTCAATGAATCCCGAAGGGTGTACAATTTTCAATTTTATCATCGCCCCTTCATTGATGCCCCTCTGCCACCGGTGCCGCCATGCTAATATTGCACTACAATCCTTGAAAATCACCAAAAGTAGAGAAGAAAATTATGAATTATACGATTGAACAAATTTGGTGGCAAGCCAATATACAAAAAATTATGATAATTACTAATAATAACTATCATGTAATCCCATGATTATAGGGAAACGTGTAACTTCTGCAGCAAAATCACATAATTAACCTTTTTCCCTATTAATGGGTCATATTTAAAATATAATTATTAGGATTAAGATGAACCGTAGATTATAAACTATAAATGGACAAGATTACTTCTCATTTCTTACAGAATAAGGCTTTTGTACATGATCTCTCACCTATATATATATATCGTTAGTTTTAGTTCTTATCGTATCTCTACGTTTATTCCTTTGTTTTCCCTCTCCATCGTTCTATTTTACTTGAAATTTCATTGATCGCTAAACTTCTCTTATAAATGATAGGTATAGTGATTAATTCGTTCGAAGAATCGCATGAAGGAGGCCCCACACATAAATTACAGACTACTTCATACACAAAATTAAGTGGGTGTTTGGCTAAGCTTATAAGCTACTTTAAGTAGCTTATAAGCTATTTAAGAGCTTTAAGCTTTGAAATTTTGTTTGACAAAATAAACTTTTTAAGTAGTTTATAAGCTCCAAAAATAAGCTAAAGAGTTTATGCTTTCCTTAGAAATAAGATCCCTCACCCTAACTTATTTTTACAGCTTATAAGCTGTTAATGCTTAAAGCTATTTCAAATCAGCTTAACCAAACACCCCTAAGTCGATAAAAAACATTTTATTTTTATTACAAAAGGTGATGATAACTTGGATAATATTCTAAAAAAAAAATAATAAATAAAAAAAAACTTGGATAGTATTTTTTTCAAATTTTGGGATTTTAGCAGAATAAGATATTCAATTAATTACTTCTAAAAAAATATATCTAATTAATTAATTCTAAGAAATACAAGAGTAATGCTACAATGCTCCCTATAGTCTATGGGCACGCTTAATGTGCCCACGGATGGTGCGGTAATGTCATAAATAAGAAAATAAATTTAAATATATACTACCTTAAATACTAAACCCTACTAAAAGTAACTCAAATTTAAATTATGGTAATGTTATAAATAAATAAATTAATTTAAATATATACCATAAATACTAAACCCTACTAAAAGTAACTTAAATTTAAATCATAAATATCTATAACATGATATTACCACATCAACAGTGTGCTTTAATGTGTCCATCGTGAGTAGTGGAGCGTTTCGGATCTAATTAATTAGGAATTAGGTCAACCTATCTATTTGCAAATATTCCGGAGAATAATAAATGCATGATACTAAGAAATTTACATTTTATCAAAGCCTTTTCTTTTTCTTTTGAAAATTCAATATTATCATGTTTTTTGTCCTATATATAACGTTTGGGGGTACCCCTACTGAAAAAAAAAAACAATATATCATTTTTATTTTGATAACAAATTAATATGATTATCCAAAATAAGATTCCTCAAATCATATATATACAAAACAAAGAAACTAAGTTAAAATCATATATTGACAATAAAATTAGTAAATATTTACTATATACAAAATCTATATATAAGGTAAAGTTAATATATAATGAATTATAATAATACTTATAATAATAGGTGATTATATTATATATTTTAATTTAAAGCAAGGATATAATAGACAATCTACATTAAGTATTCAAGGCTCTTTTTTATATAAATATAGATATAGATTAACTAGTATTGAAATATATTTTTTAATCCCCTCGATTCATGATTTTTGGCTACGCCAATGTTCGTACATGAAAGTGATAATCGAGGAATGGAGTTTCAAGTGTAAGATTATTTATTTACATCTAGAATGGATGAACTTTGTTTCAGATTTTTTTTATCTTCGAACTAGCTAGCTGAAAGAATTTACGAAATTATGATGAATCTATTTACGCACCTCTCTTTCAATAGACACCCCATTCGTTTCTTATAACCTTATTTCTATTACATAGAACTATTTAACTATTTATTGCCTCCTACCTTTCAATTTGATGAAGATAGCTAGGTAAAGATATTGATTTCATTATAAATTAAGTTTTAATAATGAACGATTGAACACATTTTATTACGCAAAATATGTCTTGTAGAAAAAGAGAGAAGTGTGAACCGGTGCATGAGGATTTTTTAGCTCGGAAGAAATCCTCTATCCCAAATTTAACGTACAAACCATATACTAAACATCAATTTCTGTTGATTTTTTTAATATATTTTCTTTCTTCAATTCCGATATAATATGATTAAATTTTATTTTTCACTGATTATTTAGGATGCATTAGTACATTTACGATTTCTAAAAGAATGTATTAAAAAAAAAAAGTAGACATGGTAGCCACATTAAAGAAATCTATTCAAAACTTCTTGTTGAAATAACTCATTATGGAAGGATTCATGTGAAAGTATAATACCACCTTCTCCCGTTTTATAGTAATGTACTGACCCCTAACATAAGCTTTGAACTGACCAGGAGAAGATAAATCAAACATGGTTTTGGTCAGATTGGAGTAGAATTCCAGAATCACATTCTTCACAGACTTCCTAATAGGTAACACAGTAAGCTTAAGTCCAACCCTAACAATGATTTCCAGAATTCCGTTTGAATCAATATCTTGCAATCTAGCATGCCTTTCCATAACAAACTTCTTATGCCTATTTACATCCCAGAACTGAACATGATGCTCATCACGAAACATAGGCACAAACTCACGTTTCTCAGACTGAGTAGCATGAGAAAAATTACCTTTCAGTGATGAACCATAGTTCTTAGCATCACTCTCATTACCACCAGAATTAGCATTCTCTGGATCTGCCTTCTAGCCTTTTTTCTTGCCAGATTTATCAGCGATTTTGGGCTTCTCAACCTTCTTTGCCCTAGCACCAGCAGCTTGGGTTTGGGCAGTTTTCTTCGCTAGTTGACCACGTGTTCGATGAGCAGGTGTACTGGCTGGAACCTCTTCCTCGATGATTGTCTTCCTCTTCCTAGATCTGGTAATTGGCGCTGCAACTTCAGCCAGCTTGGTTGCAGGCGTACCCACTTCTTTGGTTATGGCTGCCTTCCTGGGCTTAATTTGCTTGCGACGTGATTTATGTTTCTTCACAGCAGCAAAAGGTTCACCAATATCAACATTCTTCTCTGAAGATGAAAGATCTATAGTAACCTTAACCCTCTTTGAAGTAGGTTCTTCATTAAACACTTGAATAGGCACATCAGGTGCCTCAATGACTTTCTTTGGTGGAGAGGGTTCGTCAATTCTAGCAATTTGTCAAACCAACCGCAAATTTTCTTCATAGAATTCCTCTGGAGATTTTGACTTCACCTTCAAAGCACGCCTAGACAGTGGAAGATGATCAAGAGATACGGCAGCATCAATAGTCTTTCCAATTGAGCCATCTTTTGTCACGTGCTTCGATGACTCCTCGCGATTCAAATTGTCCATGGGCTTTGCAGCACTGAGGGCTTTAGATGTGGGAGAAGCAGAAACATCCTTGTTCAATTGAAGTATAGACTTCACAGTACTCAGGGCTCTTGCATTGAATGATTTATCGGAGACCTGGGAAGCAGGAGCAGCTCTTTCCGATGGAGGAGAAAATGAGAGAGACTCATCGGAAGAGGATGAAGTTGAATCATAATCAACTAACTTCAAGGATGGAATAGAGCCAGATTCAGAGAAAGAACCTTGTGAGAAACTTGGGGAAGATCGATCAGACATGGTTCAATAGTAAAAACTTAGGGTTTCGAGAATTATGAGAGAAACCCTTTTACAAATTAGTAAAGTAACTTCTCTACAAAGAGAAGTTGAGATACCAAGATGTAACCACCAAAAATCAACTCCTCATAGGTAGAATTTGAAAATTCCACTTTAATATGAACCGCCTCACATCACCCACGTTCTTCAACTGATAATGTTGACTCAGCATATTAACATAACATACATGTGGAATCTCAAACCTTCACTTGTTCCAGAAACTGTTCCACACTAAATGTACTCCAACATGATGAGCTCTTAAAATAAACGAGAGCTCCCAATAACCTCAAGAAAACCCGAAGTCCAGAAAACTAAAGAATAAAATAATTCACTTGAGATTGAAACCATAGACAAATCTCAAGAACGAACTCATTAAAGCAAGAAACACATGTACTCACACGATCCAAATAGGAGAACTAACCAATGCATATCCCCAGAACTTTTCTGAGGAATTCAAACCTTTCATCATCCAGAGCTTTAGTAAAAATGTCCGCCAGTTGAGTAGTGGTAGATATGTGCTCTAACTGCAGTGTCTTTTCTTCTACCAAATCCCTGATAAAGTGATATCAAATACCAATGTGTTTCGCTTTAGAATGATTCACTGGGTTATTTGTTAGATCAATTTCCCCCTTGTTGTCACATAATAACTTGAAAGAAGTGGACTCAATTCCATAATCATTCAGCATTCTGTTCATCCAAATCAATTGAGTACAGTCTATACCTGCTGCTATATATTCTGACTCTGTTGAAGATAGAGACACACAGTTCTGTTTCTTACTAAACCAAGAAATAATATTTTCTCCTAGATATAAACATCCGCCGGAAGTGCTTCTTCTATCATGTTGATCTCCAGCCCAATCTGCATCAAAATATCCAATCAGCCGATTTGAGCTCCCATTTGCAAACCACAAACCCAATTTGCTGGTTCCTTTGACATATTTGAGGATTCCCTTGACAGCATTAAGATGACTCTCCTTAGGATTAGCTTGAAACCTAGAACAGACTCCGACACTGTAACTTAAATATGGTCTAGTTGTAGTGAGATACAACAAGCTTCCCACCATGCTTCTGTATAAAGACTGATCTACAGATTCTCCTCCCTCATTAGTTACAAGTTTTAATGAGGTACTCATGGGCATTCTTCTGGTTTTAGCTTTATCCAGACTGATAGGGAGTGATTTGTTGACTCTTGTTCAACATCTAAACAAATGCTAAACTGAACCCAGAACCCTAATGGAAGCTGAAAGCAGAAGCTGGTCCCCCGTAGGGATCTGCATGAATACACAACAGATCCATACCTTATCTCTTGAGAGCCATACCTTCACTTAGATCCCGTAGGGGGAGTGGCTAAAAAAGTGTTTGTGGGGCCCACGGTGGGGACCAAATAATCATAGCTGATCCGCTCATTATAACCAAATTGTCTCCCCTGAAAAGACTAATTTAACCTTGTAAATTAGAGGTAATCACCCTTTTACCCTCGCCTTCTACCCTCCTATAAATACTTGATCTTCTTCACCAAGAAAAGGTACGCTCTTACTGGAAACTTTACCCCCACTGTAGCTTTGCTAAAGCGGATCTTCATTTTTCTTAAACAAGTACTGACTTGAGCGTCGGAGTGTCTTCCCGGAGGAACTCTCCTCACTCCTCTGGTTCTTTCTTGTAGGATTACGGTGTAAAGTTGGAAATCACAAAAGCTTCTTCAAGGTAGCATCATGAAGATGTTAAAGTAGTATCAATTTTTATTCTAGTTAGATGTTCCCTTATATGTATTTCTGTAATAATTCTCTTAATTTGTTGATGGATAAATAACCCAATCTATCAACTGGTGCCGTCTGTGGGAACATTTGACTAAGGCGTAGATTTCTTCTTAACGAAAAAAAACCGAAAAGGATATGTAAATCTTTGTATAACTGATATGGTGTTGATTCATGTGCTTGCTTCAAGTATGAATGAAGAATTTTTCAATTTCTCTTTCGCCCCATGTAGGATTTGTGGTAAAGAACAAGAACAGAGGATTTAGGCAAATCCTGATTCCAGAAAGAGAAATTCAATCAAAGTAAAGATAATTCTCTTATTTAATTTACTGAATATCCACCGCTTTACCATTAGGTATCGGTTTAGGCATATTCAATGAATTTTCATGCAGAAAATTCTAAGGAAAAAGTTGTATATGAAATGTGTGTTGATATTTCTTTTTCCTATGAAAAATAGATCATCAAAGAGCTATAATAGAAAGTCCTCCATATCTCAAGGGAATCTCGAGAAAAAGAGAGAATCTACAATTAATACCTTCGGTGAGTAGAAATACATCACCCATACATACATGTCATAAAACTTGAGAGATTTTTTGACGAAAAGAGCAAGATAAGCTAACGGTAAGCCCTAGCAAAAGATCCAGGCACAAAAGGCTATCTTCATGCTTAAACAAAAAATCCTCAGGATTATTTAAGGGAAATGGTCGGAAAAGTCCCAGCAAGCGGACCCGAAGCTCCCTATCCTCCTAAAAAAAAGGGAGAAGAAGCCCTAATCTAATATTAGGCACTAATCAAACAAATTTTGCATATATCTTTGCAGATTTTCCTTAAAAATGGATCAACACTCCAGCATAGCCTAGATGATGGGATCATCTGCTGAAGGACAGACAAACACGCCTCATCCTACCCTGGTTCCAATACCAATCCCGGGGCCATGTCCATGCCCCAGGGAAGTAATGCAGGAGAATTTGGCTTCTCCACATTGATGTTACAATAGATGAAAGTGATGATAGATAGAGCTCTGGAAGGAGCTCTGGAAAAGAGACTAGCCGCCGTCGAGGCTAGTACTCTTGCAGATCCCATTAATCCATCTCCATTCCCCAAAAATAGGGGAAATCATGAAAAGACGAAAGGCAAATACGCATCCAGATCGTAAGATCCTAAAGTCCTTAAGGACGTCATTACCAAGTTACCCCAGATCCAAGAGGAGGGGCATTTCACAGATTATGGGTCCTCTGATGATGAGGTGCGGGAGACAGGCACCGGTCAAGAAACGACTCTTACAGATGTGCTCCAAAAGTAGATCCGAGATCAACAAGACCAAATGAAGGTCATGGCCAAAGAGCTAGAGGAGCTCCGTAAGGTACACCAAGCATCTGAAAAAAGAAACATGGAAGAATCCGTCCCTCCAATAGAAGAAACAATGGGCACATCTGTGGCCCGCATTGGGAGGAAAAGCAGATCAGAATATGGTCCCGATTACGTCAATGAGAATAGCCCTTTCTCGGCGGATATCCAGACCGACCCTATCCCTAAGAATTCCAAATCAGTTTCCTGTGAGTACAAGGGACATGGAGATCCTAAAGAACACCTCATGAAATTTGAGAGTTTGTGCCTATTGCACCAATATTCTGAGGGAGTCAAATGTAGAGTGTTCTTGACCACTCTTTCTGGCCCCGCACAGCAATGGTTCCAACAACTGTCTAGGGACTCGGTCCATTCATTCAAAGATTTAAGAGAAATCTTCTTACATCAGTTTGTGAGCTCTAAAAGATCTACTAAGAATTCGTTGTATTTAACAACCATCAAACAAGGGGCCACTGAAAGCCTGAGAGAGTATAAGACCAGATTCAATGAGGTAATACTGGAAATCCCAGGCATGGGGGCTACGTTGAAAATACATTCCTTTGTGGAAGGATTGAGGCCATGACACTTCTTCACCTCATTAATGAAGAAACCCGCCGAAACCTTTGATGAGCTCTTATCCCGAGTACAGAGATATATAAACATGGAAGAAGCTAAGAACGCTAAATGGGCAGATGTAGCCTTCAAAAAAGATAAGAAACCTGATGATAGAAAAAGAGGAGCTCCTAAAGGGAGGAAACCCGAAAAAAATGAAAGATTTCAACGATCCCTCACACCACTTACCAGATCCCCTGCTGATATGTTGGAAGTGGTAATTAAGAAACTAGGGGTACAGATCCCTCCAGGTAGGGACCAGCCTCCGAGGATGACCCCCTTCCGATAAGTTCTGCAAATTTCACAATGATTATGGGCATACTATCAATGAGTGTTGTAATCTAAAAATAGCTATTGAGAAACTCATCCAAGAAGGTCAACTATTAGAGTATGTCAAAAAAGAATCTGGCCAACCCAAAAGGTGTAAGGATGACAGGGACAAACTCCCGGGAAAAGAAACATCAATAGAAGTTTCATCCAATAAAGGCGTAATTTTCATGATTTACGGAGGACCCACGGGAGGGGACTCCAACAGAAGTTGCAAAGCGCATCATAGAGAAATCCAGATGCTGGAAAAACATGACATGATGAAGATTGAAGGAGTAGTACCTCATCCTGAAATATCTTTCAGGATCGAAGATGGCAGATCCCTGATTCATCCCCATGAAGATGCCCTGGTTATTACGGCAGGGATTGAAAGGTATGAAGTAAAAAGAGTATTCGTAGATACAGGAGTTGGGGTGAATGTGATCTTTGAAGAATGCTTTATGCAAATAGATATGCACAAACCACTAGATGGGGTTCCACAGCACTACATGGTTTTGCAGGAGGCTTAGTCATGTCATTAGGCTCAATAGAGCTTTATGTTGACTCTGGGAGATGGAGATTTGTAGATCTCTAGACCAACTACCTTCTTGGTAGTTAGGCAAAAATCAGCTTATAACGTAATACTAGGTAGAATAGCTCTCAGTAATTTTCAAGCGGTGGTGTCAACCTACCATCTGATAATAAAATTCCCGGTGGGCAACTGGGTGGGATCTGTTGCAGGAGACCGGGTCCTATCGCAGAAGTGCTATATACAATCTGTGAAGGCCGGTGAGGCTAAGAAAAGATCTAGGGAAGAGTTAAGAGATCCCTAATGGGTAGCAGGACCTGAAGATAAAAGGATAAAGGCTGCAGATCCTACGATAGGAAACAATTCCCAAATTCAACCAGCTGAGGAGCTATTGCTGGTAGAATTAATGCCCAATAAAACGGGATTTACTATGCGCATTGGGACGCAGATGTCAGATGTGATAGCTAAAGCATTAATAGCGTGCCTCCGAAAGAATGTGGATGTTTTCGCGTTCTCGTCATATGATTTAGTAGGGATAGACCCAAACGTCGCCTTACATAGCCTTAACGTGGACCCCCAGGTCAAGCCGGTGAAGCAGAAGCTTCGGCAATTTGGAGTAAAAAAAGACCAGGTCATCAAAGAAGAGGTATAGAAGCTGTTGGAGGCCAAATACATACAGGAAGTACAATTTCCAAAATAGCTATCCAACGTTGATATGGTGCCTAAAGGCAACACCGGCACGTGGAGAATGTGCATAGACTTTAGGGATCTGAACAAGGCATGTCCTAAAGATCACTATCCCCTACCCAGAATCGATCAGATGGTGGACTCTACATCTGGATGTGAACTGTTATCGATGATGGACGTGTACTAAGGGTACCACCAGGTGAAGATGAATCCAGATGACATTAATAAAGCGGCTTTTGGGGTCTGTGTTGGAACTTTTGGTTTCCAAAGCATGCCTTTTGGCTTGAAAAATGCTAGGGCAACATACCAGCGTATGATGGATAAGATATTCAGAAAACAAATTGGAAGGAATATGGAAATTTATGTCGATGACATACTAGTAAAAAGCTTGAAAGCTGAAGATCATATCAAGGATCTGGAGGAAGCCTTTGTTGTGGCTCGATTTTATCATTTAAAGCTAAACCCTGTCAAATGTGCCTTCGGGGTGCAGTCAGGAAAATTCTTAGGATACGTGGTAACTCCTAGAGGAATCGAAGTGAATCAAGCCAAAGTACAGACTGTGTTGGAGATGGTTCCTCCTAGGAACATCGAAGAAATACAGAAACTCAATGGCAGAATCACAGCCCTAAGCCGGTTCATTTCCAGATCTGCTGATAAAAGCTTGCCTTTCTTTAAGGTGTTAAGGAAAGGTAGCCAGTTTGAGTGGACCCAATAATGCCAAGATGCTTTTGAGGAGCTCAAAAAGCACTTGGTCTCTCTTCCATTGCTCACAAAACCAGCACCAAAAGAGATCTTGTATCTCTATTTTGCAGTAGGAGAGGAATCTTTGAGTTCGGTGCTTATTAAGGAAGATGGATCTTCTCAGATTCCAATCTACTACGTAAGTAAAATGATTCAAGGACCAAAAACAAGATATGCTGACATAGAAAAGGTTGCATTGGCAGTAATGGTCACCGCCCAAAGGTTACGACCCTATTTCTTATCCCACAAGGTCGTAGTAAGAACCAACATTCCGCTCAAGCAGGTGCTGGGAAAACCAGACCTATCGGGGCGAATGGTGAAATGGGCCATAGAACTCAGTGAGTATGATGTAGAATTTGACATAACAGCTATAAAGGCACATGCCTTAGCTGATTTTGTGCAAGAAACAACCCGGGGTGATGAGAGAAAAGAAAAGATGTGGAAGACCTATGTGGATGGGTCTGTCACTAAAAAGGGATCTGGAGCTGGAATATACATAATAGATTCCGACAACAAAAAGCATCGGTTCGCTATCAAATTCAATTTTGTGGCATCAAATAATGAAGCTGAATATGAAGCTCTTATCAGATCCCTGCATATCTTATTGAGCATGGATGCTAAAAGAGTGGAAATCTACTCTGATTCCCAATTGGTGACACATCAATCATTAGGAATATGCGAGAGGAAGGAGGAAAGGATAATAGCCTATGCTTCCTTGGCCGAAGCTTTGCTGGCCAAATTCTCGAAAGCGGAGATTATCCAGATCCCCAGGGAAAAGAATGAAGAAATAGATAAACTCGCCAGGATCGCAAGTGCTATTGAAGGCACTTGGGATGGAAATATGACTGTACTATAAGCAGACGCCAGATCTGGCTTAACATAAATGAGTACAATACAAGAAATTAAAGACTGAAGAGCACCTATCATCCAAGTCCTAAAAGCTGAGGAACAAGGTGAAACCAACATTGATAGACGTAAAAAGATGATCATGGAAAAATTCTTCCAGCGTGAAGGGTTTCTGTATCGGAGATCCTTCAAGCATCCCTACCTCAGATGTTTGTCTGAGCCAAAATGGGAGTACTTATTGAGAGAGATACACGAAGGTGCCGTGGGCGCCCATACAAGATTCAAGGATCTAACAAGGAAGGTCTTAAGGGCCGGCTTCTTTTGGCCCAGTATTGAAAAAGATGCCAAAGAATTGGTGAAAAATGTGAGCATTGCCAAAAAAATGGCAGATTGATTCATAAACCTGCAGAGAAAATGGGAACCATGTCTTCCCCTTACCCCTTTGATAAGTGGGGGATTGACATTGTGGGAAAGTTCCATACAGCCCCTGGAGGAAGGGTTTTCTTAATTGTCGCCATTGACTACTTTTCTAAATGGGTAGAGGCCGAAACTGTAGTCAAAATCACGGAGCAAGCCATGAAGAAATTCATTTGGAAAAACATATGCTGCCGCTTTGGTGTTCCCAGAGTTCTAATCTTCGATAATGGAATCCAATTTACAGTCTCATTAGTGCAAGCATGGTGCCAGGAAATGGGAATCCAGCAGCGCTTCGTGGCAGTAGCCCACCCGCAAGCCAACGGATAGGTTGAAGTTACAAACAGAACTATCGTATCTGGTATTAAAGCCAGATTGGGAAAAGCTAAAGGGAACTGGGCAGATGGGCTAGACTCAGTGTTATGGGCTTATCGCACTAGCCCCAGAACGGCTACAGGAGAGTCCCCCTTCAACCTGGTATATGGATCGACGGCTGTGGTGCCAGCAGAAGTGGAAGTAAAGTCACATCAAATCTTAAATTACGATGAATACCAAAACCTGGGGTTGCTCAGAGAGAATCTGGACCTGATTGAAGAGCACAGAGCAGAAGCTCAAAACAGAGTTAAACGATACAAGCAACAGATGCGAAATGCCTATAACAAGAAAGTCCAAGTGCGGCGATTTGAAAAAGGGGATCTGGTGTTAAAAAGGGCAGATGCCCTCAAACCAATGGGAAAACTGGACCCTAATTGGGAGGGACCATACTTCATCACTAAAGTGCTCAGAGGAGGAGCATATAAACTCAGAGATGCAGAAGGAAGGGACCTGCCCAGACCCTGGAATATCAACAATCTGAAAAAGTATTATGTTTAAGGCATTATAGTAGTATGGTAAATTTGAAAAAAATGAAGGTATGTAAAAACCAACCCATTATCTATTATGGTTGAAGTTCATGAAATAGACTGTTCTCTTTTTATCGTCTTTAAGAAACGAATTATAATTCATTTGTATTCTTATAATTCACTTGGGGGGGGGGGGGGAGTAGGGGTATACCCCATACTACCCATTTAATCCTAGAGCAAGTATCTATTTACGAAAATTGATTCAAAATTTTCAAAATATTTTCAAAAGAAAACAAGATATAGAGAAATAAAATAAAAATACATATAGCAATCAAACATTGTACGCAATTCGTAAAAAATATACACGATAATAAAAAGAGAGTACTAGTGGAGCCAATCCCAGTGATATGGCGCATCTATGTCTTTGAAATAAAAAAAGGGACTACTCTTGTAACTTATCCTCGCCATCTGGAGTTTGCCCGTGCAGATTTGGGTCGGCGTCAGGTGCCAAAGTACCTCATGAGTCGACAACCTGAGGAGGAACCTCGATTGTAGAAGTGGTTGCCCCTATTGTGCCCGTGAAAATGCCCACCATAATTACCTCAAGAAGATTGACTCATTCCTCTACCCCTGAAAAATCTCCCCGAGCAGGAGCCTCGACCGCCGGGTCTGAAGAGAGGTGACCCACGAGATCTGATGGGTGAAGAGGAGGCTGAGTCATCTGTAGGGGAAAGGGGGATGAACTCTGCTGGTCCGGCACCTACTCCATTATCTAGCTTGACACCTGGGTCGTTACCTGGTCCGTCGTCTGGCTGGACGTCGAAGTCGTCTCCTGGGCCATCATCTGGCTGGACATTTGGGTCGTCATCTGATCCGTTCGAGGAGCTTGAGCTGGGGAGAGGGGCTGAAGAGCTGGGTCCGATTCCCCAGAGGGCCCACCGAGCTCTAAGGTTGCACTGCTGTTTAAGAGCCCATTCAACGTGATCCCGCGCTGGGACCGAAGAAAAGAGGCTTTCTTCGATACTTGAATAGCCTTGATCTCTCGCAAGGAATCTCCCGTCTACAAAAGACGGATGTATAAGTTAGAATTTTTAACTCATCGGAGAAGGTGAGATAGGGAAGAGGAGATTCCTTACCCGTCGCTTGTAATAAAAAGAAGTCCATAAGAAGGACAAAGTGGATGAAGGCTCGCAGCCCACAAATAATAAAACAAGACTGTATCATAATATTTTTTACAAATACTTACCATTTTGAAAGCCTCCTCCAGGAGCCCATACATCCCAGCCTGAGGAGCGAGAAGATAGAAGGGGATCTCTTCCCAAGCAAGCAGAATATTTTCGTACTCCTCAGGTCTATAGAGTATCTCGGCCGCAGATCTCAAACCCCTCATGTTCCAAGAGTTGTGGGCGTTAAACTGAGGATCCAATTCCAGAGTTGGGGTCTCTTTCTCCAGAAGGTCTAGGATCTTCTCAATATTCAGATCCTGCATCCCGTCTCTTAAGCCCAGTTGAGTAAGAGCCTCTTCTGTAATCGCCCCAACCCAAAAAGCCAAAGGAACACTCATCCTCTCCCACAAGTCTTCTAAATGGAGGAAATCTTTTGGGAGATTCCGCACGAAGGCTCGGAGGAAAGCCTGACCATAGGGCGTCATCATTAGGTAAGACCTGCAACGGTGTGCCCCTACCACGGACCCAGTAATGAGCCCCTTCTGCAGGCTCGCTTCGGTACCCTTCTTGATTGCGTTGTCACAAGCTCGCTCCAAAGCGTCTTTATGACTCTCAGATGCCTGAGTCAGATCCGCCTTGGCCTTATCGTAAGATATTTGAAGATCTTCAGCACGCATCTTCTAATCAGCCAGATCTCTCATTAGCTATTGAAGATACAACTCCCGCTCTTAGGCGAGTTTTTCTCGCTCTGCCTCCCGCTGCTTCATGCTAGCCAGCTCCCGCTCCAGATGCTCCGCTTGGTCACGTAAGGCCCTAACCTCGGCCGCATGCTCCTCGCTGTGATCCATTCTCAACCGCATCACCTCCGCCTGCAGATGCTCGTTAGAGGAATGTATGCCCGACATATCCCCCTTCATGGGGTCATAGGCCAATACTCGAAGAGAGAGCATGGATCTGAAGGCTACGGCCTGGACACAATAATAATAAGTAAATAAATAATTTATGAGCAGGCAAAAGAACATTCTTAAAATTAAAGCTCTTTTTAGTACCTTAATTTTGTGAACAGAGGCTTGGCGGATAAGCTCCACAGAAGTCAATTTGTTCAGACGCCTCCAATCTTCAGCACGGGGGATGCTGTCTAGAACATTGGAGACCGTACCTCCATTGATGCCCCGAACTGTGCCAGGAAAGCTTACGCTAACCCCGGGAACGTTATAGGAGGCAGTGGGGACATCCAGACCCTTCACACACAAGGCATGAAGCATAGCTAGTGTGGCTTCAGAAGCAGGGCTTTCCACCATGGCTGGTTTTGGAGGCTTAGTCACCGTATAAGGATTGGCAGTAGCATACCTAGCCAAGGTACTAGAATACCTCGGATGCCCTAGGGTAGATGGCTCTGCAGAGAGGGGAGTGGGTGCCAAAACATTAGAGATAGGCATGCCAATTCTCCGATTATCGCTTGCGGCAGAAATTTTATTTCTCTTCGGATCCATGGAAGAAGAAGAATCTGAAGGTCTCTTCTGTGGGACAGAAGGTTTAGTAGGCTCGGTCGGAGCTGGTACTTCAGGAGTAGAAAAAAGGTCTGATAAAAATCCTTCAGAAGCCTAAAATTCCAGGTCTTCACCTGAAGGAGGGGCTGCCCCTTCAGACCAGGTAGCGAGACTACGATCCACCCCAGCAGCCAAGGGATGGGGAGGACGTGTTGAGAAAGATATGACAGCTCGAGGAGCAGATGTATCCCTTATAACCATGCCGGGCAAGGCAGACTTCCCCCTAGTCTGAGATGCAGATCCCTGAACTAGAGCAACAACCCCAGATCCCTGTAAGGGACATGTAGGCAATGCGGAATGGGAGATCTGTGAGGTAGGAGGAGGGGGTGGCACAGAAACCTTCAGATCTGTCACGGTTTCTGTCGTGGTCATGGAAGCTGAAATAGGAGCTGAAGAAGGAGATACTACAGGTGCATAAACCGGAGGAGCTCATTTAGAGGTTGCAGCCATAGCAGCCATTCGCTCCTCAAATTGTTTCCTAGCTTTCTCCCGAAGAACAGATCTGCCCGACATATCTGAAAAAGCAAAGCAGCTATAAATTAGGAACACAACTAAGTCCAAACCACATGCATAAAAGCACTCGAATTTAAAATAAGAAGTATTTACCCATAGAGGGATTCCAAGGAGTCCCAGACCTCAAGCTAAAAAAGGACAATACCTCTTCACTGAGAAGAAGTGGCTTTAACATCTCATGACCTGCTGGGTACTCTCTAAGCAGGTCATGAAGGATATTCTTTTCCCAGGCTAACAAAGTGATCTTCTCAAAAGAAGGTTTGGCTGTCCTAGGCTCGGCATATAGAGGTATATCCGGAATATTCTAGGAATTGGGGGAAGGAGCACCTACGGTTAAATACTGAGGATGCCATTTCCTGTCTATAGACTCATATTGGCCATAAAACTTGTGAAACCATCCTATAGGGGAAAAATATAAATGATACCCGTGATGTTTCAATTCGTGAGTTCTAAAAAATAAAGACACAGGATCTTCCACGCCATACAACGTGGTTGCCATAAAGAAGAAAAGAGCCCTACGAAAAGAAGCATGGTTTAATTGGTTCAAAGGAATATTATATCTCGTCACTAAACTAGACAGAAAAGGGGGAATAGAAAATTGTAAACCTGCCTCTAATTGACAAAGCCAGAAAATCTTATGATGGGCTTGAAGAAGTAAAGGGCGTTCGCTAGGTCCCGGAATATCTATAGTAAAACCCTTAGTATTACCTAACCTGCTTAGAATTAGGCCTAAAGCTAAGGGAGTTACAGTGGAAGACTCATACTCAACAAAAGGGAGAGGTGGCTGCGCGGCAGCTCTGCCCTCTTTTTCCTCTTCACCATCGACTAATTTATTTTTACCCTTACCTTGGGCACCTTGCCTAGAGGAAGAAACCATTCTTCTTTGTCGCTTAAATGCAGAAGAAAACTAAGAAATAAACTCATGCGAATAAAGAAAGAGGGAGAAATAAAAGAAGAGGAAAGGTACCTGTTTGCTGGGGAGAAGGATTGGCTGCGATAAAAAGAGAGAAGGAAGAAAGGCAGGAAGTAATTCCTAAAAAAGTACAAGGAAAGCTTCTCAAGAAAAAATGGCGAAAAATCTCTAAGTGTCGGTATCCCTCTCTAGCTCTCTTATCTATCTCTTTTAAATGAAAGGAGTTAAGGAGAAAACCACCCACTACCTGCAGTTAAAGAGCATGTCTAGTCGTTAATGAGATGTGGGCCGGGGAAGTTACGATGGTGAGAAGTGGCGGCGGTTTCAGGTCCCGATAAAGAAAAAAGGGAAGCGACCCTAGAAAGCTGCGAAGCGTATGATATATGCTTCGGTAAGGATACGGACCCCTCAAGAGAGGATCTGTAAGTAGCGGGACCTGGAAACACGGGCCCTGTAAATCACAGAACCCTCACGAGATGATCTGTATGAAATAGGACCTGGAAACACGGACCTTGCGAGTCACGGATCCGGCACGAGAGGATCTGAATATCACCAGATCTGGTACCGGGTAACTTGAAAACTATAGATCCCCAAAAGAGGATCTGTATATCATGAGATCTGATGATACAGAACTTGAAAACTGCAAATTCTTCAAAAAAGAGATCTGCATAACACGGACTTGATGGCGAGAGGCTTGTGGATCGCAGATCCCTCTATTGAAATCAGTAAGATAATTTTTGTCCCATCATCAGGGATTTACAAGACAATTCTGTCAAGGCAAACATCCCAAAAAATAAATAATATATATACAGCAACTCCAACATGCATAAGCTACGAAATTAAATGCATATGTATATCCATGTCCACGTACACGAGCGAAGCTTACATGTATACTGCTTCAAAAAAATTAAAAATCGATTTACGGATTTATTAATAGAAGTAAGCACGAGATATCACCCTCGTCATACTTCTACGAAAACAAGGAATATCAGATGTAACTCGGATATTCAAGAATAAAAACATGATATGTAAGAAGTTTTTAACATAAGCAAAAATTGGATGTCACTCCAATAATGCCTCTGAAGATATAGATACACAAAATATATCAGATGTCACTCTGACATTTCAAAAAAAAAAAAAAAAAAAAAGAAAGAAGAAGAAGGAAAAAGAAAAGAAATAGAAGCCTCAGAAATTTCATTTGTTCATTCAAGAAGAATGAAGATTGACAAGAAAGGGATCATCACAGGCCCAAAAAGCAAAACACAGCCTCTGTTAAAATGTAGCATTTCTATCATCACAATACCTCTTAATAAAAATATTGCTCAACAGGATGACATCACTCTACTGATTATCAGAGAGGAACATCTCCGGCTGCAAAACTCAATCTCATTTCTCGTCGAAGAAGATATATAGTTTTTGTTTTTTGAGGAACACATATATTGTATTAGGTCATTATGTGTTGAAGAAGCTAAAGCTGTGTTTGACATTATTTTGTTGCATCTGATAGTTCATGTGAAAGCCATAAATAGTTGCATCTGCAACTACTTCGAATAATTGCTATTTCTTGAAAGATGTCCTTTTCATTTAGTACTTTGATTCGTGTAGGTTATAAAACATTTTTCACTATGGTGAACATATTTCTTGAAGATGGTTATTTCATTTCTCTGTGTTCAATCTTTACACAGCATGTGTGGCTATTTCATTTGTTTGGTTTCTGTTCACATGTAGCTCCAGTTCTTTAATAAGATGATGCGTATGCTTAAAAAGAAACGATTCTGAATTGGCTTGTCATTTCAGCTTTGAGAAGATACGATTCCCTTTGGAAAGCTTGTGCTTCGGTGAGATGATTGCTTCATAATGTAGGCCGTGAATATAATAGTTTGGCCTTGCCTAGCTCGTTGAGTTTCAACTGCAAGCATTCAACTTATTAATATTGATTTCCTTCCGATGTTATTCTTTGAAGCTGGGCTTAACATGCATTTTCGCGAACAATTTGTTGTTTAGTGACTTATACCACGGCCTTTTGTCCTTGCAGAACCCAGGAAATAAGGAGATTTTCTGTGACGAGAAACTGAAGAAACTGTTTGAAGGAAAGGACAAAGTGGGGTTTCTTGAGGTTGGTAAGCTGCTCTCTCCCCATTTTGTGAAGACTGCTTGAATGCTGTCTCAGCAGGCACAATTTCTGGGGGGATTATTGAACCAACCTCGTGAAGAAAGTTGCATGCAAGCTCTTATTCAACATTTGTTTTTGTGGAAACTTCAACTCATGTTTCTAGTTTTGACAATGTAAAAAAGTAGGATGATTTAACCCGTCCACGTTATTTGCTTGCTCCCTCTCTCTCTCTCTCTCTCTCTCTAGGATATTTGCCTGCCTACTCTCTCTGTCTCTGTCTCTCTCTCTCTCACACACACACACAACCTTTGACCTCTTCCCAAGCAATCATAACTTATGCACAGAGTTTTAACACTTGAGCAATATACATACGACATTTTATAGAACGGCATTGACGACTTATAAAGGCAGCACAATGAAATATTCAGAACTACGAAGGTTCTTATTTACTTTTCTAAAAACAACAGCATCGTTTATATCTTACTCACTCCATCTATAATTTTTGGACCCAAAATTTTTGGCATAGGGTTTAATGCATTGTGATGATATATTAATAAATTAATGTGTTAAAGTGTTAAAGTAGGATAATTGTAGGTCCCTCTCAAATTTTTGTGAGTGTTAAAGTGTGTAAATTGATAAAGTTGTGGGACCTATTACTAAAAAAAGAAAATGTCTATAAATGGTGGAGGTCTGGTTATAATATTAGTGTCTAAAGATTGTGGAAGGATGAAATAATTTTTACGAGATAAAGAATGATAAATGACTATATAACTTACAGAAACAGGAATCAAGGGCAGTTGTGCATGGATTCTAGTGTTCTTCTATGTACAAAATCCGAATACCAAATGCAGAATTAGGTTAGGAGATGGTGTATCCATTGTTGAACAATAACAGGGGAGCCGTACCAATGCCTTGTTTCATCATCGGAGCCAACAGGCGAATGATAAACTCCGTCGAAGCTGATGTTGAGTGCACCTTCAAGGTGTGCTGACACCTCCGGTACCACTCCGTCGCCCCATACATCTGCTTGCCCACAAACCTAATGTATTCACCACCATGTACAAATATTAATCACTTATTAAAAAGAAAAACAGATGGGGTTGAAGCAAGCAGAAGCAATAATGTTTACCTGCTTAAATCCTTGGCCAACAAATCGATCTTGGAAAGTGGCAGATGCCTTTACAGCAGCCATTTGACCAACTTCTTGCTCCATTTCTACCAACACTTCTGCATTTATAGGGTTCGATCTAGCTAGTAATCTTGAAACTAATAACAGTGGGAAATTTTTGTGATCATCTATTTCTTCTCAACATATATTAAGTGCCTTTTCTAACTGTGTTTGGAAAGAAGAATGGACTAGAACTCTAGAAGTGTGTGAGATATTAGATATATATGTACTAGGAGTAAAAAGAAGCAACTTAATTCGATTGTCTCGCTCTTCACTTTTCATATTGGGTTGTCATAACTTAATAGACACAGCCCAAAAAAAATTAGGATTCCCTAAACTACAACTAATGACCCCACCCAATTAATCTAATTCGACCCAGTAATCAAAATGAATATGCATAAGTTATGTGTATTTTAGTTTTCATAATATCAGATTTTATTTATTTTTGATTTTCTAGTGTTTACAAATTTATTTAATTTTTAATATTTTTAAATGAATTAAGTGAATAAATAAATAAATAAATGGAAAAAAAATCAAATAATAGTATAATAGGCCCCACCTCATATTAAGTGACCCATAGTCTAACTAATTAAAGTTATTGGTCCGCCATTATTTATTATATAAATTACATTTTGTAATTATCGTGTCGAAACTCAAATGGAACAATTGATTGGGAGGTAGAGAGTACGAATTTTCCTTAAGGAAGATAGAGAACTCAACAGAATAGTGATTATTAATATATATTATTACAATCAATAATAGATAGTTAAATAAATAACTAGATCAATTATTGGATTAATGAAATATCAGCTTATAATCTACCTGCCACACGTGCAATTGACCAACATATTGCACCATCTTAAATCGCCAGCAAATATAAATTATAAAATAACTCAACAACCACATAATATAAGACTTCTTTTAAAAAGAAAATTATAAAAAAAATGTACATTATCAGACGCTAATGCTGGCAATTAGAGACACAGTCTGACAAATAAATTACTCCGTATTAAATAAATGGACACGGTTGCGTCCAATACACATGCTGTATCCCATGAGATGGCATTGTGTTTATCTAACGGCCTGTTTGGTAACCAGTATAACTCAGTAAAAACCTAGATAAGAAAATTTATCTCGGTTTTTCCAGTGTTTGGTATTTGAGAAAAATAATGTCATCGGCCCGCAAATATGCTTGGGTCCGGACTAAATTCACTGTTACACTGGTATATACTATACCGTCTCTACCCCCGGATAAGTTGTGATAAGTTTTTTATTTTCAATTTTAATTATCAATTTTTATTTTTTATTTTAATTATCAATTTTTTATTTTCAATTTTAATTATCAATTTTTTATTTTCAATTTTAATTATCAATTTTTATTTTCAATTTTAATTATCAATTTTTTATTTTCAATTTTAATTATCAATTTTTTATTTTCAATTTTAATTATCAATTTTTTAATATTTTTTATCCCAACTTATCTATGTTTGTACCAAACACACAATATATTTCTTATCTCAACTTATCATATTTTTTTATCTCAACTTATCACATATTTTCTTATCCGTCCTTTTCTCAGTATTGCTACCAAACGAGCCCTAATACTAAAATATTGTAGAAAACAAAAAACAAATATAAAATATTTTTTTCCTAATTCGCAGAAATTTCACCCTGTCTCGGATTTTCTAAGCCAAACCCATGTATCTTAGCTGATTGCATAAGGAATTAATTCACTATGAAACTCAGAGTTAAAAATGTATTTCTATATGATTATATATAAGCACTAAAAAAAGGTTACAATTTGAGTTATATCGATTATTTTCGCTTGTAATTCTATCATAGAAGATAATACACCAT
Organism: Mentha longifolia; assembly: GCA_001642375.2. Taxonomy (NCBI): domain Eukaryota; kingdom Viridiplantae; phylum Streptophyta; class Magnoliopsida; order Lamiales; family Lamiaceae; genus Mentha; species Mentha longifolia. Next base: position 42,533,913 of record CM038110.1, read on the forward strand.
TTATCTCAAGCTCTAATGCACATTTTCTTAAAAAAATAACACATTCCAATATTAAATACTTGCAGGATGCGGGTGCGGTGCGATTCGCAATGGATTCGCATCTGATTTGCCACGTGGTGAATCCTTATTTAATTAAATATAAATAATAACGGATACGCATATCCCGTGAGCAAGATTTATGAATTCTGAGAAAATAGAATTATTTTTGTTAACTTGAGTTTTTAATTTTATTTTTTTTGGCAAATTTTAAATATTTTTAATTAAAAAATTAAATTAGAAGCAAAACATGCATAACGCATAAATAAGGGTTGATTCCAATCCACCTCCAGACTCTCTACCAATTCAAATCTTTAATAATTTTATGCTCAACAATAGTATGTTAATTAGTTATATTTTCAATTGATTTAGACTTTGTAATAAAAATAATATATCCTAACTGAATCGCACCCTATAAAATTTTCAAAATACGTATTCACATACTCGTATGGTATCGCTCTCGCACCCGCAGCCACACCACCGCACCTGTGCAACATAGGTCCCAAGCTATTTGAGGTCTTTGATTAATGATTGTAGGTCCCGATAAGTAGGTCATTGGTGTATGGGGGGGGGGGGAATACACCAATTCGCCAAGAGTTTTGACTTTAAAAACAAAATCACTGAGTTGTCAGCTCAGCTTATCAGTGCAGCTCGGTTTATCCAGCTCAGTCAGTAAACTGGTGAGCTTGCTAAACCGAACTGTGTGCGGAAGTTTGGTGGACAGGTTGGCTACCTCTTAGAAAATTCTTTCTTTGGTCTGAATCTTTGTGCAGGTTGATTATATCAATGAAGTGCAATGTAATAAAGGTTAGTTGAACATTGTAAGGTTGACTGTAAATAAAAGATAGAGAGAGAGAGATCGAGACAGTCGATTTAGCGTGGTTCGGGAAACGTCCCTACATCCACGTCAGATACCGTCGTATCTGAAATTCCTTACTTCTCTCTTATTTATACTGGCTGAGTACCAGCCTCGACCTTCGTCAATCTTTAGACTTGAGCCGAGCACGAGTTCTGGGTCGTGACCCTTACAACCTTTCATACATACTTACATACAACCTTGCAGCAAAACTAACAGATTCTTCTTTACTTGGACGAATATGTAGTAAGCTTGTGGAGAGTGTTCTGTGAGGTTCCAGACTCAGAAATCTTGAGGGTCTCAACACTTGGGAAATGGCTTGGATTCGAGTGTTGAGTTTGGCTTTGAAGCGTAAAGATTTCTGGATAGATTTGGCTTTGAAGCTCTAGTTTCCTCTCTCTATTTTTCTCTCTTCCCCGTCTATTTTCCCCTTTTTCCCACCTCTCGATTTTGGGATGGCTTGAAGTATTTATATGACTCCAATTTGAATTAGAGCCGTTGGAGTTGCAGAGGTGTCAGAACCGTACTGCTGACTGGACTTCTAGCCGTTGAGGTTTTCTGTACAGCTTGAACCATCAAGGTTGGCAAGGCACAGCTTAGGTCGGACTGGGAAGGTCGACCTTTTGTACCTCAAGCTGTCTTTGCTTTCTGTGGTCTTCAAGCTTGATCTTTGTATTAGAATCTTCATCTTGAGAAGCTGTTGACTAATAGCAGCTTGACTCACAGCAGGTTGGCCTAAGCAGGTTCCTCAGCATGCAGGTTCCTCTCAAGAGGTTGGCCTCAGCATGCAGGTTCCTCAACATGCAGGTTGACATCAGCATGCAGGTTGGCATCTGCAGGTTGGCCTATCCTCAGCAGATTGGACTATGCAGGTTACACGAGCAGGTTGACTAAGGAACAGGTTGACAGATTGATCTAACTAGGTACAAGGTTGCACTACCAACTTTGATCTTTACATGGAGCAACCTATCCGAGTTAAGCTTGACTGATCCAAACATAGAGATCAGTCTGTTCCTATCAATCCTATAACTAAGTCCTATAACTAAGTGTGGTTTCTAATAACATTATCAAAACTAAACTAAACAGGGTTCCCAACAATGATAGAATGCGATATTTAAGGTACAAAATTAATTTACATAAAATTTGACTATTAATTCTTGAAGAAATTTTGTAGGCCTCCGACATGGCAGAAATGCTTAATAATATAATTTGGTGCGGTATAGAGCAGTTGACACATTGTCTTTTATGATTATCCTTTTTGGAAAATCAGATCTTGAAAATTCAAAGATTATGCTAGATTCTTGTTTGTCTTTTTTGCACATGATAACCTCATAAAATTTGCGTAATCACAGAATAAAATTTTTAAAATATGTATATGCTTACTTTCATTGATTGTTATAACTCACTTTTACATCACATATACTCCGTATTAATTTGGAAGGAGTGCACTAACTATAGGCTAAGAGCTTTTCCCCATCTTTCCCAACAACAGCAGTGCACCATTTTATTTGAGTGTTCGAAAAAGAAAATGCTAAAATATAATATTAAAAAATACGAAATATAACTGAGGAATAGACGCAGCAATTGTCACATATCAATAATTATTAGGCATGCAAAATTTTACAAATAAACACAGCAGCAAATCATGTTCCCTAGCTAGCTTTATGTTTAAAAAAATTATTTAATTTCTGATTATTCAAATAATTACACATGTGTGTTCGTTGATTTCCCCTACTTTTCAGACAACCCCATTTATGCATAATAATTCTTAAATAATACTACCTCCATCTCATTGAATTAGTATCATTTGTTTTATTGATTTTTGGGCACGCGTCAATCGAAACCTAGTATGAGTTTTAAAATATAATTTTGAAGTATTATTTCTTTTACGCCCGTTGTTTCACTAAAAATTAGTACTAGCAAATAAACTAGGTCTACTGTAGACTAATTAAGCAAAACCCGAATATCGATCTCTCGAGGAAAACTTAACAGGGAAATTAATCTTGTGACTACACACACTCTAAACACTCTAGAAAGCAATAAAAAGAATTAAGAGTTTTTGAGATTTAAATCCTAGACAAATAATTTAAATGAAAGCGAGTAAATCAAAGCAATTAAAAGGAAGCAAATAAATAACTCTAGCAATTAAATCTTAAACTAGAAATTAAATCCAAACTTTAAATCTAAACCTAGACAAGTATTTAAAATAAAACAAATAAGAGAACAAATAAATCTAACCTAGTGCAAACTAATCTAAACATGCAATTGAAAGGAAATCTAAATTATTAAAGCAACAAATTAAGATTTTGAAAATAAATAAAATAACTTAAACTAAGAACATGCAATGAACTTATTAAACTAATCTAAGAATGAAACAATGGAATGAATCTAAAGATGAAGGCAAGTACTTAAATTAAAAGACAAAAGAAAGACAATGAACTTTATGATGAATTAAACAAAGACTTAAATTAAAAACTTGAATCCGGATCCACGAACTTGCGAAAGTAATTCTCGAATGTACAACTGGAGTATTGAAGGCTAAAAACTAATGTAAGCAAAAAGGTCCTTTCGTTCTATAGAGTTTACATATTTATAGGTTGTGAAAAACCTAATCTAATAAGGAAATAATTCATGCAAGTCTGTCGAGCTGGCGGTCGCCAGCTGGAACTTGGCGGCCGCCAGGTGCTTCTTGCGGAAACTCCTACTTTGATGACTTGGCGGTCGCTAGCTGGGACTTGGCGGCCGCCAGGTGTATCCTGCGGTTCTTCCTCCTTTTCCTCTTGTTCTTCTTCTTCATCTCTTCCTTTTCTTTCTTCATTTCAATGCATTCATTCCTCTTCTCCACCTTTCCTAACACATAACCAAAAACACATAAAAGAACACAAAACTCACACAAAAACACACTAACAACATAACACAAAACTATCACAAAAACACATCAAACACCTGTAAAAGAAATAACATTTCAAAATTATATTTTAAAACCCGTATTAACTTTCGGTGGAAACGTGTGCCGAAAAAGTCAATAAAGCAAATGAGACTAATTCAATGAGATGGAGGTAGTAGTAGTAATTAATAATGTCGTAATTCTTACAAATCGGAACTTTCCAACATGCCTCCTCTCTCTCTCTCTCTCTCTTTCTTACATATTCACATATATATAGGGTTGTCAATTTTCGACACGACTCGATAACCCGACACGAACACGATACGAAATTAATGGGTTTGGGACGGGGCTTATCAGGTTCGTGTCACTATCAGGTCGACCCAATAAGGACCTGAAAATATCGTGTCAGGTTCAGGTCGGGTTCAGGTAACCTGCTAAGAAAAAAATAATTTATTTATTATTTTTACTAATATATAATTTTAATAATTTCTATGACTTAAGTTAGGGTTAGAGTTCTTCCTCACTTCCTCAATCCTCACATTTAGCGGCACTTCTCACCCTCCTGAGTTCTTCACTCTCATGATCTCTCTTTCTTTGTTATTGTATCATGTTAGGTCATATCAGATTAGTATCGTGTCACTATCGTGTTCGTGTTGATACGAAAAAATCGTGTTCGTGTCGAGTTCGAGTCGTGTTCAGGTTTGACTAGTTCAGGTCGGGTTCGTGTTCAGGTTTAGGAAATCCTTAACAGGTCGTGTTCAGGTTTGGGCTTAACAGGTTCGGGTCGTTATCAGGTCGACACGATAACGACCCAATTGACACGATTTGACAGCCCTACATATATATGAGATTCAAGAATGAGTCAAGAAACTGGCTAGCTTACTAAAAATGGCTAAGTTTCTTGTTTTCTTCTTATGTATGGTGATATTAACGAAATCCCATTTAATTTTAGCAATATCGGAAGCGCCAATGGCGGCGCCGAGGAAACTCTGGAAGGAGATTGTACTAGGAAACAAGCCGGCCCGGCAGCTTCACGACTGAGCTCGGCTGCAGAGGCGCCGAGAGCCGACGAAAGCGGCACTAGTAGAAAAAATGCCTATTAATACAATTGAAAATGCCACAATAAAATGTTTATTAATGCATTTCCTTTATTAAGACATTTAAAAAAAATGTCATCTCTATCAATGTAACGATAGGGTTAAATGCATTGATAAATATCTTGTAGTCGCACATTTCAGAAATACATCGATAGATCAGTGTAAGGATAAATAGTGTTTTGATGCAATTTAAAGTGTCATAATATAGTTTATATCATGACATTTAAGAATGCATCAAAATGTTGTGTATGAATACATTTCATATTTAATAAAAAACGAAAATAATTATATTTTTTTGTCAATTATTTACCAGATTTTATATATATATATTTGCATTTTTATTTTTATTTTTTTTATATTTAATATAGAAACGAAAATAATTATAATTTTTTTTAACAATTACTCACCAGATTTTATATAGAGGCAATTTTTTAAATGTCCATAAAAGTTAGCAAATGTCAAATAATAGCCAAGAAGATAAAAAATACAAATTATGTCAATTTTGACTTTTTGGACCAAAATACCCTTAATGAGTTGACTTTGACTGATTTTTTAACTTTTTTTTTTCTTTTTTTGAAGTTTTTTTACGATATTTTAGATATTTTACGGGGTTTTTTTTTCAAATTTTACTTCTTTTTTTTTAATTTCTGACATTTTTATAAAGGGAATAATGGGACTATTGTCACACAATAGTCTCATTAGTCCCAACTGCAATTCTTCAATCCAGTACATATAATCAGATATAGGACTAATGGGACTATTGGCACCCAATAGTCCCATTAGTCCTAACTTCAGCAATTTATTTAAGTCCATAAAATCAACATTCCAAGCATGATTTTCATTTTCAAAATAAAAAACATGATTCTGAACAAGAGAAACAACCCTAAAACAACTGTAGCAACCAATCCAGAGGCAAAAATCCGAACTTAGAAATAGGACTAATGGGACTATTGCCACCGAATAGTCCCATTAGTCCCAACTTTAGTAATTCATTTTAGTCTATAAAATCAACATTCCAAACATGATTTTTATTTTCAATAAAAAAAATATGATCCTGAATAAGAATCAACCCTAAAACAAATGTAGCAACCAATCTAGAGGCAAAAGCCCTAAATTAGAAATAGGACTAATGTGACTATTGTCACTGAATAGTCCCATTAATCCCAACTGCAACTCCTCAATTTAGTACATATAATCAGAAATAGGACTAATGGGACTATTGCCACCGAATAGTCCTATTAGTCCCAACTTCAGCAATTAATTTTAGTCCATAAAATCAACATTTCAAGTATGATTTTCATTTTCAAAAAAAAAATATGATTATGAACAAGAATCAACACTAAAACAACTAGCAACCAATCTAGAGGAAAAACCCTAAATCAGAAATAGGACTAATGAGACTATTGTCACTGAATAGTCCCATTAGTCCCAACTGCAAAATTAGAGATCTAGCAAAATGATGTTGATCAAGAGAAAACCAGTGCGGAGGAAGAGAGCTAGAGCGATGCCGACTGCTGTTCGACGTTCGGAGGAAAGGAAAGGCATCGGATCTGGAGCGATTGATGAGGACATGAGCGGATCTGGAGCGGCATCGGAGAAGGGGGAGTCGGTGGAGGCTTCGTCAATCTCGCCGTCAAGCAAACTGATTTGGAGCAGTGCCGGAACAGCAGCAGAGCAGGGCATCGCTTCAATCTCGCCGCACTCGGCTGCAGCGCCAAATCTGGAGGGAGGCACAGCCTCGACGAAGCAGCATCCGGCGTCAGAGACGAAGAGAAAATCGGCTTCAGCAGCGTGCGGCCACAAGTAGCTCGAGCGCCGAGATGATGGCACACAGCTGCGTCGGGCTGATAAGCTCCTAGATCCGCGGCCTGCAGCCGGTGGCCGGAGGTTTGACGGCGGCAAAATGAGGGAAGGAGGTGGAGGAATCGTCTGCGATTTTGGAAGAGGAACCGAGAAGTGAAATATGTGAAATGAGGTCCCCCGCTTCTTTTTCTTCAATTTCAAATCAGGGGTATTTTGGGAAGGAAATGTAACATAAGGCATCAAATTGATATTATTTGATATTTTTAACTTATTGGACATTATTTGACATTGTTTAACTTTTATGGACATTTGTATGTATTATCACTTTTATATATTTACTTGCCTGTATATATTTTAATTTACGTACATTTATTTGACAATATTTTTTTGTATTTTTTTCCAGCAATATTTATAATTGGAAGCAAATATAAGCAAACAGAACTTAAGCTTAGAAAATAAACGAATATCATTAAAGAAAATACAGTATTAATACATTATCTTGTACAACAAGTCGAATCAAATCAAATATATTTAATACGAAAGTGATAATCTACGAATAGATTTCTCTCAATCAGCTTTGACCAGAGTGAAGGAAGGTGCTCTGGTACACTAGGACTAACACGATGGCATCAGATTTATGTTCCAGCATCTATCTGTACAAAATTCAAAATAAAACATTTCTCAACAGTTTAAGATCAGAAATACACCTAAAAGAATACAACTAGATGAACAATTGAAATGAATCTTAACACAATGAAGAAAATTAAAATTATATCACTCACCAAAAGCTACATCAGATCATGGTCTTGACGAAGGACCTTCTAAAAGGTGCAAATTACTATCGTAAATCATCATCATACTGAAAATGTGAAATCACAATAATCGACAAAATTAAGAGAAGAAAACGAACAAAAAAATAAAAGAAAATAATCTATTATATATATAATACTCCGTAACTGAAAACATTAGCCAAAAAAATTTCCCGCTCATTTGCCCATCTCTCTAATACAATCTTTTAATTATTTTTGTTTTTTCAAGAGTTTATTGTCTATTCCCAAGATGATGCTTCGATTTCTTCTGGCTTTTGTCAGCGATTTTTTTTATTACTATAGTTTCATCTCATTGGAAGACAGAAACTTCATAATTATGGAGTAACTTTAATTTCAAGATTCAAATTCTTAACACTCTGTCTATATATACCAACCACTCTTCCCAATAAATTGTAACTCAATTTTTCTGAGGATAATTGTCTTCAATTTGGCGATAATTTTATTTACTTCATAATCTGAGATTGATAAATTACAAAACTAACGATATTTTATTTTTAGTTCTATGTGTGCAGAGCTCAGAAACAAATTGTTCCCCGCTCATTTACTTTTCAGTCGAACATCTGAAATGAATCACAAGAAGAACAAAATCAAGAATGACGAAGAACAAGTACGTTGCCAAATTTTAACGTTTCATGTATATTTCTTACATCTTTTTCAATTATTCATACCAAATATAGAAAAAATGCAATTTGGAACAACCAATAAATTTCAGAGGTTTTCAAATCTAATACTAATGTGCAGTACGGTGTTGCTTTGGGGTAGCAAAATTTCGGCACTACATCGCTGCCCAAGAAGACAAAGATTTCAGTTTCAGTAGTTTAATTACAAACCTGGAAAAAGAATAGTGTGCAACCTTCATTTTTGTATGTTTCAATTTGTAGGGAGTGGTTCATATGAGAACCCTTTCTTTAGTGAGAACTAGGAACCGATCTCATCCGCCTATTTTTTATTATCTACGGTTGTAGATAATTAGAAAAAATGAGGAAAAAATTTTATAACTGCCGTTTTTAAGTTGATCAAGGGCAACACCGTCATCCTGGATTTATTAAAATAACCGCTCCTAAGATTAAGGGATTTTGTTCACGAATTTCTATACATAAGTATATAACATGCTGTCATATTATTAATTCTAATTTTGTTTAGATTTTGCCGTTGACTCATATTTTCATATGCGAAAATCAATTTTCAAGGCAATGGATGGAGTTTTCTTTTATTTTTATTTACATAAAATTATATTGATAATGATTCATATAATTCGTGAATATATGTGTTTATGTTAAATTAAAGTGGATTTAAAGCATATCGGAGAATTAAAAAAATCATATGTGAAAAGTAAATTAAGCTTTTAAAATATATAAAATAAGTTACAAAATAATTAAATTAAATATTATTTTTAAAATTAATTAAAATATTAACTAAAAAACATGAAATCAACACTACAAAAACACGATTTTTTTAAAAAAAAATTAAAGAAGCATGAAATCAACACTAAGAAAACCATGGAATCAATATTAAAGAAGCATGAAATCAAGACTAAAAAAGCATGAAATACACAATAAAAGAATTAAAGAAAGTACGAAATACAAACTAAAAAACATTAAATCAAAACTAAACTTGAAAAAAAAGAAAAAAAAAAAGAAGAAGAAGCATAAAATCAACACTAAAAAAGCATGAAATCAATATTACAGAAGCATGAAATCGAGACAAAAAAAACATAAAATCCACAATAAAAAAAAATTATAGAAAACACGAAATCAAAACTTAAAAAGCTTGAAAAATAATTAAAATAAGCATGAAATCAACACTAAAAGCATAAAAAGATAATTGTTGGTTTTCTCATAAGGAAGCAAACCTTTTGCATTACAAAATAATGAATAAATAATTTTAACTCGTATCTTAGCACGTACTTATTAATTTCTAATTCTTAGCTATTTTAAAAAAAAAATCATGATTTTTTAGTATTAATTTCATGCTTTTTTAGTGTGGATTTTATTCTTCTTTTATTATTTTTTTGATTCTTTTTAATTAGTGTAGATTTCATGCTTTTTTAGTGTTAATTTTGTGCTTTTTTAGTGTTGATTTCCTGCTTCTTTTAAAAAAAAACATGTTTTTTTAGTGTTAATTTCATGATTTTTTTGGTGTTAATTTCATGCTTCTTTTATTTTTTTCAAGCTTTTTAGTGTTAATTTCATGCTTTTTTAGTCTCAATTTCATGCTTCTTTTAATCAAGACTTAAACAACATGAAATCAACACTAAAAAAGCACGGAATTAACACTAAAAAAGTATGAAAAAAATAAATATAAAAAGCATGATTTCATATTTTTTAGTGTTGAATAAGAACGTCTAGCTTAATGAACATAAATGATTCATACAAATAATATATTACGATTTGATTCTTTTAAGACAAAAGAATGAAAAAAAATTTAAATCGAACATGAAATCAACACTAAAAAAACATGAAAACAATTCTAAAAAAGTATGAAAATCGAGACTAAAAAAGTATGAAATCCACACTAAAAAATATGAAATTAATATTAAAGATGCATGAAATCAAAACTAAAAAGAATTTGAATAAATTAAAAGAAGCATGAAATCAATATTAAAAAAGCATAAAATCGAGACTAAAAATGCATGAAATTCACACTAATATAAAATGGCATGAAATTAATATTAAAAATGTATGAAATTAAACCTAAAAAATGAATAGAATTAAAATAATTATGAAATTACCGTAGCGTGCTTCCTTACTAATTAAGAAACAATTAAAAAAGGAAAAGTAAATAAAATAAGTAAACAATTAAACAAATGACGGTTCAATTGAAGTTATAAATTGATTCCATAATTATACGGACATGTGCAAATTTGAATTTATATAAATAGTCAAGAATAACCTACACACATTAAAAAAGCGGTTATCATTAATTTTGAGTTTTAATTTATAACCGTTGATCTACAATAAATAAATGGGTAAGATTAGTTCCTAGTTCTCATTATTAGATTGACTCCCATATTAACCTTCCTATATATATGTATATATATATATATATATATAAAAAAATTCCCAGCTGCAGCAATGAAGGAAATTGGGTGGAAGAGGCACAGAGTGACGAAGAAGGAGCGGCGCCGATTATAAAATAGGGTTTTTATATCTTCTTTTGTTGTAACATTTTTTTTTTTCCTTTAGTTTTGAAGAGAAATGATATGTTACTCACCTCCCGGTGGGCAGCTTCGTGGGCACCTCGTCGTTTTATCATGTTTGCATTGTTTTTTTCTAATTGTTATTTTTATTCTATATTCTAGTATCTTAGAAATTAATTTAGAAATCATAAAATCTAAAAAATTAATGTTCAATTTGTTATTTTTTATTTTAAACTTTAAAAATGGGTAATAAAATAAATTGAGCTTTGATTTTTATGTATTTTTTAGATTTTATAATTTATAAATTAATTTCTAAGATATTAGAATATAGAATAAAAATAAAAATAAAAAAACAATGCAAACATGATAAAACGACGAGGTGTCCACGAAGGTGTCCATCCGGAGGTGAGTAGATATCATTTCTCTAGTTTTGAAATGTAGGATGCATATATATTTTAAAGGGCGCCCGAATGTTTATATTGGGCTTCGCGAGTGTTCTTTTTGTGATTTTATTATGTTGTCCACACTTATTGATTATTTAATTAGTTTGTATATTTATTTATTTTTAATAATCTTTTCGAATAATTAGTTAGTTCATATATTTACAGTAACTAGAAAATATAACGTGCGTTGCACGTGTAATCTATATTTTTGAATTTGAGTAAATTTATATAGATGAAAATCACGAATTGTAATTTTATCATTAACGTTAAAGAATGTGAAAAATCAAATATATTGTACACTTGTTATTTTTTAGATGTTTATCTTTAAAAAACTTCCTTCACTCATTAAAAACTCAACCATGTATCAAAAATAGAAACAATTAACCATACAACTCTTCAAATGAAACTCTCAAAAATTAAATCATGAATTTAGATAGTTCATTAGTAGCATCTTATATCACAGGTCATTCAGATACTTTTGTGTTGTGTTTTGTGCTCAACCAAAGAGAATCATATGTTCTTTGCAGAATCTAACACTGGCGAAAGCAAAGATTTACAAAAGTAATAAGTACATTGATTGAAGGAATGCCTACTGCCTAACCAAATATGGAAATCACATTAATTGCAGCAGAGTTCACTCAAAAAATGAAGATTTAAACAACTACCTCCCAACAGATAGTTTTATGATGGAGTTCAACCACATGAAGGTTATGAGTGCTCAAAGTCGACCAACTATTTTCTCAAGTTCTCAAGCATTTGTCATTCTCAAATATCTCTAGCATTAATTGTACGCAAAAAACTCTCAAATTAGAGCAAATCATTCCTAATGTTCTTATTTATAGAGATCCACTTAATCAAGGCTTAACTTTCATATCTCAAACCTTAGTCAAGTAATCTAATCCCTTACGATTGATTTTATTGTAAAGAATTATTCAAAGTCGGAAGCACATTGCAACTCTTAAACTGTTTATAGCCGAGTGTTAGTCGAGTTTTAGCATGTGATTTGTAAATTGATCATTGTAAGATTGTCATGTCTTTCGAAGTTTGGGAGAAGATTTAGGCTCTAAGTTTCCCGAGTGTTAGTCGAGTTTTAGCGCTTGTGTTTTTGTAGTAATATCGTTCTTCATACTTTCTTTTAAATAAATAGTTATACAATTTTCATAAATTCAATCATGTGTTCATTAATAAGACTTTCACACAATAAATTAATTTGATATAATATTATAAACTAAAAAAAATTACTTTCACAATAATTCGTGTAAAAACCATCAAAAAAATAATATTACTTGGATAATTAACTATAAACGATTATTACTAAAAAGAAAACTATCTCCATTTTTTTTCCAGTATCACATGTTTAATTCATTGTTCGGAAATATATGCAAATTAATGATCAATATTAATAAATACGGAGTATTATGCAAGTGCTGTTCCTTATGCACAATTAATTTGCTTTTAGTTGTGGCTATGCAATATGCAATTTTAAACATATTATTAAAAATAACAAACTACTTATACATGATTAAAAGAATAAGACATTAATATCTTAGTTTTTGACAATTGATATCAATTGGGACATTTATCTCATTGAATTAACTTTAGGAAGCTTCTTATGAAAAAGAATGTGATGTTGCTCCAATTATTTTGTTGAATAAGAGTAATTTAATCATTTAAGAAATTATTAAAATTTGAAAATATTCTTTCGATTGACTAACTTAGTTTTAGGGAACAAAAATAATTGCAATCATACGGAAAATAAATAAAAATAAATATTCAAGCATCAAAATATGTAATATTAGTATATTTTTCATCCCATAGTGCTTGTATTTTGAAAAGTCAAAATATATATTAGAACTTGCAGCCCATCGAATATATAGAAACTGGAAATATTTCTATTAAAATGAAAGTGAAAAATATAAATACTTTTCTGACATTTTATAAAATAAAGAATATACATGCATGGCATATAATAAATCCTTTGAAAAACTTGCATAAACATTATTGATTAATATATACGCAAATAAGAAAAAATAAGTAATAGGTACTTTGTCAAGGATCATAGCAATGCGGTCGAATCTCATCTTAAATTTAAGGATTTTTTTTTTTCTTATTTTGACATTTTGTGAAATGTTTCGTGAAAGTGTCATATCATTATATAATTATTATTTCACCTATAAACCATGTTCAGAAAAACAACATAACTAATTATACCATCATGAATAATTATGAATAATTTGATAATAAAAGTATAAATAAGAGTAAAAATTTGACACTGCTATTCTTAAAATAGATATAACTTTCCGAATTCTTATTCATCAAAAGGTCGAAAAGGGTGTTTGCATATTTGGCCAACCTTTCTACATTTGTTAGAAATATAAATTCAATACATAATTGAGAACAAAGATTAATAAATTGAATATAATTACAACGAAAATGACAATTAATGATTGATAATATTGCAAGTCTTGATCGATAATTATAATATCTTCAAAATCATTGTTCATATTGGAATAGAGGTTTAACTTGTAAAAGACACGCCATTTCTAATAGTTTTTAAAAAAAATCCAATAGTAGAAGCGAGATGTGCATTGATGAATCATCATGAAAACAGTCGCCACAACTGCTCCTTCTTCCAAACTAACCGTAGTTATGTACAATATAACTATTGTTTTTGGCAATTAATTAACGACTCACACTAATTTAAACATTTTTTTCTCACTGTTTCAAATTAATAGAAACTCTATCACCATGGTGTCATGGTGGTGTAGTTAATTAGCATTAAATTTTCCCTAAAAAAATAGCATTAAATATAAAATTAATATGTTATGTTTATATTTATAGATGAATGATATGTTCTTTTTATGTCTACAATATCCTTATATTTACAATTAGTTTCAAGGGTATTGACATAATAAGTTATACTACCTCCGTCCCATACATTTACTTTTGTAGAGACGGGCATAGACGTTAATAAATAAAATATTTTATAATATAAGAAAAAAGGAAAAATAACTTTTCAAGGGTATTAAAGTTAAATTAGGTGTTATGATGAGAAATTGTGAATAAAGTGTAGTTAATATTGGTGGGTCGTGATGACATATTGTGTAATACAAGAGTATGTTGAGGATATTTATTGTGTGTAGTGTATTGTTTTTACTTTAGACATGACTAATTGTGTAAAACAACAAAATAAGGCAACCAAGACTAAATTAGTACGTAGTTTAATAATAGTGTAGCTCTATCCTATTCTAATTAATAAGTATTGTATAATGATTTAATAATTGAAGGTAAATTTGATTAAAGGATAAGGATAGTATTATGATTATCTAATCTATCAAATTCGAACTTTGGTGACATACTTATTATCGAAATTTATGCCTCATCGATAAAATAAAGATATTAAAGTTTATTTAAAATTAATATTTAAATGCATCTTACCAGAAAGTGATTAGATATTAGAAAGGAAACTTAATCGCTGTAATCAGATATAAAGTTTCAGTCTTGAATCTCAAATTAGGGCTGCATGTTAATCTATATTTTAAATTCTTTAAAATCTAAATAGGCACAAAGCACCGACTCTGTACAATGGCATGGATAAGCTTCTGATTCAAAATTATTGCATCAATTCGCATCACTAAAAAAAATCTGATCAATTCAGTATCACTCAAAGAAAAAACATAACTCATAGCAAAAATATTCAATATTATACATATTGAATAAATATTGAAAGCAGCGGTCATAGGCCATATAATATAATTTAGGTATTACCATAATTATTATTGTTATTAAATCAGAGAATTGGTATTAGGTATTAAATCAAACTAAAATAATAAATAAGGTAAATATCATACTTAAATTTATACATATATATATATATATACATATATATATATATATACTATATTTAAATGTATAATATAGTGTATTACATAATTGTCCCTAAATTTAAAATATTACAAGGATATAATAGGCAATCTACATTAAGTACTCAAGGCTCTTTTTATATAAGTATAGATAAGTGGAGTACTTATTTTTGTTAATGAAAATAATTTATTTTTATCAATTAAATACGACCATAATATGTTCTCAAGAGAGTTGTTTCGAATTTTATCAGCCAAAATTTTTATTATTGGGTAAGTTCTATGGTGCACTTAAGTATAGTGCACCAAGCATATAGGCAAAATACTAAATTAATGTAGTCAATCATTTTTTTCAACAAATTTTATATAGGCAAAGTAATTTTTACATACATTTATACTTGATGGATTGAATTATTTCAACAAAACATAAATATATATATGTGCATAGTATAAGTTTTGTGATAATACTTATTATTTTAACTATTCAACTTTAACAAAAATTGAATAATGATAATTTTAAGATTCACATATATATATATATATATATATTTATGTTTTTTTGAGATAATTCAATCCATCAAGTATATATGTATGTAAAATTAATTTGCCTATATAGAATTTGTTGAAAAAAATAGTTGCCTACATTAATTTGATTTTTTGCATATATACTTGGTGCACTACACTTAAATGCATCATATAACTTACCTTTTTATTGGTGGCATTGGGAGGCGTGATTTGTTGATTCTAAATGCAATATATATAGCTTTATTTCAAATTCAAATTCCGGATTCAATTTGATTATGTGGCGGAGCTATGTCTAAATAATTTCTTCAAACCTTTTATTTTTCAACAGTTCAATTGCGCTCTAATTACATTATCAAATATATTGAAAAGGATAATTCTATACATAGCCCCCATTTTACTATTCATAGCCCCCCATTTAATAAAATAATCAACGTATTTTTTAAATTTACTAATTTACCCTTATAGCCCCCAACTTTTACACGGTAAATGTCAATCTGCAGATTTCTTTTGTCTTCCACCTTGAATGTTTTTGATCGCCAAACTCATAAATTGAAGTGCCGGCACAACAAATTCAATTTCATCGTCAATTTTTCAAGGAATCTATTGCAATAGGATAATGTAGAGTTTTAGGAGAATTTGTGAATACAAAAAGTCAGAAGCGAAAACTCCTCCATCTTCTCTACAAAACCACCTTTGCCCGGCGGCGAAATACCAAATCGCACGCACTCTTATTGTATTATGTATATTACTCCGGTAATTGTTTATTCATAAATACAATCTCCAATCAATTCAAGTTTAACTGTAAAAAAGAATAGTCTTCACTAATCGAAAATATTTGCCAAGTTCATCACCCAATTGATGCCACTGCCAGAGATGATAACTATTTTTCGCCGGCGAGAATGAAACAACGGAGAAAGTCAGAATTTGAAGTCAAACATCAAATTAGCCAGACCCAATTCTACAAAATTGGGGAACTCTTCCCCAAAAATTACACATTCAGCAAACTACCCCTTTAAGATTGTAACAGATGTTGTTTCTCTCCCTTGTCGTCGGCGGCATCGAAGATAAATCTTGTTGGAGACGCTTTATCACGTTCATTTTACGTGGATGAAATTCAATAATAAGGTAAGATTTTTGTTTTCCAGTTAAAGGAGCTCGTTTCCAACGGCTGTAGCGGGAAGTAGAGGTGCCCACGGTTCCGGAACCGGAACCGAACCGGAACCGAACCGACGGTTCCGGTTCCAAGATGGCCGGAACCGAAACCGAACCGGAACAGTAACGGTTCCGGTTC
Source organism: Mentha longifolia (assembly GCA_001642375.2). Classification (NCBI taxonomy): domain Eukaryota; kingdom Viridiplantae; phylum Streptophyta; class Magnoliopsida; order Lamiales; family Lamiaceae; genus Mentha; species Mentha longifolia. The sequence continues at coordinate 42,550,680 of CM038110.1, forward strand.
CGGTTCCTGGAACCGACAGTTCCGGTTCGGTTCCGGTTCCGGAACCGGAGGAACCGACTTTTTTAATTTTTTTTTTTTCGATTATGATTCAACGCTTCATTGTTTATTGATTTAATTTTAATTGTAAGACAATTCAAATTATAAAATGTACAAAAATACTTGAGAGTGAGATTGTATTTTTTTTATTTATTTATTAATCCTAAACCCTTGGATATCACATGTCGATTCCAAGGGCCGAGCCTCGTTAAAACCTCCGTGAGGAAAAAGAGTACTCGTCTAAGCATTTTAATAGACTACTACATATTGTCGAAATCGAAATCGTCGTCGAAATCATCCGTTTCTTCAGAGGTATCGGTGTCGGTTTCTGCTTCGGTGGTACTGATTGGATCATGTTCAAAGACCTCATCCCATTTATTCTCTTGCTCACGGTGTTCGGCTAAAGTGTAGTCCTTGAGCAATACTTGAGCTTCGAGATTCCGCGGGGTCATCGTTGATCGTCTTTCGTCTAAAGTGTACCCTCCGCTGCTAAAAGCTTGCTCGACCGACACCGTCGAGGCAGGAACAACAAAGAGTTCTCGAGCCATTATGGATAGGATTGGGTATTGAGCTGTTCTTCTTGACCACCAATGCAAAAGATCTTAATTGTTTGGACCTGCACTTGTTAGTTCTGATGCAATAACCGGTTCATTTAAATATATAGACAATTCATCATTTTGAGCTAGTCCGGATGATCCCCTATTTTGGAAGAAAGAATGGAGTTGTTGGGCCCGTTAACTGTGAGAACTAATTCCTTCAGTTCCACCAGGTTTCCACAGTTCCACCCGATTCCGACGAAGTTATTTATCAAAAAAAAAATTTCTTTTTACATTTCTCATTACTAATATGATATTTAATAATTATTATTATTATGTGTATAAATTTTATTTATACTTAATATCTTTATTCATAATATTTTTTGTATTTAACAGCATCTACAATTAATTTCACTTTGATGACAATATGACATCTTTTATGTAAATTGTCATCTTCAATTCTTCATCATCATGTGACATTGTTTATTATTAATTTAAAGATATTTTTTGTATTAGTCTTATTTATTTTAGCTTATTAAATTGTGAATTATAAATTAAATGATAAAAATATTTAACTTTACAAATATAACATTTCCATATAAAAAAATATAACACACTAATCAGTAATCAAATGTTACATCAAATAAGTATACAAATACAAGTATAATATTGAAACATAAAATAAAATTAGAATTTAAAATAAAAAAATAAAAAAAAATAAAAACGGTTCTTTTCGGTTCCGAACCGGAACCGAACCGTCGGTTCTCGGTTCCAAACTTTCGGAACCGAAACCGAACCGTCGGTTCCACCGGTTCCTCGGGTCGGTTCCGAACCGTCGGTTCCGGTTTGGTTCCGGAACCGCCTGGTTCCGGTTAAAAACCAATGGTTCGGTTCCGGTTCCGGTTCCGGTGGGCACCTCTAGCGGGAAGTGGCTATGGGGAAGAAGAAGAATCGGTAGCTATAGCCTATATGGGCAAAATTAGAAGTTCGAAATAAATATTTTAATCAATTATTATTTGGTGGCTATGAATAGTAAAATGGGGGCTATGTTTAGAATTACCCTATTGAAAATCATATTATGTGATATTTCAATGTATCTAAAATTTATCAAGTTATTTTGGTGCTATCGTTTACTAATTTTATTATTCCATCTTTCAATTTCTTTTAACTGTCTGACTCTTTATGCCTTCATGGCTCATTTTGATTTGAATAAAGATACAAGGTGGAGGAGCCGCAGATGAGTCTTCAATTTCTATTCTATAGTTGTACATGGATATACATGATAAAGGTATGCAAATTAAATAGCAAATAGTTAAATACTACTATTTAAATAATATTCTAATATACTTTCATGACATGTTAATTCTTCTTCCAATATTATAGCCTTCAATTTATTCAAATTTATTTTGTTGAAGTTCAAGATTGTTTATGAACGCAATACTCAATTAAAATATTTTAATTTATATGCCGCCACAAGACGTTTGAAAGTTTTAAAATAACATTGAAGAATTGAAAAACAATTTCAATGTAAAAAATGACCTTATTCGATAAGAATCAATCAACATTATGTGATCCATATATCAATTCAAAAAATAGAAAGTAAAAAATACAGAAAGAAGAAAAAAAAATTCTATATTTATTGATTCGATATCGTGTGCATATTTTTTATCTTGAATTTCAATCATAGATTTGATGCATACCGTTTATCCCACTTTTTAATATCTGAAGTTGGCATATCAGTCATCTTTTTAATTTGCCATAGATAGATTGGAGAGAAGTTGAATCGTGAATAGAGACATAAATCTCTGAAGAAGATGCTAAAATAGTTAATTTATCAAGTGTAGTTTAGGGCATCTGTATGGTCCTTTCCAATAATTGGGCTATTTTTATTTGTTTTGGAATATGATATAAATTTGTTTGGATTATTAACAAGAACAAGGATTTAGCATTGGAGATGTTAATATTTATATTTACGCATCAAAATAATCATATAATTATTAATAATTTTTAAAGATATATTGCTAGAGATGAAACACGAATCTTTCCGTGCATCGCACGGGTGACATACTAGTTATAATAATAATAAGAAAACTGAACATCAATGAAAATACGTAATCAGTTCTAAGCATACCTTCACAATTCTGCATCGAATTAAACAAGCGTACAATTGGAAATTCGTGTAATAAAATACTAACGTAGAACTTGTATGTATTTCGTCGATCGGAGGGGAGAAAGGGGGGAATCAGAGTTGATTCTAGATTGTCTCGCTCGGAGTGAAAGAATTCGCTCGTTAGTTTGTGGGTGGAAAGGAGTTGGCAGTTTTCTTGTATTTCTGCACGTTCGTCTTCTAAAAAACAATTGTTTCCTATCAGCGGGAATAATAAATTAATAGGCGCCACCCCTTGTTAAAAAAGTGTTATTTATGATTATATTAATATATTAATTTATTATGCAATCAACATTAACTATTGGAATATCATTTAAAATAATAATCACCAAATAACTTGATACATTTGTATGAAGTAAAGCTATAAAAGTTTTTTTAATTAAGCTCAATTTTGAAGCCCCAAACACCAGCTAATTAAGTACTGAAATTATTTTCGCATAATTTTAAGATTTTTTAGATTAAATAAATAATGTAAAATATTTATTCTATATATTTATTTTTAAATATCAAAATTATTTTAAATTAAAATTCACTAAATAAGTGAATGTCACACACACACTTCATCAATTTATACTAAAATTATATGTCCAATAGTAGAATGTCATTATAAGATGGACGAAAGGAATACATGGTTTAATTAGAACAAATTATTTGTCGAAAAATTATTTTTAACTATAAATAATCTGAAATAACAGATTAATAATTTGTATGACAAGATCATATAATAATAATTAAGTATAAAATTGTGAATTAAAGTAGAAGTCCACTTTTAGAATTGCACCATTATACTTATTGTTAAGTTTCTTAAGCGCGATAAAAGAGGAAGAAACATGCGAGGAAAATCAGCTTAAGGACTCGGTCAATCTCCAAGTGAAAGTTGTCACAAAAAGCTTTGTATTAATGCATTTTCCCTAAAATGTATTATACGTATTTTAAAAAATGCATTAACAAGTCATATGCATCTTGGTGTAATGATAGGATATTTCTAGCGGCACTTACATAAAAATGTCATGAGGGAAGTGTAGTAAGAGGCCAATTTTCTACTAGTGCGGCGTTGCTTCGGCGGAAGTGAGCGCCTCCGGCGAGGAGACTACTGCACCAGCTGGGCAAGAAGAGGAGATGAAATCCAACCACCACCGCCGCCACTCCACCGATAAATCGGCGGCGGAGTGATTGTCGGCGGCTTAGCCACCACTTTTTTGGTGGCGATATTCTGTTACATACACGCCACGCGAAGGAAAGCGGCCGAGCCCGGTTCACCGACCAATTCGGATTCGACGGTTGGAGGGAGAAATGGGAAGTCCGGTTCACCGGTTATTTTATGAAATTGAATAGGAATTTAATTTGTGTAGTGAAAATAGAATTATTATTTTTTGTCTTTTGATATCATGCTTTTTGTACTTCTTCGGGTATAAAAAATGTTAGAACGAGGCCTTATTGGCTTATTCTGTAAAGCTTGCCTGAGTATGTTTATGTACAAATGAAAAGATAGAGCAATTAATGAACAAATATCTTGTTATTGTTGTGCTAAATTAGGATCACCTAATAGAAATCCTAGTTCTTAGTTCTTGGGCCGAGATTTCAAGACTTAGGCCCAAAAATAAGAGCTGTAAAGGATGTCATGACCTTTTAAAGTTTTTTTAATATTGATAATTAATATTTTAAAAAAAAAAATTACCGATGAAAACACATGGCTCTTCTTAGGTAAGATCAAAGATTTGCAACCAGGAAAATCAAAGATTGCTTACAGTTAGATCATAAGCTACAAGATGTCACAAATCCAAATCAATAATGAAGGTTACTTACAGGAAGTTGTCTCACATGAGGTGTTCTCCAAAAATTTAATGAAGGTTACTTACAGGAAGTTGTCTCTCATGAGGTGTTCTCCAAAAATTTTAATTTGCATTTGTTTTACTTTACAATTGAATATTGATTATTATAATACTTCTTCCGTCCTAACAAAGTATATTCAAAAAACGTGTTATTTTTGTTGGAACGGAGAGAGTGCCATTTAGTTACTGCAAGGAAATAGAATTAATGGCAATTTTCATAAGGCATCAATTTCAACATCAATTTGATGGCTTGAATCTGAAATGCTTCTATGAAGTAGTGGCGATGGAAAAAAAGATTCAGAGTCTACTTTGTGATAGAATTGCCATACAATAATTATACTACTTGTATATTGGCAGGGAATTTAAGAGTGATCAACTCTTAGTATTATGCAACTCAAATTATGTTCGAATCTGAAATGGACATGCGTAACATAAAAAAGAAATCCATTATTTATTTTCTTTTTTCTGTATGGACCAAAACTAACAAAGATAAGTGAACCTTTATGAAGATGATTTATGTTCCTCAGAATTGTAAACATATCAGGTAATCACAAAAATTATAAGTTCAATTAATATTGCATATATTTCTTTCATATAAAAGATAATCTACGTTTATAATGCAGTCGGATAAATTTTGGGTTTAACAATCCATGATGTCCAAACACTTGGAAGCTTGGTCATACTTAGTATGCACAGTATGCTTGAAAAGGCTCAAAAGGGCAATGGTGCATTCTATTGTGAAAATTACAACACTCTTGATGTTGGTTGTAGACTTAGGTGTAGCGTAAGATATAATAGAATAATAACATTTTGAATTTATAAAACAGGTACAGATGAGCATTAGTCTGGCTGACAATTCGGAAGTTGGAAAATTTATCTTATGAGACAGAGAATGTAATTCAAATGACATATAGAAAAACCTATTCAAATGACATATTGGAAAACCAACCGGAGATTTAAGTGTTGTACATAAATTTTTCTATTTTTGAATATTGTGTGAAAAATATTTTCTACTCCATTCGTATCTTTTAATATCAATTGTCTTAAAATGCTACAAATCTTGTGATGCCATTTGAGTTTGAATTTGAATAATTGATGAACAAATTAGTACTATTCAAAATTAACTTGAAGCAATATGAAATGGAACTAAACAATGGTGCTTACATGATATAGCATTATCAATTGACCAACATAAACATAGCCATTACTTACTCAGGTCATAACCTAGAAAGCAAATAAAATGGAATAACTAGTACTTCCTAAAATCTAGAAACATATCTTCACTAGGTAAAATACTCTAGGGAAAAGGTGACTTTATGGCCTCAACTTTCATTCCATAGTTATTTTATAGCCCCAACTTATCAATATGCCAAATATGGCCCCAACTTTACTCCAGTTCTCCATTTATGACATGGGAGGAAAAAGAAAAGATATATAATATATTTATACACAACCTTTCTTCATTACTCCAATCTCATCCTGTTAATCTACTTCAACGCCGGCAGCAAGATGTTGTACAACACCCACGTGATTGCCGGCGCCACCACGAACAGCAGAAGTTGCCGCCTGTTGTCCACCGCCTCCGCCGGCTGGAAGAATCCCGCCGTCGCTAGCCCGACGACGACGCCCTTGGAGCTCCTCATTTTGTTGATTTGGGGTTCAGCGCCGGCTGCAGTATGTTGTAGAGCACCCACAGGATCGCAGGGATGAGAGGGAGGAGGAGGGCCAGGCCTCAGTTGTCGCCGTCAGCTATCCCCGCCAACTGCTGCGCCGCGAAGGCCGGGTCGCGGCGGCGAGGGCCGAGAAGACGGAACCGGCCACGGTGGTTCCTGTGAGGGGGCGGTGGCAGAGAGGCCCTTTGGGAGATTTTGGTGGAGGGAGAGGAGGGGGGCTACTGGTTTAGTGGCTTTGGCGGTGGCTTTGGCGAAGCATTTGGGAGATGTGGACATTGTAGCTGCCATTGTTGAGAGATGTCTATGTTGTTGAAGATAGATTAGATGATGATCAAGAAGTGAAGAAAATAATGAAATTGGAATTATAGGAAATATGGAAGAAGTGGAAATGAAATTGAAATTGTCAGCACCGTTTTTTTCCTCCCATGTCATAAATGGAGAACTGGAGTAAAGTTGGGGCCATATTTGACATATTAATAAGTTGGGGCTATAAAATAACTATGGAATGTAAGTTGAGGCCATAAAATCACCTTTTCCCAATACTCTAAAATCAACAACTAAATTAAATTAATGCTTATTGTCAACAAATTTCTCAAATTTGAATGACCCCTTAGGGTAGCAGAATTCTTTCCCGAACGCCGAACGAGCAACCCGTCCATATCCTTGAACCCCCCAATCAATCCCCCAAGAGTTCCTTATAAGAAGTAGTCTATATTGTTCTTTGTTCCATAACCCACCACAGTTACAGCGTGGTAGATTTCATCTAATCCATCTTCAGTGGGATTTCGATTGGAGGAACATAGATATCATGTATGTATATTGAAAAGTAAATTAATCAATGCAATTATTGGAATGCAACTAATCAAAAGTATCTACTTATAATAGAATTACCCTGGCGCGAGGACCCCTAATCCTTGAGAAATCCGGAGTATACAAAATATAGGCAGCAAGGGGCCTTTCTCTTATATGTTCCAAAATATCCGCCTTCACAACTCCCAACCTAGATATCTTGACTTTTTTTCCCTGAGAAAAAAAAAGTAAAGAATTTACATGAGACTACATAAAAAGTTAATTATCTCTTTTACTTATTTCACTTTACGCAAATCCATGAAGTTGATGACGAGAGTTATGAAAATTAACTAACAAAATATAAGATTAAAAATAACAACTAACAACTATTGTACAATTACCTCAGGCTTCTTGCACCTCTCTTTTTTGCCCTTATATGGGTAAACCGATTCGAGATATACACCACGATTTTTAAGATATTTTGCACCGTTAATCATAGTACTATCCGACCCCTCCCCTGAATTGTCGATGGTGAAGTCGATCCCTCCACAATCGATCATGCATTGTGGGGAAAAAATTAATGGAAACTCCTTATGGAGTATTGGCCGCTTCTTCAAACATATGTTACAACACATGGATACTTCGTCGACCAATGTGATAGCCATGCAAGACCCTAATAACATATTTTATAAAAACTAAAACTATTAAAATAATACGCAAAATCTATCAACTATAGTAAAGAAGTATTATACACCATTATTTTTTGCCTAATCTATCACCATTATATACTTATTTAATTTTGATTCATCAATCAAAAGAAAAATGCATATACTAGTTTATTACATTTATAGGACATGTTTGGTAGGTAAGAATTTTGCTCTATGAAAGTAATATGATTCTAAATTATTAAATTATTAAGTGAGCGAGCTTGGCGTTTTATAGAGGATCGTAGCTTCTCAGAACTTATCCTAACGACTACAATATACAACTATGGTCAAGTATGCTATAATTTTTTATTATTTAAAAAAATAAAAAAATAGTACTACTAGTATTTGAAGTTTTGAACTAACCAGTTTTTGTTGAATCACGGGAGGTAAAATAGATGTATCATTCCAAAAAAAGTCCGCCTGATGACCAAAACAAAAACGTTAATAGTTAAACAAAAGAATATAAACAAATTAATTTCAACATATAAAACTATTACCTCTGTGAATATGACATCACTGAAGATATCCTCACTACTAGTCATCTCCCTTCTCAGAAAAATATAGTGAGCTTAGTTTTTATCAATTATAATTTGGAACATAAATAAAGTGCGGAAGAAAAACATTGCAATAACATGGAAAAAAAATAGTAATTGGTAAAAAAGAAAATCAGTTCAAACAAAGAAGACACCGGGTGGGAAAAGAAGAATGAATAAACAATAATCATAGATTCAGCACAATATCCAAGAGATAATTGCATCATTCAAAAAATTGAGAGGCGAAACCATTGAGAAACCTAGAAAGATAATCCGGAGGAAGACGTTTGACATGATTTTCCTCATCACCTTAACTTTGATTTGATTTGATTTTAATGCTTGATTAAAATCTTATAATCTAAGCACCTACTAAGATTTACTTTCTAGTTAATGTATTCATTATGCTAATTAATATAGTATATACTTAGCTATTTTATGGCAACCATTGAAGCTTGATCACAATCTACTATAAGTGAAACTATAATTCATTCTTAGACTCCACTCGAGTCTATCTTATTATTAATGGAATATATCTATTTGCCATTATTAGAAGTCTAATTCTTCCATTAATTATTTTGTTTTTTCCCTTTTGAAACTCAACATTGTTTCTTGATTTAAGATGGATTTGAAATTTTCGCAGCAGTAGCAGAAGACAACAAATTAGGGGGCAGGAAATGTATAAAGATTTGTATTATTTTTATAATCGAAGGGCTATGAGGGGAGAAAGAGATACTATGTTTAAAATCCCCAATTCGGGACTCTGAATAGAATAGAATTACCGTTAAATCTTAATTATTTAGAGCCCATGACATAATTAAACTCAACCCAAATGTATTCATAAGCCCAACTGATTAATATTGACTCAGGCCCATTCCATATATTTAATTTATTAGGCCCAACTGAATTATTAATCTGAACCCAAATCTTTTAATTATTTCGGCCCAAGTAAAAAAAAAAAGGAACAGAGTCTAAAAAAAAAAGGAGCAGAGTAAAAAAAAAAGGAACAGAGTCTGATATCGATTTGGAGAGCTTAATTTCCGGCTTATTGCATCTGCATGTTGCAGAGTTCTCTTATATGTATGTATTGTTGAACTTCTTTATTGATTTTTTTTAATGTACTAGTTTGGGTAAAAATGTTATGCTGCATGACCAATATGAGCACTCCATGAGCGACAACTCATTCTCTCTCTATATCCATATAATTTTTCTTTTTTTCATTTCTTTCTCTCTCTCTTGCAAATCTCTTTCTGTTAACATATATGTTTTATTCCATTAATTAATTTTTGATTATATTTTATTAATTTCAACTACTTTATTAATTGTTATTATGGTTTATAATTTTTTTATTAAGGTTTATGAATTCCCAATTAGGGTCCATAATATTTTTACTAGGGTTTATAAATTTCCAATTAGGGTTTATATTTTATTTGTTAGGGTTTATGTATTTTCAATAGGGTTTATAAATTCTTAATTATTTAATTTTAATTTAATTATATATCAATTCAGTTAATTTATTAAATATGAAAAATTGATGCTGAGATGTAGACGGACAAAATATGTAGATGGAGAAAAATAATTAACTAAAGGTTGAAAAGATTAGAAGGAGAGAGTAGTTGCAACATATTAGGAAGAGAAAGAGTGAGTATTATAGAAAATTGAGAGAAAAATAGAAAAATGATGACTTGGCAAATTGGTGCTAACGGCTCACATAACTTTTATCCTAGTTTGGGTTCAAATCTATATATTTAAAAGTTTCAAGATAGAAGTCCAAAGCCCAATTAGATAATTCTATACATAGCCACCAATTTTCTCATTATAGCCCCAAAATAAAATAATAATAAAATTAATTATAAATATATTTTTATACCCTTGTATAGCCCCTTAACATCAAATTTAATTTCTTACAAAATCATAGCCCCGGCTGTGTGTATAGCAACCCCAAATTTACAGTTTACATATAGAAGTAATCGTGGAATTTCAATTTCTTTCCAGGGAGAAGGACGCGATTCAAATGATGTACGGAAACTTCCCCTCTTGATCAACTCGTAACAGATAGAATCAACAGATAGAAAGAATTCCGGAGGCGGAGGGGAAGACATGCCATCGTAGTTTCCGTAGTAGAAGGTTGTGCGTACCAGCAGTTGCCCCGCCTTCACCAGGCCCACTCTGTAGCATGTTCTTCCTCTTGTTGGTGAACACTCTGAGCGTGCCCGTCACGCGACTATCGTACCAATCCGATGGTTCACGTACTTGCCGTTGCCCGTCCACGTTATCCCGTTCTCGTCCTCAATCGATGCTGATGAAATCTTCAAAAAATTCACAAACATTATCTAGATTTTGAAGATGATGGGATTGTTTAGGAGAGGTCGAGTAATTAAGAAAATAAAACATTTAAATAATACCGTTTGTTGATGAAGATAGAGTGCAGAGAGCTAATAGACTACTACAAGAGAATAATTGCAGATTAGCCATGCGGTGCCTGGACCTACTCTCCAACACTAGTTAAATTTTATCAAATAAATTCTAAATGAGCTAACACTAGTTTGATATTATTAAAAGCCATGGATAAATCTAATATGATATAGAGGTTTCTACTGTTGAGTGAGTTGATAAATCTCCACCAGATCTGAAAGGTTTTGAATCAAGAAACAAAATCATCAAGAAATATATTACTGTTGTGATTCATGCTGCCTCGAATCTGTATCAAATCTGTATTTTTTGTTGTTGCTACTAGAATTTTGATGATGTGATTATACAAGGATATAATAGTACATTTCAAATTTATTTTAGTATTATTTTATATTGGGGCTAAAATGAGAGAATTTAAAATCCCCATCCCCGTATTAATAAAAAATAAAAATAAAAATTAATAATGGTCGTACAACATTACCCTTTAGCTCTCAACTTTAATCATAAAAGCATAACCCCCAGTTTTGCGAATATTTTTCAAATAAATTGGTTTAGCCCCCAAATAACTACTACAATTTAACCTTCAAAATAATAATCACACGGTTATTATTCTATAGCCCCCAACACACATCTATTTATCATAGCCTCAACAGCGTTCGTCAGCAATTGAAGAACGAATAAAGAAAGAAAGCCTTCTTCTAGGTTTATCCGATTGAGAAGATTTCGACTTTGAGTCAGGCGTCATTTTTGTTAAACTCGACTAAAATTGTGCATTTCAGAAAATTAATTGGGGTTATCTATTTCCATTTGGCTTGATTGATGATTCGGAATTTGAGATTCATTTTTAGCTTCCATCATATCAAAGCTTCAGTAATTTGTCTGCGGGTTGATGGCTGATGATTGATTTTGAAGGTGAGTTGGAAAATCATAATCACACATACAACACCAAACAAAAAAAAATAGATGGTTGAATATCAAAAATTACGAACGTATGATGATAAATATTGAATATCATAAGCATACGTTGTCGTCTTTGTGGAGCATGAAGTTGGATTTGATTCCATATGTTGATTTATTTCGTTCTTCCATCAACCATCATCAATTACATGAACAATGTCGGAGGCTGTAATAAATATTGGGGTTTTATAGATAATAAAGTGTGTAACTATTATTTTTTTCTTTTTTGGAAGATGGGGGTTTAGTTGTAGTTATTTGGGAATATAATAAATGATCTCCTATCCACTGTAGACACACTTAATATATCCACATCTGACGTGACATTAATTTTTTCTTTTGGTTTCACTTTTTTAGTAGATTTTAGTGTTTTATGGTAAAATTTATTTATATAAGTTATATTAATTATTATTTTCCTTAAATATAATATCACCACCTCAATCGTGGGCATATATTAAATATGTCCACGATGACTAGGGGAGCATTACGATTGGGGATATTATTAGTTTAATTGAAATAGAATGCGAATTTAAGGACTACACGTTAGTTCAAATTGAGGGCCAAGGGTAATATTGTGCAATTACTATTAATTTTTATTTTTTACTTACGGAGGCTATGATTAGCAATATGTTGGCTATGTATAGAATTACCCTTTTTATTTATCGTGTTGGGCCTTTACTAATTATTAACAAGTGCCATGGTCCAATACTGCTAACCGTTAGAGATTATCTAATCATCGTGTAGATAACTTATTCAGCTTATGAAAAAAGAATAACTTAATCGGCTTATAAGAGCATCCCAATGGGGCGGGATTGCTTGGGCGCTCCGCCGCGGAGCGATCCTGTCCCCCACTGGCGATCCCGGGAGCACTCGGAGAGGGAGCGCTGGAGCGGCACCCATGCGACAACCCCCTGCTGACGTCATAATGAAGTCAACAGGGCATTTTTTTTTTTTAATTCGAATTTTCAGGTAAAAAAAATAAAAATTAAAAAATGGGGAAAGAGCCGTTGTTTGCAACGGCTAAATCATCTTCTTCTCCACTTCTCCACCTATAAATTCATCTCCAAAATTACAATTCTTCCACACCAAAAAATCTCATTCTCTCAATTCTTACTCAAAATTTCAATTTGTCTTCATATTTCCTTCCTATTTTTTCACCCAAAAAATCATCAACCTCTTCAAACTCCTCAAGCTCTTCCGACGACGTGGCACCCCATTTTGTGGGATCTCTCCCACTTTCCGGTGGAGAGATCCCACTCCCGGAGAGATCCCCAATACATGGGACCTCTCCGGGATCTCTCCTATTTTTTTATTTTTTTTTCATTTTTTTATTTCTTAAATATTTTATATTTCAATTAATAATTCACTTTAATAAATTTAATTCTAAACCACATTATTAAAATTAATTTTATTTATTAAATTGAAATAGTAGACATTACATGAAAAATAATTAAACATCAAAATAAATAAAAATAAAAAAACACACAACTTAATCAACGCGACCACTACGAGTCCACAATTCATCGATCAAATCGTTGATGAGGTTTCCGTGACGGACCGAATCTCGTATAGTGAATGAGCGTTCAACATACTCACGAAAGGATGCCGGACCTCCTCGCTCCACTGTAGGCCCGCTGCTGCTAGAAGCTTCATCTTCCGGAGGAGCCCATTGCGTCACCATTGGCCCTTCGTTCTCGATTATCATATTGTGCATGATGATGGAAGCATACATAACATCTTGCATATGATCGTAGAAGTAGAGTCTCGATGGGCCTTGGATGATTTCCCACCGCATCTTCGGTACGCCAAAAGCCCTTTCGACGTCTTTTCGAGTCGACTCTTGCTTTGTTTTGAAAAGTTTAACTTTGGGATCGACTGCGGCAGTTGGGCTTGAGATGAAAATGGGCCACTTCGGGTATATCCCTGTTGGGGTTGATATACCGAAAAATATACTTTATGCTTATGTTATTAACATTACAATTTCAGTTTTTGGAAATAAATATTTTGTCATCTGATTTGCATATTAATTCGTGTTATGGTTATGCAAATAAACGTCCGGTACTATATATTATAGATAATATGGTGTGGGTGGTCGCACGAAAGATCATATTATCACATTTCTTATATGGTTAAATGATGTTCGCAACCGAAAATAATCTTGGACGAATTACTTGTTAAGATTGTAGTATAAGCTGGATAATAGTTGGTCTTGACTATTAGGTTATACTAGTGCATACGAGCAGAGTTACACTGAAAGGGATCGAGGTGAGATAAATCCTTTTATACTGACTTATAAAGGATCACATCTCGGACGATTATTATTTCTTGATTCTAGTTGTCATAATATTCAATTATCTATTTATAATAGTTATTACTTTGATTTACCATGAGTGAGAGTTATCGCAACTCAAATATTCTCCGTATCTTGGGTAATAATATTATAAATATGATAATTAATATTATAGCTAGAAATTGTGTCTCGGTGCTCCGAGTTGATGATGTCCCCTTGAGGCATTCTAAGGATTATTATATCAAACCCTGCTGGTGGATTAAGTTCCGATATAATAATGAGGTCGAACGGATACTACTCTCGGTATAAGATAATAATTAATTGGAGCTGTCAGTAGCTTAAATTAATTAATGGACATGCGATATCTTAAACACGGGAAATAATATAATTCAAAGAGGAGCCCGGTATGTTGTAATTTGGGATTGGACGGCGATGCAATATTATTTTACTATAGTGGAAAGACTATAATATTTATATAATTAAATAGAGTATTCGGGGCCAGAGAATACTTAGATTATTTAATTATATTGGAAGGCCCAGTCTAAATCCTCCTCAAGGTCCCTGGAGTAGCCCAACAGAGCATAGTCTGGCCCATTAGCCTTGGCCCTAACCTCTCCAACACTCTACCTCTTATCTATAAATAAGAGAGAAGTGGAAATGTTCTGTCACAGATTCAGAGAGAGGGGGCAGCGGCTTCTGGGATAAGGCAAAGAGAATAGATTTCTGCCCACTCGGAATTTCTTTTGTTGCTAGGGAATACTCCAGAATTTCTTTAGGAAGATCATTTCCTCGACTCAGTTGTCGATTGGTGGAGAACAAACAGGTATACGATCGTAGATCGGTTTTCTGCTTCAAGATCTATAATCGTATGTTGTTAATAATTATTATGATTAATTAGATCTACATCCGAGGGATTCCGGATCCAACAACTAGTATCAGAGCCAACTTGGCTCTGTATATTTAATTATGAATAATTATTAGATTCATATTATTTGTATTGGATACAATTGGTTTAATTTTGCAAAGATCCAATTATCATGGTTAATATGAATGTTTTGGTTTTAAATATGTATTAAAATTAGCATGTTTGTGGCTGCATTGTAAACACACGAGGATCGATCGTGTTAGATTAGAATTTTGTTTTTCGATTTTGTTGAAAAATTCGATGTAAATTCATGTAAATTCAAATCTATGTAATAAATTGATCGAGCCACCATGAACAGAGGACAAAGTCCATCGATCAATGGTGGCTGTGGCGGAGAAGACGGCTGATGTCACGCCGGAAAATGAGGGAGGCGGCGGCGCTACAGCGGTGTCAAACACCGCGGCTAGGGTTTCGACCCTACCGCGGTTGTTTTGCGATCACCGGACGCTGCAGCTCTTTCCGTTGCTCTCCTCGACGACGTCGACACACCGGAGGGACAGCAGCAGCAGTGGGAGCGGCTGTACGTCGGCGGTGGTGGTTTCGTCGTGTGCATCCACATCGGCGGCGGCTGCTAGGGTTTCTTGGAAACCCTAGCAGATTGCAGCCCACCAATCGATGACGAGATGATTGCCAGCGTTCCTATGAATGCTGGCGGACTGCTGCGTGATGGTCGAAGGGACGAGGAAGCACGGCGGATAGCGAAGCAGCGGCAGCAGCTGAAGTGGCGATTCAGCGACGACAGCGACTATGCGGCTACTTCCTGCTGCGTTTTCCGGCATCCATTGACGGCAACAGCGACAAGGGGAACTCCGGCGTCCTTCTCCGAGCACAGGCGTATTGCAGCAATGGCAATGACGGCGGTGGTGGCGGCTGAAAACAGCGGCAAGGGCTGAGGAAGACGACGATCAAGGGTTTCGGCGTTAGGGTTTTTCAAAACCCTAACGGGCCGAACCTAGGCCCGTTGGGCTTCTTCTCGGCCTGCGATCTTCGGCCCAATATCTTGTCTCAATTTTCAAGCCCGTTCGAAGAATTTCAAGGCCATGATGATTGGATAATTATATATTTAATTAATTATCTTGTGCTTAATTTTTTAATGTTTTGTGGATAGCATGTTTATTTAATTATTCGCAATTTTTAATGCATGCTATGCTTGAAAAAATGAATTAAAACCTTGGTTTAAAATGACTAAGTGCTAAAAATATTAATTTTAATTTTTCGATTAATTTTGTATTTTTCAAAAAAAATTAATTAATCTAGCCTCCATAATTGGTTTAAAAATGAAATAATTAGCATTTGCTCACTGATCCGGGCATGTCCCTTCGGAGGTGCTAATTATGGATTTTATTGGTTTAAACTTCGTATGATAATATTGAAAAATAATTTTATATCGATATCACCTCCCTACGATAGGGTTATTCTTATAAAATGGTATTTTTCGGAATATTAAATTATGGTATTTCACTTAGATGTAAATTTGTTAATTATTTCCCCTACGAAAAGGTAATTAATTAAATTTACATGGCTATGAGTGACAGACTGTTAATTTCATCAATCATAAGGTGGATCTTGATTGGATAATGAAATTAAAGGCCTACGAAACCTACTTAAAGAGATTATTTGTAAACGTCCACCCTACGTGGCTTACATATAAATCTTGAGGAGTCGGGGGTTGCATATTATATTGATTTAAAGTTTTACAATATAATGAATGCTTCAAAGTATATGACTTTAACTTTGTGTTATTTATTTATTTCCAGCTACATTATGTCTTTCAATCCCCTTGCTTCAATTCTCAAAGAAAACAAACTCGAAGGTTTCAATTACCTTGATTGGAAATAAAACTTGGATATTGTCCTTACTGCTGACGGACATAAATTTGTCCTTACTGAGCAATGCCCCCCTGAGCCAGCTGCAAATGCTACGGCCGAACAACGTGAGGCTTATATCAGCTGGAAAAAGCAGATGAGATGGCAAAATATTACATACTGGCTTCAGTATCTACCATTTTGCAGTATCAGCATCAGAATGTCAATACAGCAGCTGCTATGATCCTAAGCCTTCAGGAAATGTTCGGCCATCACGGTTGTCAGGCGCGTCAAAAGGCTATGAAGTCGGTTTTGACGCTGAAAATGTCTGACGGGGAATCCGTGAAGGAACATGTTCTTAAGATGATTGGTCATCTTAATGAGCTGGAGGTTCTAGGTGCTGAAATCGATGCGGAATTGCAGATCGATATCATCATAGAATCCCTTCCTACCTCATTCAACCAGTTTTGGTTGAACAACAACATGAATCCAAAGGATTACACGTTGGCCCAACTGTTGAATGAGCTGGTGCAAGCTGAGATGGTGATTAAGTCTGATCATCAGCTCACAACACTACAACTTCTACTTCTACTAAGCCTAAGGGCAAATTTAGGAAGAAGAAGAAGTAGGGTAGTCAGAATCAAGGGGTTGGCACTCAGAAAGGGAAGGGACCTCAAGGTGGCATTCAGAAGCCTAAGGGGAGGTGTTACCGATGTGGGCAGAAATGGCATTACAAGGCGTCTTGTCCTCAACTGAGGACGGGCAGCGCTCCAGGTAAATCTTGTGCACTAGTTGTCGAAACTTGTTTAGCGGCTAGTTCTATCAACACTTGGGTTGTAGATACTGGAACCACTGATCATGTATGTTTTGACTTGCAGGGGTTCAGCCAAACCCGGCACATTAGTGCAGGCAAGATTACCGTCACTATGGGGAATGTTGTGAAAGTGGCGGTTTCAGCAGTGGGAATTATCAGTTTACTGTTTTATGATAAACCTCTGGTATTGAGAGATGTTTTGTTAGTACCCAGTTTTCGGAGGAACTTAATTTCGGTTTCCAAATTATTTTTGGATGGATATTCTGTTTCTTTTGGTTTTGGACATGTTACTATTTCTCGAAATGGTGATGTTATATGTTCTGGTACTATGTCTAACAATCTCTATACCATAAAATGTACACATACTGCACTGAATAGCACATCATCACATTCTAAGAAACGTAAGTTTTCTTCGAGTGTGAATCAAACATATCTTTGGCATCTGAGACTTAAGAGGATTCAAAGGTTGGTGAAAGATGGTCCTTTGGAGGAACTCCGAATAGAACCATTTTCAACTTGTAAACCCTGCTTACAAGGTAAGATGGTTAAAAGAAATTTTAAGTCCAAGGGTAACAGATCAGAGAAAGTGTTGGATTTGATTCACACAGACATGTGTGGTCCAATGTTGATTCAAGCTAGAGGTGGTGTTGAGTATTTCATCACTTTCATCGATGATTACTCAAGGTATGGATATGTCTATCTAATGAAACGGAAGTCTGAATCCTTTGAGAAATTCAAAGAATTTAAGGCGAAAGTTGAGAATCGTCATGAGAGAACTATCATGTCCCTTCGATCTGATCGAGGAGGAGAATACCTCAGCGGTGAATTTTTGAATACTTGTCGAAAGCTGGGATTACATCCCAGTTGACTTCTCTGGGGATGCCACAACAAAATGGCGTGGCGGAACGAAGAAATCGAATGCAGAAATGGTTCGATCAATGATGAGTTATTCTGAGATACATACTTCATTTTGGGGTTATGCACTAGAAACAGCAGCGTATGTTCTAAATATGGTTCCTTCTAAATCGGTACCTAAGACCCCTTGGGAATTGTGGACTTGGCATAAGCCTAGTCTGGAACATATTCGGATATGGGGGTGTCCAGCACATGTGCTGAACAAGGATGCTGATAAGTTGGAATCACGAATTGAACTACGGTTTTTGTAGGGTACCCTAAAGGCACGAGAGGTGGACTGTTCTATAGTCCTAGGGACCAAAAGATCGTCATTAGCACTAATGCACGATTTTTGGAAGAGGAATATATGATCAATCACAAACCCATAAGTAAAGTCATTTTAGAAGAAATGAGGGACACTGAGACGTCTGAACCACCTGTATCAGATGTTACACCAAAAACTGCACCTTGTATTGACACTAATACTAACTCTCAAGTGGTGTCTTGTTGCAGTGGGAGAGTCATCATCCAGCCTGAAAAATGGTTGTGTTATGGGGAATCTTCGGATATCATAACTGGGGAAGATGACTTTGACCCCTGGACGTACAAAGAGGCCATGCAAGACAAAGATGCTCAATTTTGACAAGATGCTATGGATTCGGAGATTCAATCCATGCATGATAATAATGTGTACGATATTGTAGAGGCTCCCCAAGGCGTTAAGCCGGTTGGGTGTAAGTGGGTCTACAAACGTAAGAGATGATCTGATGGGAAGGTTGAAACCTTCAAAGCTAGACTTGTAGCGAAAGGTTTCACTCAGAAAGAGGGTATCGATTATGATGAAACCTTCTCGTCTGTCGTCATGCTTAAGTCAATCCGGATTCTCTTAGCCATAACGGCATACATGGATTTGGAAATATGGTAAATGGATGTCAAGACTGCTTTTCTGAATGGCAATCTTGAGAATCCCATTTATATGCGATAACCAAAGGGTTATGTTGCAGAAAGAAAAGAGCATCTTGTATGCAAGCTTAAGCGATCCATTTATGGTCTTAAGCAAGCATCTCGGTCTTGGAACACACGGTTTGATGAGGTTATCCAGTCATATGGATTCATCCAGTGTGATTATGAGAGTTGTGTGTACAAAAAGTCTAACGAAAACGATTTGGTGTTTCTGATGCTGTATGTTGATGACATACTCCTAATTGGTAACAACGTGGAGACGTTATCAGACATACGAATGTGGTTGTCCAAGCAATTCAAGATGAAGGACTTGGGAGAGGCTGGACACATTCTTGGGATAAAGATCTTTCGAGATCAGTAAGAAGAGAATGTTGTGTCTATCTCAAGTGGCCTACATTGATACTGTGGTAAAGCGGTTCAGCATGGAAAATTCCAAGAAAGGTTTCTTACCTGTCAGGTAAGGAATTCATCTATCTAAGGTATTGTGTCCCAAAACACATAAGGAGATAGATGAGATGAAGGCGGTTCCTTATGCTTCGGCAGTAGGAAGCCTCATGTATGCTATGCTTTGTACCAGGCCCGATATCTGTTATGCCATTGGCATAGTTTCCAAATATCAGTCTAACCCTGGCAGGAACACTGGACTGCTATGAAGAATATAATCAAGTACCTGAAAAGGACTAGGGATTATATGTTGGTCTTCCAATCTGACAGTCTAATTCTCTTGGGTTATACGGATTCTGATTTCCAATCGGATAGGGATGAGAGGAAATCTACCACTGGGTATGTGTTTACGTAGGGAGGTAGAGCCATACATTAGAGAAGCATAAAGCAGAAATGCACTGCAGATTCCACTATGGAAGCTGAGTACGTCGCAGCCGCTGAAGCGGCTAAGGACACTGTATGGTCCGAACTTCATGATGGATCTGGATGTGGTTCCGAATTTGCCTCAGGCGATCACAATTTATTATGACAATTCTGGTGCAGTAGCAAATTCGAAAGAACCAAGATCTCATCAGGCCAACAAACATATTGACCGGAAGTACCACATCATACGTGATTACGTAAAGAGAGGAGTGGTAGTTGTGTCAAAGATTGCATCTGAGGATAACCTTGTTGATCCATTCACGAAAGCACTTCCTACGAAGGACTTCGTGAGGCATGTGGAGGGCTTGGGAGTTAGATGTATGATAACATTGCTTTGAGTATAAGTGGGAGAAATTGTAATATAGTAGTATACTTGAAAGCATGCTTTGAGTATAAGTGGGAGATTGTTGGGGTTGATATACTGAAAAGCATACTTTATGCTTATGTTATTAACATTACAATTTCGGTTTTTGGACATAAATATTTTGTCATATGATTTGCATATTAATTCGTATTATGGTTATGTAAATAAACGTCCGGTACTATATATTATAGATAATATGGTGTGGGTGGTCGCACGGAAGATCATATTATCACATTTCTTATATGGTTAAATGGTGTTTGCAACCGAAAGTAATCTTGGATGAATTACTTGTTAAGGTTGTAGTATAAGTTGGATAATAGTTGGTCTTGACTATTAGCTTATACTAGTGCATACGAGCAGAGTTGCACTGAACGGGATCAAGATGAGATAAATCCTTTTATACTGACTTATAAAGGATCACATCTCGGACGATTATTATTTCTTAATTCTAGTTGTCATAATATTCAATTATGTATTTATAATAGTTATTACTTTGATTTACCATGAATGAGAGTTATCGCAACTCAAATATTCTCCGTATCTTGGGTAATAATATTATAAATATGATAATTAATATTATAGCTAGAAATCGTGTCTCGGTGCTCAGAGTTGATGATGTCCCCCTTGAGGCGTTCTAATGATTATTATATCAAACCCTGCACGTGGATTAAGTTCCGATATAATAATGAGGTCGAATGGGTACTACTCTCGGTATAAGATACTCCCTCCGTCTTGCTATGTTTGATACTTTTTTTTCGGCACAGGGAATTAAGACGGAAGAGATTAATGTGTAAGTGTAATGTGTGTAGGGATATGGTGTTGTTTATGTATTTATACATATTTTAAAACAAGAGCATCATAGATGCATAAAAATATATTCATGTTTGATCTTAAATGAAAGATCGTATCGAGACTTTTAATTTGGTATAAAAATTATAAAAATCCGAGAACAAACGATCAAGTTATGACAATTTAAAGTTTAGAATTTAAATTATATTGGGATGTATGCTGAAAAGTAAAAGTGAGTGGATGATGAGATTTAATTATTGAAAGTTAAGTGCAATAAGGGAGTATTAATTATTTCCCGAAAAGGAAATGTGTCAAACATAGTGAGAAGGCCCAAAAAGGAAAATGTGTCAAAAATAGCGAGACAGAGGGAGTATTAATTAATTGGAGCTGTCAGCAGCTTAAATTAATTAATGGACATGCAATATCTTAAACACGGGAAATAATATAATTCAAAGAGGAGCCTGGTATGTTGTAATTTGGGATTGGACGGTGATGCAATATTATTTTACTATAGTGGAAAGACTATAATATTTATATAATTAAATAGAGTATTCATGGCCAGAGAATAGTTAGATTATTTAATTATATTGGAAGGCTCAGTCCAAATCCTTCTCAAGGTCCCTGGAGTAGCCCAACAGAGCATAGCCTGGCCCATTAGCCTTGGCCCTAACCTCTCCAACACTCCACCTCTTATCTATAAATAAGAGAGAAGTGGAAATGTTCTGTACGTGATTTCATTTTCACAGACTTCAGAGAAAGGGGGTGGCGGCTTCTGGGAGTAGGCAAAGAGAATAGATTTCTACCCACTCGGAATTTCTCTTGTTGCTAGGGAATACTCCAGAAGATCTCGGAGTTTACTTTCAAGAGCTAGATCTTGTATGTTGAGATCTAGTGTGTGGAAGATAATTTCCTCGACTCAGTTGCCGATTGGTGGAGAACAAACAGGTATACGATCGTAGATCGGTTTTCCGCTTTAAGATCTATAATCGTATGTTGTTAATAATTATTATGATTAATTAGATCTCCATCCGAGGGATACCGGATCCAACAATCTCGTCGGCGAGGTAGTATGCCATGTTGTATGGTTGTCCGTTGGCCATTGAATGGGCGAAGCTATCCCGTTCACAACGTCGCTGAAAATGGGTGACTGGTTGAGGATGTTGATGTCATTGTTGGAGCCCGTAACTCTAAAAAACGCGTGCCAGATCCACAGATCGTAAGAGGCCACCACCTCTAGGATGATCGTGGGAACCCCCTTATCACCACGGATGTATTGACCCTTCCACGCATTCGGGCATTGCCTCCATACCCAGTGCATGCAGTCGATGCTACCTAGCATCCTCGGAAAGTTGTGGATCTCCTCGTGCATACGCAGCAGTCTTCCGCAATCAGTTGCATCGGGCTTGCGCAAATAGTTGCCTCCAAAAACAGTAACCATCGACCTACAGAAGCGCTTCAGACAATCAATGGTCGTGCTCTCTTCCATTCGCAGATACTCGTCAAGGTGGTCAGCCGGGCAGCTGTTTCTGAGTTGACGAAGAGCAGCAGTACACTTCTGAATTGCTGTGAAGCCAAGCTTTCCAAGAGCATCTGGACATTGAGTGAAGAAAGGATTGTGTGCCTCCAGTGCTTCGACGATGTGCAAGAACAAGTCCCTCGACATACGAAATCGGAGTCGAAAGATTGCGTCGCCGTAGGTTGGCGTATCACCAAAGTAATCTGCCATCAGTTGGGCAGCACCGCCGATACGATTTTGCTCTATATAGGACCTCTGTGCCGGACGTCGTCAGTGCCTCGTTTGGTCGTCTTCCGTCATCTGTTGTCGCTCCTCGAGTATAGATTGGATCAGTTGGTGTGATTTTTTCAGTTGTTCGAACGCTCGTGGCACTTCGTCGGCGTCGCTCGAAGAACTCGATGAGAAAGATATTTTTTTTTGGGGAATTTTTGGAGAAATTTGTGAAAAATTGAAGACGAATTTGTGTGTAAAGAAGGAGAATTGTGTGATATGTGGTGTGTGGTGTGTTGTATTTATAGGAGAAATTTGGGAAAGAGCTGTTTGTGATTAACGGCTAGCCCAACGGCTAGCTTTGCAATTTATTTTTTATATTTTTTTATTTTTAATTCACAAAAATTGATTTTTTTTTTAAAAAAAAAAAACACTGCTCGTCATTATGACGTCAGCACGCAAGACCGCTCTTGAAACGCTGCTCCGCACCCCAGCCCTCCGCTCTCGTCGGCCCCAATACGAAGGCGGGACCGATGCCGGGATAGCTGGCTGCGCCGCACCCAACGATCCCGGCACGTTGGGGGCCGCCTAAGGTACTCCTTAGTTTTCCTGCCCATGCTATTAGTCCAACTTTTTTTTATTATTATTAGGATGTCTCATTTATTAGTCCCTTTAAGCAATATAGTAATGATTATATCACTAATAGTATGAGACGGAAAAAATATTATACTGAAATATAATACTAAGTTTTATTTTCTTCACGCGTAATATAAAACACGAGATATATATATTTTTATATTTACATCTAATTAACTGTTAAGATAATACAAAAAAATGTTTATTTTTTTTCCTCTTATTTTATTTACTAAAAGTCGGGTTATTTAGACGGACATAAATCTTTCTTCCTACTAATAAACTAATTTTGCCTATTTTCGATAAATAAAAAACAAGAAAAAGAAATTAGCCTATTGCACTTAACATGTAATAATATAATACTTTCTATGTCCCATTTAAACCGTCATATTTCATTACTTTATACCTCACATATATTCAATGCACATGATAGTTAAAATAGAACAGAATTTATCATATTTCTTTTAGGGAAGAGTATATACTTATCATTGCACTTTATTTACCATGACATTTTATTGAAATGTCATCTTGCCAATGAAGCGATAGATGACATGTAATGTTAAATTTCGTAACACTTATTAAATGGTTTATTATGGCACTAACTGATTGTGCATTATTTCTCTAGTTATTTATTAAATATTTTGGTAGAATTAAATATCATTTTAAGTGATAATGTGCTTACTTGGATTAATTGTGAAATATCATTTTGAGAATAATGTTAAAATAACGTAGGAAGCAGCGGATGGCCTCACATTCCATCCCCCAACACAAACCCGACGCACAGGCGTATCTCCTTCCACGTCAGAGTCGGCATCACTGCACTCACCTCCGTTTCCCTACTGCTCCTTGGGAACGGGAATCATCTACGGATGAGGAACGACATGCTGCAGTACGGGATGAACCCAATCATCCAGGGGCATCGTATCCAGATCCCTGTAAAAAGACGAGTGTGATGACTCCTCGTCCTCGTCCTCAGCCTCTCGAACTGGAGGCGTCCTTGATCTCTCCCGTGCTACCGGCTCGGTAACAAAACCCACCATGTGCTCAAAACCCGGAGCACCCTCAGGGATAGGTGACCTGTGCTGAATGTAGGGAGCCTCTTGATTCTCTCGATCTCCGTGGGCCCGGTCAACGGAATATCATCTAGCAGAGGCCACGTGGCTAGCACGTGGCGGTACTCGACGATGAGAATGAACGCCATAGCTCGAGCAACTCCCCGACTTCCCGAAGATCCCCTTCAGGTGCCATGCCATGAACTTGGCGATACGAACCATCACCCCGGTGTCCAGCTCGTCTTGGGCCATTCTCTCCATGATCTTGTAGGCCCAAGCATTGTTATCACATCCTCAGGGGCACGGATGCCCATGCACATAGCAGACGAGGCCCGGAGACCTCTCGAGGTGTGAACTCTCCACCCTCGACCTCTTCGACGTACTCGCACGAGCCCTGGGGTTTGGGAAAGGCCCTCGACCCTCAGAATTTTCCCTGGTGGCATGTGACTGGCGACCACGGGGCTGGGCTACATTCCTGGCATCCCGATACCTCAATTTGTCGAGAACTTTTGCCATAGTTCTCGTTTCCTTCGTCTGTCTCTGCGGTATAGGCGCTTTCTTCCAAGCATGATGCGTATTCGGATTAAATCGAACCATCAAGGGGTCTTGCTCTTCGAAGAGGCTAAGATAGTATAACTGAGCCATTTACTTGGAGCTGCAAAAGACAGAGGCACAAAAAATCAATCAAAATCAGTATTCAAACCGTGAAATGAAACAAAAATCAAATCAATATCAGTATCAGTATTCAAACCGTGAAATTAAACCGTGAAAGTTGATGCCTCACGGTTTGGGACTACATCAAACCGTGAGCTCACGGTTTGATTTAAGTTCAAACCGTGAGAAATGATTACTCACGGTTTGCACTTAAATCAAACCGTGAGCTAACAGTTCGATGTAGTCCCAAACCATGAGGCATCAGCTTTAATGGTTTATTTCTAAATAAAAGCGTGATCTCACGGTTTTATTTAATATCAAACCGTGATCAAGCTTAAATAATCATAATAAATCAACTAAATTAATTATAATTCAGTTCAAACAATTAACCGATAATCCACATAAAACCGCTCCAGTTAATTCAATTTCAATCACCATAGACTATAAACTAAGCCAATATTAATTTAATTTAATTTACTTTAATTAATAATTCAAATGATATATAATTGGCAGAGTATAAAGAGAATGATGACATACCGTCGGATCGTGAAAAAAGTCATGAAAATCTCTATAGTTGTGTACCATTTCTGTAATAGCCGTAAAAATCCGTATTTGGAAAAATTGAAATTTCGAAGGAGGAAATAAATTTTCCGAGTATTTGAGATCGAGCACGGACGAAAATGAGCTTATGGATTTTTTATAATATGTTGGAATTATTCCAATGAAATCTCGAGAATTTTGAGAATGAAGGAATTTTGACAAGGCAATAAATTACCCGGAATGATTTGCGGAGAATGTTATTCTGTAAATATTTTACGGAAATAAGATGAGATGTGTGACTTAGAAGTAAAAGACTACATGTATTTATAATAGTGCAAGTGGGAGGAATCAAAAAGAAAAGAGGGAAGTAAATGTGTATGTGTGTGTTACGTGTAAGAGGGAGAGGTAGGAGAGTGTTGTCCTCCCTCCTACCTCACAATCATACTTAGCACTCATCACCACCATTTCAGCCACACACACCCATCCACACCACAAAACATGTCTCTTCCTTCTCCCTCCTTCCATTCCCGCAGGCGAGAAGGGCTGCCACTTTCGAGCTGCCGCCGGCGACTCCTCCGGCCTCCGATCACTTCCAAAGTTTGCCCTCCCCCATATTTCGACCCATAGAACAAGAATCTGAGGTTGAAATCATGATTCAAGAGCAGCAATTAGGACATGGAAGCTTCGGTTTACAAGCTCGAAGAACCCGCTTCGGTTTCTTTTCTCTTCTTTGAGGTAATCTTCTCTTTTCTTGTTGGTTCAAGCATGATTAGGAGTAATAGATGAAGATCTTTTTCGTTCTAGCATGTATAAGTCTCTAAGTTGGTTATTCTTCATATTCTTGAGCTCAAATGATGTTTTAAGATGAGCTAGAGCCGAACCCGTAAGCATTTCTTCACGTTTTTGATTCGGGCCTTTAATCGAACAGTTGGCGTGCACGTTTTGTTCAGTATTTTCGGGCCCTTTCCCGACTCTATCTCATTTCGAGTCCTAAATGAAAGTTTTAGCTCATGTTCTCAGCTATCCGTAGCTAAAATTTCGTCTTGATCCGAGTTCATATGCATCGGTTATGACAAATTGAAATTCGCATCTCATTTCTTTTGAAATCTGGAAAACAGCCCACTTGCGGGCTAAACTGAGAACAGCCCGTTTGAAATTCGACATTTATTCTTTGTCCATGTCGAAGTACGTACCATTAGCGTTCTATACATATCTCGTTTACTCAAACGGAGTTCGTATGAATTTACTATGATTTTTCAAAGTTTGTATCTCCAATCTGGAAATTCCGACGAACAACTTCTGTCCCGTTTTTCCAACTACGTTTTGACCACTTTCCTTTGGTCGAATGAAAAATAGTATAACTAGAAAGTTGTTCCTTGTTTTCTGAACTTCAGTTTTGATAGCTCATTCATTCGAATCCATTAAGAAACGAGTGAGAAATCATCACTCAAAGTTAGTACCAAAATCTGCCAAATTCCCGATTTTCAGATTCCGAGTTCTGGGAATAAATGCTTCAATCTCCCAACTCACTCACGGGAAAATTCTGAAATTTAAACATGTCGTAGCTCTGTGTGTTATCTTTCCAAATCAATATCATATGCTCTGTTTCGATTTATAATGAGTGAGAAACAATTATTTTCCTAGAAGGTCGCAGAATTTCTAAATTCTCTTAGAATGTTGAACTTGTTTTTCATATGACGGACCTTCTACTGCTTTGTTAAGCGTCTTGATCGAGTCTTGGGACTAGTTCGAATGGAGAAATTGAGTTCTCATTTGAATTAGTCGAATTTAGCTGATTTTAGATAATTTAGAATTATCGAGTAGTATCATCGAACGTTGAGGCCATGCCGAATTTTCCGGGTGGACTTTTCTATCTTCTCGATTAATATATTTCTAATACGCGATATGAGTTAGAAGCGATGTGAGTTCCTAAAACTCTAATGAGAATTCTAGTAATAATGTATTTCTTCTGAAACGAGATTTTTCCCTAAAGGTCAAGCAAGGGACGAGAGTCGAGGAACATGAAGAAGAAACCAGGAACCGATCTATCACTTTGCAATCAGGTGGGCGTTCTAACAAAGAAAATTATATTGTTGCTATAATAAAGCATGTTTTGAAAATAAAGCAAGTTGACTCAAAACTCTTTCATGCATAAAATGTTTTTGGTTTTATGTGTGATGCCTATCTGTGTTGGATTGCCAACATTATATCGATCGAGCCTGAGTTAGACAAAGGTCGCTAGCCAGGTATGTGTACACGAAGTCGTGACTGTGTGCTCCAGAGGTGGGCCGGTTATGCATGGAAACGTCCGGTGAGGTGGCCACCTTGCCGGCGTACTTACAGATATGGATAATACAGATGTGGAAGAAAATGGGGAGTGCACTCCAATTGTTTATGGAAATAAAGTGGTTTTAGTTACACAAGTATTTTGATAAAACCTTGTGATAACTGTGAAATGCATGATTGGTGATTATTTTACTGAAAATTATTTTTGGGCATAACCTCACGGAGTACATCAAGTACTCAGCCCTGCTCGTGTTTTCAAAAACTTGCAGGTTGAGCGAGGTGGCAAGGGCGGCAATGTTGAGAGGAGATTCGTTCATCTTTTGAATTTGGTTCAGAAAGAGATACATATCTTCATATATGTATCTATTTTGTTAAAGACTTCCGCTGTATGCTTCTATTATCTTATTTAGTAATTATGTTCAACTGGCTTCATGAACCAGTAAATCGAGAACTACTCTACTCGTATTCCTTCATGAAATTGGATTATGTTCAACCGGTTTCTTCTCATGGATAACTATATTATATTTGAGCCATGGGCTTTTTCATATCTTCATTTGCCTTCTATTTATTCATTGATTGAGTCTATTCAATTGTTCATTTTACTAATTACTGAGTTACAAGTCGTTTCCCCTTTCTTTCCCGCTTCTTATATCCAACCCCTAGTCACGGTTTCCCGTCTTAGCTATCCTTAGCAAAGTGCGGCCGTGACAATTTCCCATCTCCTTAGTCGAGGGAACGCGTGCGGGTTCAGCTTCCTGGCACACTGCTCTCCTAAATCCAGAAGGGCCTCGAAGGCCCAAAAATACAAAGCCCAGACGGGCCCGTACAGATGGTAGGCAGCATTAGTGTCGGAGCCTCCAATTTCTCTCGGGTCCTTCTTTGCCACTCCAAGCTGGTGTCACAGTATTTGGAACGACCATGAGCCCCACGGAAATGTCGCCCATCATTCCGGATCCTCTACTAAAGTCCATACCCAATCATCAATGCTTCTATCGTAGTCCCGACACAATAGCATGTAGTAGTAGGCGAGGAGGTTAGCGGCGGCCATATATTGATCCTCCGTCCCTAGAACTATGTTGGCATTCGTGAAATCTTAAACAACTATTTCACTAGCACCTTACGCCCCTGATAGTAAGTATAGAATAGGCTCGTCCTTGAGATGACGTGATTCTTGCCGTGAGGATTAAAGGTCGTGGAACTGAATCTCAATCCGGTCATGAGGCAAAATTCTTGCGGCCCAACCTGAATATCCTGGCCATTCACGTGAAACAACCTCTCAAAATCATGGTCGTTGCCCCTCCATAGCTCCCAGGACAACAACTCGTGCAAGGCACGCTTCGCTTTCCCATTCTTCTTAATCATGCAGATGAGTACGAATGGAGATTCGCGCTAAATCGGGCCAACAGACCACGTCCGCCAATGCGCAGTAAATGGTTTACGATTGACACAGGTGCTGAGTCTCTATAGTAGGCATTGATTTCACCCGGAAATCCTTGCATGAGAGGCCTGTACCATTGGTACCTAGGCTGCAATCACCTAAAAAATGCAAATGAAGTGAATTAATATCGAATATAGTGTATCTAATCTGTATTGTGCATAAAAGGGCATAAATCACGGTTTAAAAGCAACATAAACCGTGAGCCAAACCGTCTAAATTCATACAGATTCAAATTCAAATTCAAGTTCAAATTTAGTATCCAAACCATTCAAACTCAGTTCAAGCACACATAAATCGCATACAAATCCAAAAAAATCCATCCAAAAAACTGAAAAACATGCTTACAATTTAAACCGTAAATTGAATAATTTTTTTTAAAAATAACGAATGTTAGAAAGCTCACCGGCGCCGGCGGCTCCGGAATATACTCCCGTTCGGCCCTCGTCGGAATTGGGCGATGTTGTGGAACTCCTTCGGATTCAGCCCCGGAATCATGGTCGTGTTTTGAATCGTCGGCCATGGTTTCTTCTCTCCGGCGCCGTCAAACAAATAAAAAAATTTACGGTTTAGGGGTTAGGGCTCACGGTTCTTTGGGAGAGAGAGGGAGAGAAATCGTGAGGGAGAGGATGGAGAGTGACGGCCGAGAGAGAGAGAATGGGGTGGGGTAGGGTTTATTTTTTATTTCTTTGAATAAATTGAAAAGTGGGGCCCATATTCTTTTTTGTTTTGTTTTGAGTGCGAGATAAAGTGGAGGTTATTTTTGTCTTTTCATTGACTTTTGGATATAAAACTTATAGTTTTATTTGCTTGGGTATAAAACTTATATAGTTATTCTTTTGGGTATATTTAACCATTGACACTTTAAAATATATACTACCCGGAGGTCTCACCGGGTCGACCTCCGGTCCGGTTTTTAAAATATTAGTTGGGGCTAACACGATCTACCTGAGCAGCAAATACTATAATTTCGAACATAAGTTGCGCAGAAGAAAACTGTAAATACGGCGAAAAAGAGAAATCGATAAAAAAAAATAAAATTAAAAAAATAATAATAACACCCAGTAGGAAGAAAAAAATTGAAAAAAGAAGAGTAATTATTTGGAAAAAGAGAATGAATAGGAATCATTATAGCACGGTATCGATTCTATCAAAGATATATCTACATACCTTGGAAGATTAAACGGACATTCGCGGCTTTTTGATAACCTGTGAAAGAAGGGTTTTCTGGATTTCCCACCCTTAGTTCTAGTCTACTTTTAGCGATTTTTTTTTTTTTTTTTTTTTTTTGAATCACGCTGCTTTTGGGCTTTAATAAGACTTGCAAGGTTTTTTTGTTTTTAATTTTTTTGTTTTTATTTATTATTATTATTTTTTTAATGGCAAACACAACACTCTCACACCCACACACGCAATCCGAGGTGATTCGAACTCCCGACCTCTTGGTTAGAGAGGAAACGTCTTACCAACTGAACTGTGCTTGCGCTTCGTTGTCAGACTTGCGGGCTCTTTAACATCGAAAAATGAGTAATAAAACAAATCAAACTATTTTTATTTATTTTGTAGATTTAATAATTTTATATTATTAGATTTAATCAAACTAATTTATGATACTATAATATACATCGAAAAAATCGAACAAAATAATGTCAAATCGAAAAAATAAATAAGGTGCCCACAAAGGTACCGACTATTAGAGCATTCGCAGCGCATGGGCTTGCGCCCTCCCACCCGCTGCCCTGTCAGTTGTTGGGGTTATATACTGCAAAGCATACTTTTATGCGTGTATATTAACTGTATCTTCCTGTTTTGTGGAAATAAATATTGTCATATGATTTGCATATTAATTCGTGTTATGGTTATGCAAATAAATGTCCGGTACTATATATTATAGATAATATGGTGTGGGTGGTCGCACGGAAGATCATATTATCGGTTTCTTATATAGTTAAATGGTGTTCGCAACTGAAAGTAATCTTGGACAAATTACTTGTTAAGGTTGTAGTATAAGCTAGATAATAGTTGGTCTTGACTATTAGCTTATACTAGTGCATACGATCAGAGTTGCACTGAACGGGATCGAGGTGAGATAAATCCTTTTATACTGACTTATTAAGGATCACATCTCGGACGATTATTATTTCTTAATTCTAGTTGTCATAATATTCAATTATGTATTTATAATAGTTATTGCTTTGATTTACCATGAGTGAGAGTTATTGCAACTCAAAGAATCTCTGTATCTTAGGTAATAATATTATAAATATGATAATTAATATTATAGCTAGAAATCGTGTCTCGGTGTGCCGAGTTGATGATGTCCCCTTGAGGCGTTCTAAGGATTATTATATCAAACCCTGCAGGTGGATTAAGTTTCGATATAATAATGAGGTTGAACGGGTACTACTCTCGGTATAAGATATTAATTAATTGGAGCAGTCAGTAGCTTAAATTAATTAATGGACATGCGATATCTTAAATACGGGAAATAATATAATTCAAAGAGGAGTCCGGTATGTAGTAATTTGGGAATGGACGGCGATGCAATATTATTTTACTATAGTGGAAAGGCTATAATATTAATATAATTAAATAGAGTATTCGGGGCAAGAGAATACTTGGATTATTTAATTATATTGGAAGGCCCATTCCATATCCTCCTCAAGATCCCTGGAGTAGCCCAATAGAGCATAGTCTGGCAGTGAAGGCCCTGACTTCTCCACCATTCCACTTCTTATATAAATAAGGGATAAGTGGAGAGTGAACTAACGTGATTTTCATTCCTCAATCTGAGAGAGAAGGGGGGCGCCACTTCTGGGTAGTGTAGAGAAGATAGATTTTCGCCCACTCAAAATTCTTCTCGTTGCTAGGGAATACTCCAGAAGATCTCGGGGTTTACGATCAAGAGCAAGATCTCGTGTGCAGAGATCTAGTGCGTGGAAGATCATTACCTCGACTCAGAATTCCACCGGTGATTACGCAAACAGGTATACGATCTTAGATCGGTTTCCGCTTTCAAGATCTATAATCGTATGTTAATAATTATTGAAATTAATTAAATCTACATCCGAGGGATCCCAGATCCAACAACTGGTATCAGAGCCAACTCGGCTCTGTAGATTTAATTAAGTATAATTATTAGATTCATATTATTTGTATTGGATGCAATTAATTTGGTTTTGCAGAGATCCAATTATCATGGTTAATATGAATGTTTTGGTTTTAATTATGTATTAAAATCAGCCTATTTGTGGCTGCGTTTGTAAACACACGAGGGTTGATCGTGTTAGATTAGATTTATTTTTCGATTTTATTTGTAAAATTTGATGTAAATATTCCGCTCTATGTAATTCGATCGAGCCACCATGAACGGAGGACGAAGCCAACCGATCGATGGTGGCTGTAGCCGAGGAGGGGCGTCGGACGTCCCGTTGGATGTCGAAAAGAGGGCGGCGGCGCTGTGGCGGTGGCGAGAACCGCGACTAGGGTTCAACCCTATCACGAAAATTCTCCGTCACCGGTGCTGCAGCAGCCACCGCATGATCTTCTCGACGATGACAACAATCTGGAGCTACAGTGGAAGCAGTGGGAGAAGCGGGTGGCGATGCTCGATAACTGCAAGTTGACGGCGGCGCGGCTAGGTTTACAAAACCCTAGCGGAACGCGACGTCCGGCTGCTGGCTGCATCGCAGAAGATCGGCATCTTTGTTGACGCCGGTGGTCTGCAGCAGGTCATGGCAAGGGGCAGAGGGGACGCGGCTGGCGGCGGAGGAGATGGCTGCTGCTGCAGCTGGATTTTCTAGCTGCGGTGGCGGCTGTCAGGTTCTACTGTCGCGTTTCTGGCTAGCTCCCATCGGCGGGGTAGCAAT
Source organism: Mentha longifolia (assembly GCA_001642375.2). Taxonomy (NCBI): domain Eukaryota; kingdom Viridiplantae; phylum Streptophyta; class Magnoliopsida; order Lamiales; family Lamiaceae; genus Mentha; species Mentha longifolia. Next base: position 42,584,222 of record CM038110.1, read on the forward strand.
GGCAGCTCTTCGGCGAACTCCTCTCTGACCTAGGATAGCTTCGGCGGCGGTTGGTGGTGATAGAAATGACGGCGATGTTCCTGCAAGACGTTGCGGCGGCGCGTGTGGTGCACGCATGGCTCGGCGGTGGCGCGTCAACCGGATGGTGACCGGCCGTGATATAGCTTGTTCAACAAGTTTGTGTTTATCCGGAAAAGATTTGATTTTATCTGGATAGATTTATTATTATCTTTGAAGATTTAGTATTATCCAGGTAAATATGATCTTATCTGATAAGATTTATTCTTTTCAAGAAAGATTTGATCATATTTAAGGGGATATGTTTCTATCTTTAAAAGATTTGTTGATATCTAGGTAAATATGATCTTATCTGATAAGATTTAATCTTATCAAGAAAGATTTGATCATATTTAAAGGGATATGTTTCTATCTTTAAGTGATTTGATCTCATCTTGGATAAAATTAATCATATCCAACCACCATGCCTGATTTAGAAATTAGGGTTTTCCGCACCCTAATAAATCGAGCTGAATAGTGGGAGATCTCCGGCGGGTCTCCTCGACCTTGTGTGAAGATGCAGCGGCGGTGGAGGAGGCTGAAGACGGTGACGGTGGTTGAGGAAGACGACGGAGATGTGGGCTTCGGCGTTAAGGTTTTTCAAAACCCTAACGGGCCAAACCCTAGGCCCGATGGGTCTTCCTCTCGGCCCGCATCTACGGCCCATTATCACGTCTCGATTTTTCAAGCTCGTTCGAAGAAACTGAAGGCCATGATAATTGGATAATTATTTTTAATTAATTATCTTGTGCTTGTTTTTTTCGATGTTTGTGGATAGCATGTTTGTTTAATTATTCGCGATTTTAATTACATGCTATGCTTGAAAATGAAATAAAACCTTAGTTTAAAATGACTAAGTGGTATTATATTAATTTTAAATTTTCGATTAATTTTGTATTTTTTGAAAATTCTAAATTAATCTAGCCTCCATAATTGGTTTAAAAAATGAATTAATTAGCATTTGCTCACTGATCCGGACGTATCCCTACGGAGGTGCTAATTATGGATTTTATTGGTTTTAACTTCCTAAAAAGAATTGAATTTCAAAATATAGATTAATTCGCTCACTGATCTGGGCATATCCCTTCGAGGTGTTAATTAATTTCCTTATTTTGAAATTTCGATGGATAATATTGAAAAATAGTTTTATATCGATATGACCTCCCTACGGTAGGGTTATTCTTATAAACGGTATTTTTCAGAATATTAAATTATGGTATTTCACTTAGATGTAAATTAATTAATTATTTCCCGACGGAAAGGTAATTAATTTAATTTACATGGCTAGGAGTGACCGACTGTTAATTTCATCAATCAT
>CM038110.1:42585696-42598731 GCA_001642375.2 Mentha longifolia
TAATGTTAATAACATAAGCATAAAGTATGCTTTTTCGGTATATCAACCCCAACAGGGATATACCCGAAGTGGCCTATTTGCATCTCAAGCCCAACTGCCGCAGTCGATCCCAAAGTTCAACTTTTCAAAACAAAGCAAGAGTCGGCTCGAAAAGACGTCGAAAGGGCTTTTGGCGTACTGAAGATGCGGGGGAAATCATCCAAGGCCCGTCGAGACTCTACTTCTGCGATCATATGCAAGATGTTATGTATGCTTGCATCATCATGCACAATATGATAATCGAGAACGAAGGGCCAATGGTGACGTAATGGGCTCCTCCGGAAGATGAAGCTTCTAGCAGCAACGGGCCTACAGTGGAGCGAGGGGTCCGGCTCCTTTCGTGAGTATGTTGAACGCTCATTCACTATACGCGATTTGGTCCGTCACGGAAACCTCATCAACGATTTGATCGAGGAATTGTGGACTTGTAGTGGTCGCGTTGATTAAGTTGTGTGTTTTTTATTTTTATTTATTTTGATGTTTAATTATTTTCATGTAATGTCTACTATTTTAATTTAATAAATAAAATTAATTCTAATAATGTGGTTTAGAATTAAATTAGAGCTGTCAAAAGTGGCCCAGCCCGACAGGCCGACCCCACCTACCCGAGATTTAGGTAGGGCTGGGCTCTAAAAATAGAGGCCCAAAATTTCCCGGGCCTAAATAGCCCGGCCCAATGGGCCGCTGGGTTTTGTGGGCCATGGGCTAAAAAAGCCTTAAACCCATGAGTTTATTTGGCCCGATATATTTATGTAGTAGTATTTTTTATAATGATATATAAATATATTTATAATTGATGAATTATATGAAATTATTATTTTAGTTATAAATTATTTTGATATATAGCCTTTTAGGTAATTAATTTAATTCTTGAGGTTAATTATTTCATATTTTAATTTATAAAATTATAATTAACATTTTTTACTCTTGCTTTCAAAAATATGTTAACAATTAAATTGACCAACATGATAATAAATATATAAATTTTATGATTTGTATTGTAATTTTTTTAAATAAAAATAAAATAAAAGAGTTATGGGCCGGGTTGGCCCGATGGCCCGATAGCCCGTATGGGTCAGGTTGGGCTAGAGTTTTATGAGCCCGACTATTTTTTAGCAGGCCCGACCCAACCCTTTTTCGCGTACGTGGCCCATTGGGCTAGGCTGAGCTGGCCCGACCCGGCGTCTTTGACAACTCTAAATTAAATTTATTAAAGTGAATTATTAATTGAAATATAAATATTTAAGAAATAAAAAAATGAAAAAAAAATAAAAAAATAGGAGAGATCCCGGCGAGATCCCGTGTATTGGGGATCTCTCCACCGGAAAGTGGGAGAGATCCCACAAAATGGGGTGCCACGTCGTCGGAAGAGCTTGAGGAGTTTGAAGAGGTTGATGATGAAGACATAATTTTTTGGGTGAAAAAATAGGAAGAAAATATGAAGACAAATTGAAATTTTGAGTAAGAATTGAGAGAATGAGATTTTTAGTGTGGAAAAATTGTAATTTTGGAGATGAATTTATAGGTGGAGAAGTGGAGAAGAAGATGATTTAGCCGTTGCAAACAACGGCTCTTTCCCCAATTTTTAATTTTTATTTTTTTTATCTGAAAATTCGAATTTAAAAAAATAAAAATTAAATGCCCCTACTGACGTCATTATGACGTCAGCAGGGGTTGTCGCATGGGTGCCGCTCCAGCGCTCCCTCTCCGAGTGCTCCCGGGATCGCCAGTGGGGACGGGATCGCTCCGCGGCGGAGCGCCCGAGCAATCCCGCCCCATTGGGGATGCTCATATAAGCCGATTAAGTTCTTCTTTTTTCATAAGCTGAATAAGTTATCTACACGATGATTAGATAATCTCTAACGGTTAGCAGTAATGGACCATGGCACTTGTTAATAATTAGTAAAGGCCCAACACGATAAATAAAAAGGGTAATTCTATACATAGCCAACATATTGCTAATCATAGCCTCCGTAAGTAAAAAATAAAAATTAATAGTAATTGCACAATATTACACTTGGCCCTCAATTTGAACTAACGTGTAGTCCCTAAATTCGCATTCTATTTCAATTAAACTAATAATATCCCCAATCGTAATGCTCCCCTAGTCATCGTTGACATATTTAATATGTCCACGATTGAGGTGGTGATATTATATTTAAGGAAAATTATAATTAATATAACTTATATAAATAAATTTTACCATAAAACACTAAAATCTACTAAAAAAGTGAAACCAAAAGAAAAAATTAATATCACGTCAGACGTGGATATATTAAGTGTGTCTACAGTGGGTAGGAGATCATTTATTATATTCCCAAATAACTACAACTAAACCCCCATCTTCCAAAAAGAAAAAATAATAGTCACACACTTTATTATCTATAAAACCCCAATATTTATTATAGCCTCCGACATTGTTCATGTAATTGATGATGGTTGATGGAAGAACGAAATAAATCAACATATGGAATCAAATCCAACTTCATGCTCCACAAAGACGACAACGTATGCTTATGATATTCAATATTTATCATCATACGTTCGTAATTTTTGATATTCAACCATCTATTTTTTTTTTTGTTTGGTGTTGTATGTGTGATTATGATTTTCCAACGCACCTTCAAAATCAATCATCAGCCATCAACCCGCAGACAAATTACTGAAGCTTTGATATGATGGAAGCTAAAAATGAATCTCAAATCCCAATCATCAATCAAGCCAAATGGAAATAGATAACCCCAATTAATTTTCTGAAATGCACAATTTTAGTCGAGTTTAACAAAAATGGCGCCTGACTCAGAGTCGAAATCTTCTCAATCGGATAAAACCTAGAAGAAGGCTTTCTTTCTTTATTCGTTCTTCAATTGCAGATGAACGCTGTTGAGGCTATGATAAATAGATGTGTGTTGGGGGTAATTATTATTTTGAAGGTTAAATTGTAGTAGTTATTTGGGGGCTAAAGCAATTTATTTGAAAAATATTCGCAAAACTGGGGTTATGCTTTTATGATTAAAGTTGAGAGCTAAAGGGTAATGTTGTACGATCATTATTAATTTTTATTTTTTTATTAATACGGGGATGGGGGATTTTAAATTCTCTCATTTTAGCCCCCAATATAAAATAATACTAAAATAAATTTGAAATGTACTATTATACCCTTGTATAATCACATCATCAAATTCTGGTAGCAACAACAAAAAATACAGATTTGATACAGATTCGAGGCAGCATGAATCACAACAGTAATATATTTCTTGATGATTTTGTTTCTTGATTCAAAACCTTTCAGATCTGGTGGAGATTTATCAACTCACTCAACAGTAGAAACCTCGATATCATATTAGATTTATCCATGGCTTTTAATTATATCAAACTAGTGTTAGCTCATTTAGAATTTATTTGATAAAATTTAACTAGTGTTGGAGAGTAGGTCCAGGCACCGCATGGCTAATCTGCAATTATTCTCTTGTAGTAGTCTATTAGCTCTCTGCACTCTATCTTCATCAGCAAACGGTATTATTTAAATGTTTTATTTTCTTAATTACTCGACCTCTCCTAAACAATCCCATCATCTTCAAAATCTAGATAATGTTTGTGAATTTTTTGTAGATTTCATCAGCATCGATTGAGGACGAGAACGGGATAACGTGGACGGGCGACGGCAAGTACGTGAACCATCGGATTGGTACGATAGTCGCGTGACGGGCACGCTCAGAGTGTTCACCAACAAGAGGAAGAACATGCTACAAAGTGGGCCTGGTGAAGGCGGGGCAGCTGCTGGTACGCACAACCTTCTACTACGGAAACTACGTACGATGGCATGTCTTCCCCTCCGTCTCCGGAATTCTTTCTATCTGTTGATTCTATCTGTTACGAGTTGATCAGGAGGGGAAGTTTCCGTACATCATTTGAATCGCGTCCTTCTCCCTGGAAAGAAATTGAAATTCCACGATTACTTCTATATGTAAACTGTAAATTTGGGGTTGCTATACACACAGCCGGGGCTATGATTTTCAGATTTTGTAAGAAGTTAAATTTGATGTTAAGGGGCTATACAAGGGTATAAGAGTATATTTATAATTAATTTTATTATTATTTTATTTTGGGGGCTATGTATAGAATTATCTAATTGGGCTTTGGACTTCTATCTTGAAACTTTAAATATATAGATTTGAACCCAAACTAGGATAAAAAGTTATGTGAGCCGTGAGCACCAATTTGTCAAGTCATCATTTTTCTATTTTTCTCTCAATTTTCTATAATACTCACTCTTTCTCTTCCTAATATTTTGCAACTACTCTCTCCTTCTAATCTAATAAATTAACTGAATTGATATATAATTAAATTAAAATTAAATAATTAAGAATTATAAACCCTAATTGAAATATATAAACCCTAATTGGAAATTTATAAACCCTAGTAAAAATATTATGGACCCTAATTGGGAATTCATAAACCTTAATAAAAAATTATAAACCATAATAACAATTAATAAAGTAGTTGAAATTAATAAAATATAATCAAAATTAATTAATGGAATAAAACATATTAATATATACGTATATGTTAACAGAAAGAGATTTGCAAGAGAGAGAGAGAAATGAAAAAAGAAAAATTATATGGATATAGAGAGAGAATGAGTTGTCGCTCATGGAGTGCTCATATTGGTCATGCAGCATAACATTTTTCCCCAAACTAGTACATTAAAAAAATCAATAAAGAAGTTCAACAATACATATAAGAGAACTCTGCAACATGCAGATGCAATAAGCCGGAAAGCTCTCCAAATCGATTTGCAGAATAAAAGGGTACACTGCACCAAATCCCATCAAATCCCTCGTAAGCTATTAAGGGAAAGGTTACAGACAACTGGAGAAAATCCCATTAAATCACTCTTTAGCTATTAAGGGGAAAGATTACAACTGCAATCTGAATCAAGTCTGAAGCAGCAGTTTGAGCAACTCCACCTTTACCCATCAACACACTTTATAATCATTTTCATTTACTACAAAATACAACCACCCTCCTTTTCTTATTCCTGCAAACACACACACACACACACACACAAAACTCTCAAAACAAAAGAAATGAGCTAAGGCAGAAAGAGGAGGGGGAGAAAATACAGAAGAAGAGCTACAAGGCAAGGGAAGAGGAAGAGCTGATGCCATAATCCATAAAAGAGTAAGAGCTTATACCCCTCCTTCTAAAAAAAAAAAACATTTCCATTAGTGCTACATGAAAAGGGAAGAGAGGAAGGAACTAAAATAGGGCTTTCCGGAATATGGGTTACGGATTATAGAATAAAGGCGAGGAGAGCGTGAGTTAGGGCAGAGGTACAGGCCGCCGTAGCCAGCGCCGTCGTGGCCGTGATGTTGGCCGGCGGTGGCGGCGCAGTGAAGAAGGGAAGCGAGAGAGAGAACGAGAAAGTGAGAGAGAAAGGCGGGAGGTAGTCAGTAGACTCAGTTCCTTTTTTTTTTACTTGGGCCGAAAAAATTAAAAGATTTGGGTTCAGATGAATAATTCAGTTGGGCCTAATAAATTAAATATATGGAATGGGCCTGAGTCAATATTAATCAGTTGGGCTTATGAATACATTTGGGTTGAGTTTAATTATGTCATGGGCTCTAAATAATTAATATTTAACGGTAATTCTATTCTATTCAGAGTCCCGAATTGGGGATTTTAAACATAGCCTCTCTTTCTCCCCTCATAGCCCTTCGATTATAAAAATAATACAAATCTTTATACATTTACTGCCCCCTAATTTGTTGCCTTCTGCTACTGCTGCGCAAATTTCAAATCCGTCTTAAATCAAGAAACAATGTTGAGTTTCAAAAGGGAAAAAACAAAATAATTAATGGAAGAATTAGACTTCTAATAATGGCAAATAGATATATTCCATTAATAATAAGATAGACTCGAGTGGAGTCTAAGAATGAATTATAGTTTCACTTATAGTAGATTGTGATCAAGCTTCAATGGTTGCCATAAAATAGCTAAGTATATACTACATTAATTAGCATAATGAATACATTAACTAGAAAGTAAATCTTAGTAGGTGCTTAGATTATAAGATTTTAATCAAGAATTAAAATCAAATCAAATCAAAGTTAAGGTGATGAGGAAAATCATGTCAAACGTCTTCCTCCGGATTATCTTTCTAGGTTTCTCAATGGTTTCGCCTCTCAATTTTTTGAATGATGCAATTATCTCTTGGATATTGTGCTGAATCTATGATTATTGTTTATTCATTCTTCTTTTCCCACCCGGTGTCTTCTTTGTTTGAACTGATTTTCTTTTTTACCAATTACTATTTTTTTTCCATGTTATTGCAATGTTTTTCTTCCGCACTTTATTTATGTTCCAAATTATAATTGATAAAAACTAAGCTCACTCCTAAATATATTTTTCTGAGAAGGGAGATGACTAGTAGTGAGGATATCTTCAGTGATGTCATATTCACAGAGGTAATAGTTTTATATGTTGAAATTAGTTTGTTTATATTCTTTTGTTTAACTATTAACGTTTTTGTTTTGGTCATCAGGCGGACTTTTTTTGGAATGATACATCTATTTTACCTCCCGTGATTCAACAAAAAACTGGTTAGTTCAAAACTTCAAATACTAGTAGTACTATTTTTGTATTTTTTTTAAATAATAAAAAATTATAGCATACTTGACCATAGTTGTATATTGTAGTCGTTAGGATAAGTTCTGAGAAGCTACGATCCTCTATAAAACGCCAAGCTCGCTCACTTAATAATTTAATAATTTAGAATCATATTACTTTCATAGAGCAAAATTCTTACCTACCAAACATGTCCTATAAATGTAATAAACTAGTATAGTATATGCATTTTTCTTTTGATTGATGAATCAAAATTAAATAAGTATATAATGGTGATAGATTAGGCAAAAAAATAATGGAGTATTATACTTCTTTACTATAGTTGATAGATTTTGCGTATTATTTTAATAGTTTTAGTTTTTATAAAATATGTTCTTAGGGTCTTGCATGGCTATCACATTGGTCGATGAAGTATCCATGTGTTGTAACATATGTTTGAAGAAGCGGCCAATACTCCATAAGGAGTATCCATTGATTTTTTCCCCACAATGCATGATCGATTGTGGAGGGATCGACTTCACACCATCGACAATTCAGGGGAGGGGTCGGATAGTACTATGATTAACGGTGCAAAATATCTAAAAAATCATGGTGTGTATCTCGAGTCGGTTTACCCATATAAGGGCAAAAAAGAGAAGTGCAAGAAGCCTGAGGTAATTGTACAATAGTTGTTAGTTGTTATTTTAATCTTATATTTTGTTAGTTAATTTTCATAACTCTCGTCATCATCTTCATGGATTTGCGTAAAGTGAAATAAGTAAAAGAGATAATTAACTTTTTATGTAGTCTCATGTAAATTCTTTACTTTTTTTCTCAGGGAAAAAGAGTCAAGATATCTAGGTTGGGAGTTGTGAAGGTGGATATTTTGGAACATATAAGAGAAAGGCCCCTTGCTGCCTATATTTTGTATACTCCGGATTTCTCAAGGATTAGGGGTCCTCACGCCAGGGTAATTCTATTATAAGTAGATACTTTTGATTAGTTGCATTCTAATAATTGCATTGATTAATTTACTTTTCAATATACATACAGGATATCTATGTTCCTCCGATCGAAATCCCCACTGAAAATGGATTAGATGAAATCTACCACGCTGTAACTGTGGTGGGTTATGGAACAAAGAACAATATAGACTACTTTCTTATAAGGAACTCTTGGGGGACTGATTGGGGGGTTCAAGGATATGGACGGGTTGCTCGTTCGGCGTTCGGGAAAGAATTCTGCTACCCTAAGGGGCCATTCAAATTTGAGAAAGTTGTTGACAATAAGCATTAATTTAATTTAGTTGTTGATTTTAGTTTATTTTACCTAGTGAAGATATGTTCCTAGATTTTAGGAAGTACTAGTTATTCCATTTTATTTGCTTTCTAGGTTATGGCCTGAGTAAGTAATGGCTATGTTTATGTTGGTCGATTGATAATGCTATATCGTGTAAGCACCATTGTTTAGTTCCATTTCATATTGCTTCAAGTTAATTTTGAATAGTACTAATTTGTTCATCAATTATTCAAATTCAAACTCAAATGGCATCACAAGATTTGTAGCATTTTAAGACAATTGATATTAAAAGATACGAATGGAGTAGAAAATATTTTTCACACAATATTCAAAAATAGAAAAATTTATGTACAACACTTAAATCTCCGGTTGGTTTTCCAATATGTCATTTGAATAGGTTTTTCTATGTCATTTGAATTACATTCTTTGTCTCATAAGATAAATTTTCCAACTTCCGAATTGTCAGCCAGACTAATGCTCATTTGTACCTGTTTTATAAATTCAAAATGTTATTATTCTATTATATCTTACGCTACACCTAAGTCTACAACCAACATCAAGAGTGTTGTAATTTTCACAATAGAATGCACCATTGCCCTTTTGAGCCTTTTCAAGCATACTGTGCATACTAAGTATGACCAAGCTTCCAAGTGTTTGGACATCATGGATTGTTAAACCCAAAATTTATCCGACTGCATTATAAACGTAGATTATCTTTTATATGAAAGAAATATATGCAATATTAATTGAACTTATAATTTTTGTGATTACCTGATATGTATACAATTCTGAGGAACATAAATCATCTTCATAAAGGTTCACTTATCTTTGTTAGTTTTGGTCCATACAGAAAAAAGAAAATAAATAATGAATTTCTTTTTTATGTTACGCATGTCCTTCATTTCAGATTCGAACATAATTTGAGTTGCATAATACTAAGAGTTGATCACTCTTAAATTCCCTGCCAATATACAAGTAGTATAATTATTGTATGGCAATTCTATCACAAAGTAGACTCTGAATCTTTTTTTCCATCGCCACTACTTCATAGAAGCATTTCAGATTCAAGCCATCAAATTGATGTTGAAATTGATGCCTTATGAAAATTGCCATTAATTCTATTTCCTTGCAGTAACTAAATGGCATTCTCTCCGTTCCAACAAAAATAACACGTTTTTGAATATACTTTGTTAGGACGGAAGGAGTATTATAATAATCAATATTCAATTGTAAAGTAAAGCAAATGCAAATTAAAATTTTTGGAGAACACCTCATGAGAGACAACTTCCTGTAAGTAACCTTCATTAAATTTTTGGAGAACACCTCATGTGAGACAACTTCCTGTAAGTAACCTTCATTATTGATTTGGATTTGTGACATCTTGTAGCTTATGATCTAACTGTAAGCAATCTTTGATTTTCCTGGTTGCAAATCTTTGATCTTACCTAAGAAGAGCCATTTTCAGTCCCTTGTGTTTTCATCGGTAATTTTTTTTTTTTAAATATTAATTATCAATATTAAAAAAACTTTAAAAGGTCATGACATCCTTTACAGCTCTTATTTTTGGGCCTAAGTCTTGAAATCTCGGCCCAAGAACTAAGAACTAGGATTTCTATTAGGTGATCCTAATTTAGCACAACAATAACAAGATATTTGTTCATTAATTGCTCTATCTTTTCATTTGTACATAAACATACTCAGGCAAGCTTTACAGAATAAGCCAATAAGGCCTCGTTCTAACATTTTTTATACCCGAAGAAGTACAAAAAGCATGATATCAAAAGACAAAAAATAATAATTCTATTTTCACTACACAAATTAAATTCCTATTCAATTTCATAAAATAACCGGTGAACCGGACTTCCCATTTCTCCCTCCAACCGTCGAATCCGAATTGGTCGGTGAACCGGGCTCGGCCGCTTTCCTTCGCGTGGCGCGTATGTAACAGAATATCGCCACCAAAAAAGTGGTGGCTAAGCCGCCGACAATCACTCCGCCGCCGATTTATCGGTGGAGTGGCGGCGGTGGTGGTTGGATTTCATCTCCTCTTCTTGCCCAGCTGGTGCAGTAGTCTCCTCGCCGGAGGCGCTCACTTCCGCCGAAGCAACGCCGCACTAGTAGAAAATTGGCCTCTTACTACACTTTCCTCATGACATTTTTATGTAAGTGCCGCTAGAAATATCCTATCATTACACCAAGATGCATATGACTTGTTAATGCATTTTTTAAAATACGTATAATACATTTTAGGGAAAATGCATTAATACAAAGCTTTTTGTGACAACTTTCACTTGGAGATTGACCGAGTCCTTGAGCTGATTTTCCTCGCATGTTTCTTCCTCTTATATCGCGCTTAAGAAATTTAACAATAAGTATAATGGTGCAATTCTAAAAGTGGACTTCTACTTTACACAATTTTATACTTTATTATTATTATTATTATTATTATTATTATTATTATTATTATTATTATTATTATTATTATTATTATTATTATTATTATTATTATTATATGATCTTGTCATACAAATTATTAATCTGTTATTTCATATTATTTATAGTTAAAAATAATTTTTCGACAAATAATTTGTTCTAATTAAACCATGTATTCCTTTCGTCCATCTTATAATGACATTCTACTATTGGACATATAATTTTAGTATAAATTGATGAAGTGTGTGTGTGACATTCACTTATTTAGTGAATTTTAATTTAAAATAATTTTGATATTTAAAAATAAATATATAGAATAATATTTTACGTTATTTATTTAATCTAAAAAATCTTAAAATTATGCGAAAATAATTTCAGTACTTAATTAGCTGGTGTTTGGGGCTTCAAAATTGAGCTTAATTAAAAGAACTTTTATAGCTTTACTTCGTACAAATGTATCAAGTTATTTGGTGATTATTATTTTAAATGATATTCCAATAGTTGATGTTGATTGCATAATAAATTAATATATTAATATAATCATAAATAACACTTTTTTAACAAGGGGTGGCGCCTATTAATTTATTATTCCCGCTGATAGGAAACAATTGTTTTCTAGAAGACGAACGTGCAGAAATACAAGAAAACTGCCAACTCCTTTCCACCCACGAACTAACGAGCGAATTCTTTCACTCCGAGCGAGACAATCTAGAACCAACTCTGATTCCCCCCTTTCTCCCCTCCGATCGACGAAATACATACAAGTTCTACGTTAGTATTTTGTTACACGAATTTTTATACGCTTGTTTAATTCGATACAGAATTGTGAAGGTATGCTTGGAACTGAATACGTATTTTCATCGATGTTCAGTTTTCTTATTATTATTATAACTAGTATGTCACCCGTGCGATGCACGGAAAGATTTGTGTTTCATCTCTAGCAATATATCTTTAAAAATTATTAATAATTATATGATTATTTTGATGCGTAAATATAAATATTAACATCTCCAATGCTAAATCCTTGTTCTTGTTAATAATCCAAACAAATTTATATCATATTCCAAAACAAATAAAAATAGCCCAATTATTGGAAAGGACCATACGGATGCCCTAAACTACACTTGATAAATTAACTATTTTAGCATCTTCTTCAGAGATTTATGTCTCTATTCACGATTCAACTTCTCTCCAATCTATCTATGGCAAATTAAAAAGATGACTGATATGCCAACTTCAGATATTAAAAAGTGGGATAAACGGTATGTATCAAATCTATGATTGAAATTCAAGATAAAAAATATGCACACGATATCGAATCAATAAATATAGTAATTTTTTTTTCTTCTTTCTGTATTTTTTACTTTCTATTTTTTGAATTGATATATGGATCACATAATGTTGATTGATTCTTATCGAATAAGGTCATTTTTTACATTGAAATTGTTTTTCAATTCTTCAATGTTATTTTAAAACTTTCAAACGTCTTGTGGCGGCTTATAAATTAAAATATTTTAATTGAGTATTGCGTTCATAAACAATCTTGAACTTCAACAAAATAAATTTGAATAAATTGAAGGCTATAATATTGGAAGAAGAATTAACATGTCATGAAAGTATATTAGAATATCATTTAAATAGTAGTATTGTAGGTCCCGATAAATAGATATTGGTGTATGGGGGGGGGGGGAATACACCAATTAGCCAACAGTTTTGACTTTTCAAAACAATTTGATCTTACTGAGTCGTCACTTCAGTTAATCAGAGCAGTTTAGTTTTTCCAGCTCAAACAGTGAACTGCTGAGCTTGCAAAACTAACCTGCGTGCGGAAGTTTGGTGGAAAGGTTGGCTTACAGTTTTCAACACAGTTTTCGAAACAGGTTTTCAAAGAAAACTTTAGTTAGACAAGTGTTCATGCAAACTGTGAAAGTGGCTAACAGTTTTCAGAAGCAGTTCTCAAAGACAGTTTTCAAAGACAGTGCACATGCAAGACAGGTTACAATCGTGCAGGTTGTGAATCATGCAAACTGTGTAAATAAAGATAACAGAAAGAGAGGCACGAGGAGTTTTTATCGTGGTTCGGAGTAAATAGCTCCTACGTCCACGCCAGATCCCGTCGAATCTGTAATCCCTTAACTGAGATCTTTCGCTCCTTTTTAACACTGGTGGAGGTTCCAGTCCAAATTCAAATCTCTCTTTAGACTGAATCTAGCACGAATCTTGAGTCGTGACTCTTCTAACTTTACATACAAACTTACATACAATCTTACTAATCCTGAACGGCTAGCACTAATAATCAAACTGAAAAGCTGTGAAGAGCTATCACCGTTTGAGATACAACTCTTATCAACTACACTGAATATCACAAGTATGGTAGTGAGAGTGTGGATTGTGTTATAGTAAGACAGATACTAGAAAGAATAGAAATCTTCAAAGATCAACACTTGGGAAAACTCTTGTAATTTCGAGTGTTGATTGTGTGAATGTTGGCTTGAGATTTCTGCAGCGTTTTAGCTTGTAATTTGAGTTTCCTGTATCTTCTTTCTTGAATGTCTTGAGGTATTTATAGAGAAGCATTTGTAATAGAGCCGTTGTGTGTGTCAGGATGAGCAGAGTCGTACACTGACACAATTAGTCGTTGTTGAGGACAGGTTC